>CAMTDV010000010.1:93432637-94032637 GCA_947069175.1 Scalesia atractyloides | reverse complement strand
TTCACTGCAATCCTATATGAATGGCATATTCATTTTTTGTTAAAAAAACAAATTTGCCTCTTACTTTTAAGCCTTATTTAAAAAAAATAACATATTAAATATAACAAAACCCTTCATTTTTTGTACCTTTTTAACCTAATCATTAAACCTATTACTAATCACGCACATTAGACAATTACAAATTTCAGAAAATCATTCTACTGTTTGCTAAAATATATCAATCCAGTTGTATAGTTTTTTCTAATTTTTAAGGGTAATCTCTCTGAAAACTTAAGAAAAAGTTAATGATTTGGATTTCTGAATTTTAACCGTAAAAGCTTACAGTGATTTGGATTTCTGAATTCTATAAAATTCCTAAAAATTAGATTTATTTTCATTAGAGTTAAATGCTTGGTTGGTCCCTGTGGTTTGCAAATCTTGCAGACTTGGTCCCAGTGGTTCACTAATTACACACTTGGTCCCAGTAGTTTCAAATTTTGCACTCGGGTGGTCCTTACCACTAACCTTTGTTAGATTTCTCAGTTAAGTATATGCAAAATTACTATATTACCCTTGAAATAATAAAAATAAGAAAAATATAAACTGGCATACGCAGCCCCCCTGCCCCCTTTCTTCTCCGATGACCGGAGTCAGTTCCGGCCGGCACTCCGGCGAGCCACCTCACCACTACCATCCCTCCCTCTTCCACGCAACACCCTTCACTTCCCCTCTTTTCTTATTCACCTCACAAATCAGCTGCCCCCAGTTAAACGGCCGAATCATTGAATCGGTTAGTAGTTCTACGGGTTGATTATCGATCGGATAGAGATCCGGAGATGTTGAGATGAGCGGAGATAGATCGGTTTGTTCGGTAGGTAAGGGGAGATGATCGTCGATGTCGAAATCGAGAAACTGACTCCAGTCCCAGATTGAAGTGGAGGAGTCGTCGATTGAGTCCATGGTGAAAGCCGGAGGAGATGGTTTCAGCTCGCTAATATCCTCCAGAGATGTTGAGATGAGCGGAGATAGATCGGTTTGTTCGGTAGGTAAGGGGAGATGATCGTCGATGTCGAAATCAAGAAACTGACTCCAGTCCCAGATTGAAGTGGAGGAGTCGTCGATTGAGTCCATGGTGAAAGCCGGAGGAGATGGTTTCAGCTTGCTAATATCCGTCTCACAACCCGAAACCTGACATCTCGAACCACCACTCGACTTCCTCACCGTAACCACCGCCCTCTTCTGCTTATTTGCAGCCTCCTCCTCCGCCTCCGATTCAATGATTCGGCCGTTTAACTGGGGGGCAGCTGATTTGTGAGGTGAATAAGAAAAGAGGGGAATGTAAGGGTGTTGCGTGGAAGAGGGAGGAGGATGGTAGTGGTGAGGTGGCTCGCCGGAGTGCCGGCCGGAACTGACTCGGTCATCGGAGAAGAAAGGGGGCAGGGGGGGCTGCGTATGCCAGTTTATATTTTTCTTATTTTTATTATTTCAAGGGTAATATAGTAATTTTGCATATACTTAACTGAGAAATCTAACAAAGGTTAGTGGTAAGGACCACCCGAGTGCAAAATTTGAAACTACTGGGACCATGTGTGTAATTAGTGAACCACTGGGACCAAGTCTGCAAGATTTGCAAACCACAGGGACCAACCAAACATTTAACTCTTTTCATTAAATACAAATATATCGCAATAAATGAGTATTTTGACCTCTGACACCTGCTAACTATGCCTCAAATTAATTGTAACAACCTTTAATAATAAAAAAACTATTTTAATATTATTTATTTGTTAATTCAATATATATTATTTATTCGTTAATTCAATAAATAGTAATTTTTCGACCCTTAAGAGTTAATTTGTCTTTAGCAGGATTGGTTTTACAATTCAAAAAATAATTGCGGCATAGCTTGTTGCTCATTTACCTGTTATTTTTTTGTCATTTGTTGTTTTAGCATTTAAATGAGAAAGCACAAATAGCTGATCTTTAATGTAAAAGAAAATCAATATTTTCTTTACAACTATACATTTATCTATGTTTTCCTATTAATATATATTAAATAAAGTGTTACATTTACAACTACTTTCTTCTACTAACATTTTCGGCTTTAATTATATATTATTGTAAGTATTAATTTACAACTGCCTTCTTCCTCTACTAACATTTTCGGCTTTAATTACTATACAGCTAACAAAGCTCAAAGATGGGCTTGCAATGGGCTGCGCATTCAACCACGCAATCTTAGACGGTACATCCACGTGGCACTTCATGAGTTCATGGGCCGAAATTTGCACCGGATCCAAATCCATATCCATTCGACCTTTCCTTGACCGGACCCAAGCGCGTAACACGCGCGTGAAGCTCGACCTAACCCCACCGGCGCAACAAAACGGCGACGGAGCAACCGCCACAAAGCCACCACCACTAAAAGAAAAAATCTTCAGATTCTCAGAATCCTCAATCGACAAAATCAAAGCTAAAATCAACGCCAATCCAGCAAACGAATCCACCAAACCGTTCTCCACTTTCCAATCGTTATCCACACACATCTGGCACGCGCTCGCCAGCTGGCACCGGAGGACTACACTGTGTTCACCGTGTTCGCCGACTGCCGGAAACGAGTGGATCCTCCGATGCCGGAGAGCTACTTCGGTAACCTAATTCAGGCGATTTTCACAGTAACCGCTGCCGGACTGTTGCAAGCAAATCCGCCGGAGTTCGCGGCGTCGTTGATCCAGAAAGCGATTGAGTCGCACGATGCGAAGGCGATTGAGGCGCGAAACAAGGAGTGGGAGAGTAATCCGATCATATTTCAGTATAAGGATGCTGCTGTGAACTGTGTGGCGGTTGGAAGTTCCCCTAGGTTTAAGGTGTATGACGTGGATTTCGGGTTTGGTAAACCGGAAAGTGTTCGGAGCGGGGCGAATAACCGGTTTGATGGGATGGTTTATTTGTATCCGGCTAAGGAAGGTGGAAAGGGGATTGATGTAAAGATTAGTTTGGAAGCAAGTGCAATGGAGAATCTTGAGAAGGATAAGGAGTTTCTACTAATTGAAGAGTAAATTGAATCAAAGTTTGATTTAATGAATAATAATAAGTTGGTTTGGTATGGTTTTAAGTGTTGGTGTCACTATGTATTGATTATAGTTTTCTAAAACTATTTGGTGTGTTGTTTTGGTTGTGTGTTTGTTTGTTTGTTTGGGGATGAACTATGTTTTTTTAGTTTTATATTAGTTTTAGTGTGTGGTTAAGTTTGTATTCAAATCATCTCTTCTATTAATTGATTTTAATGTTAAGTACTTTTTTTCTTTTTAAGAATGGCAAATTTAATTAACACGAACTATCAAGTCGCTAGAACAAAACAACAAACAAAGATTACAAGAAATTGTACCAATATTTCTATGACAACCTTATACGGTGATCAATTTTTATCCACAAATACATAGGCAATTTAATGTCCTCTATGGCCTTCGAAATTAAGGCCGTCTTGTTGGAGAATACAATGATCGTTCTAGCCTTCCAAATATACCAAGTCATGAAAATAATACTTTGTTCTTCCGCCGTCCTAAATTAGCATGCTTATGCAACAGGAGGTCACGAACCATAAACGAGAACATCGGCTTACCACCACACCAATTGCGCACGAGGTGCCAAATAACTGATGCAAAATAGCATAATGTAAGGGTGTGGTCGGTGGCCTCGTCGTGTTTGGCACAAAGCCTACAAGTCACGGAACCCACACTCACGTTCCTCCTACTCAAAGCCGGAGGAATCCTATCCATCTTCGCTTTCCACATGTTAAGCTATTTTCGTACTTTATTTTGGTACTACCATTCTTTGGTTCATAATTTATTAAGTTATATTATGAGTTAAAATAAATAGAACTTGAAATAGTTGAGACATGAGACTAAGTCCACTCAAAACTTTTGAAAGAAAATATTATTTTAAGAGTTAAGTTCACTATTCGTCCATGTGGTCCGGTCATTTTAACTAATTTATTCCAATTTCTAAACTCACCCCATTGAGTGACAATAATTTCAATTTTTAGCCTTTTTTTGTCGTTAGCATGTCATGTTTAGGTTCATATACAACCCTAACTCAACACGTGGACATCCGTAGAAAATGGTCCATAAGTTCATAGTTTACATAAACTTTCAAACATCTCTATACATTGCTGCACAAGTGCCTAACAAAGACCTATATGATTTTGTGAAGAGATGGCAAAATGATCATACCAAAACAAATTTGACTGTAAGTAATCTTCTATATATTTTTATGATTTTATAAATCTTTGACTGTAAGTAATCTTCTTTATATTTTTATTATTTTATAAATCATTAACAAATAACGTTATACGTGGTCTAGCAAATAGGTCCTGCCTCATTTTCATTAAACTTGGTATTAGTCCCCGCAACACGTCTCAAAACCCATTTTGCTTGGCACGAAAACGTAAACAGCCCACAAGTATAAAAGGTTTGAAAACATCTCAAAAAGAAAATAACATGTCACAAATTGGAAAGACAATAACAAGGTCACATACAAATAGGTAAGTCCAAATGATTTGAGGTAACCCATCCCACCTCTTTTCAAATGAGATTAGCCAAGTGCCAAATCGCTAGCGGTCACCCATCCACAACCGAAATAAACGTAAGTCAATAAAAATAAACGAATAAAAAAACCAAAAGTCAAGTAATGAACAAGGCAAAAATCATGAAAGTTCAAAAGTTATATTAGAGCTCTAACTATCCTCTACTGCGTTCAATAAGGCATATAACTTTTGCTTTACATGCCGACATAGTTTAGCCTCTTACTTGCTATCTAATGACCTAACAAGAGCATCCCTACAAAAGTAGACCATGCTGCATTATGAGAAATGACGGACCCCACTTCTCGTCCACGCCTGTCGCAAGATAAAATTGTATGGTTAAGCAAAGTTACGTTAACGCTCTAGTTTTAAGTTTGGATATATAACTAGGTGTAATGATCAACAAAAAAATTTGTTCTCATATTGGGAATGAAACTTTATTTTGGACGTTCTACCATGCCTGCGAGTTGAAAAAAAAAGTATACCTGTTTATATATCCCTAAAATGGTGTAAGGTTCCTATTTTGACCAAACAGAGTTCAGTCTTTGAGCAAAATCCTCTACTTCCCTGCACCAGAAACCAATTTCGCAAGGTATTTTAAAAAGAATTGAAAAAAAAATGAGCTTCTCCATACATATTTATTTATTTAATTTATAAATATGTAAACAAACCTGTCAAGTTGTTCCTTCAGTGCAGGATCCAATCCGTCATCAAAATCAGACTCGGTAGAAACATATCCAAGCAACTTTAAGCTTATACTTTGATTAGGCAGATCTTCAATCTCACTATTATGTGAAGAAGAGAGACTATCCATTTCCTAGATTGTATCAATTAAAAAGTAAAAAAAATATATAATTATTGAAGTCTAAAATCTATGTAAATCCAAATTCAGGACTAGCTATCAACCTTATACGGATTCTTGTTCTCATGTTGGGAGAAGGGTCCTTGTGAAGGTGCTTTTTCCTACGATTTCTCTTTTTATTCTTGGCAGGCTTAACGCCTTTGGAATCTGAAAGCAACAAAAACTGATTAATTTGCAAGTATTTCATACAAAAGAGGATTTATTTAACTACAATGGGTTGAAATTAAGTATAAATATCAGATGGAAAACTGAACCGAAGTTGCATGTAAAAACAACTAACCTTCATCCCCACTGTTTATGAACGACAAGAGATCATCAACGGACCGATCTTCAACGCGCTCCTCTTCAACTTCAACATTCTGTAACATACAAAAGAAATTAGTGTATTAATACATGTACATTAGATAGAGACAACAGAATGTCAAAAGTTATCATTTCACCTTTGACTTTTCTCTTGCTTTACAACCTATTCAAAAGACGGACACGTGAATCATCGGTTTTAATTTTTATAGGTTCCAACTTCTCTTCCTGCAATAAACAGAACCCTATTAAACCTGGTGAAACTGTCTGTTATCATATTTGTCAGAACATAAACATTTTATCAAAGACAAATACCTCTGTAAGATCATCAGCAATATGAAATGTCTCACGTATTTCCTCTGCAGTTTTGCCTGAAATCATCCTAGCAATTGCACAGCTAGTAAGATCAACCAATGGCCTTAGCTGGAGACTATCCGCAGCCGATACTAAGTCGCATAACTCGTTCGCATCCAGCCGTATGAACTTTTCATCGAAAGTTTTACGTTCCTGTAGAAACATGTTTGCCATATGACCCATTGTCAACATTTAGCCTTTAATTATTAAAAAGCGCAAAGAAATGAGAATAGGATATTAAAAAACCTCATCATCATCATACTCAGTAAATCCCACCAAAAGCAATGCTAAGGTAGGGTCCGAGGAGGGTAAGATGTAGACAGCCTTGCCTCTACCCCATAGAAATAGAGAGGCTGCTTCCAGTGAGACCCCCTGGCTCGACATTAGTTTTGCATCAAGCCTTGGACATAAGGAACATAACACTCAGCAATTAAGACAAAGGCCGATTAGTGCATGTATTCCCTTGTCTTTCGGCTATCAACGCCACCACATGGTGCATGATTAACCATCCCCCTCTTATAACGTTATTTTCACGAAATTAGTAAAATAATGTTAAAATTAGTGCACTTTCACTTTTGCCCCCGAGCGCCCACACATATATACATTATACGCGCATACCGCAAGCGGGGGGAATAGAAAAAAACTAAAAGACAAATTTCCACCCTTGCAAGCACGTATTTTGTTAGAGCGGCAAATATTACCCACTAATGTGTGACACTAAATGTCACATTATTAACTATACTACTAATGAGCTAAATAGGTAGAACTAGCAAAAAAAATAATAAAGAGAGAAACCAAAGGTTGAACATACCTTATTGGAGCGCCCCGCTACTTGATGAAACCGACAATAATCAAGTATTAAACCTAAGACAGCAGGAGTAACTCTTTCAGGAAGTTTTATAGCATGGTTTTTAGAAGACCCCATGCTTTTATGAATAACTTCTCTACATATCATTGGACAAAACATTGCAACTTCTTCCTCCACTTGTTGAATTAAACCGTCCGCAGTTTGTAACCAAACAAAAGACTTGATCTTTATCGATAAAACCGCAATCAAAACATTAATAATCATATCAAAAAAACTTCATAACCAACATAACAAACTCATAATATTGAGCATACCTCTGGTTTGACCAAAGACATATTGGTCAATCACAATGACTATCTGAAACAATCCTCTGCTGAACTAAGTGAATTACTTGGTACTTTTAACTTCAGTTTCAAAGTAACAGGATAACATTAGCTGCCATGTCATCATCCACTCTGTTCAAACTATTAGACTTTATACCTAAAATTTATTTAAAAAAAATGTAAGAATCAATTCTTGAGAATATCATTAAAAAATATATGAATCTTAATCGACTTTCATCAACGTATAATCATAATAATAATCCCTTGGTATAAACGAAATCGCACAATGTGATCGATTACGGCATAAACAGCAAGTGAATTGAAATTAATCGCACAGATGAGGTGTGAGTTTACATACCTTGAATTGTGATTATTGATGTCAATTGGAGAAGAAGGTGGTATGCGCATGAAGGATTTGAATAATGAAAATTGGGGAAGTTGAAAATTGCAGCTAGGGTTTGTTTTGTTTTGCCCTTTTGGTATGAAATGATGGGCTTTAACGTGTTGTGCAGGTGTCGAGTAAGTTTGCAAAGGATGTGCGGCTGTGGACATTTGATGGTTTGTTTGACAATAGTAATCTAGTATTATAAAGTTCTGTCAAATGTTATGTTTTATTGAGGATAAATGCATACAAGGTTATTTTTTTTATTATTTTTTTAACGGAAAATTTGAAACTACGATGCGAGAGTATCACCGTGTCAACCCAATAAATTTGGGAAAAACTTCCTCGTGAGAATTGAACCCATTACCTAATAGTCATAAACCTTATCTCACCCTAAAGATGCCAATAGACTATAATGGCATGGACATTATAAAATTATTAGTTTTAACCAGTGTTGTAGTAATCGCTAGTCGGGCGGCAAGGTGGGGATTAGCGATTAATCAAGATTAATCAGGGATTAATCGGAATTAATGGGGATTAATGGATTAATGGGATTAATCGAGGATTAATCGACACTTCGTCGGGATTTTTACAACCATGGTTATAACTATACAAAACTACTCAAATTTTGATATTTTTATGCTATAAGTTTTTTTTTCTTTTCTTATAGTGCATTAAAATCAAATAACTTAAGCTATGTAATTGTAATTATAGGCTATTATTTAATGACTTTTTATACACAACTATCTTTATTTCAGATTAAATTTAAAATAGTAATTCACTAAATTGTAATTATGTTTCATAACTACATTTTAACAAATTATTAAGAATTCCTAACAATATAAATATATTAAAAAACGTGAGTGATTTTGGTAGTTTTTAAGTTTAATCAACTTTAGTGGAATATGAGAACATAGCTTAAAAATATTTAATAAGATTTTTAACATACATATTGTTATTAGTATTAGTATTGTTGTGTTACACTTTGTCATTTTCTATTAATATTAAGAATTCCTAACAATAGAAATATATTAAAAAACGTGAGTGATTTTGGTAGTTTTTAAGTTTAATCAACTTTAGTGGAATATGAAAACATAGCTTAAAAAATATTTAATAAGATTTTTAACATACAGATTGTTATTAGTATTAGTATTGTTGTGTTACACTTTATCATTTTCTATTAATATAAGAATTAAGATCCCTAACATAGAAATATATTAAAAAACGTGAGTGATTTTGGTAGTTTTTAAGTTTAATCAACTTTAGTGGAATATGAGAACATAGCTTAAAAATATATTTAATAAGATTTTTAACATACATATTGTTATTAGTATTAGTATTGTTGTGTTACACTTTGTCATTTTCTATAATTAAGAATTAAGAATTCCTAACAATAGAAATATATTAAAAAACGTGAGTGATTTTGGTAGTTTTTAAGTTTAATCAACTTTATGGAATATGAGAACATAGCTTAAAAAATATTAATAAGATTTTTAACATACATATTGTTATTAGTATTAGTATATGTTGTGTTACACTTTGTCATTTTCTATTAATATTAAGAATTCCTAACAATAGAAATATATTAGAAAACGTGAGTGATTTTGGTAGTTTTTAAGTTTAATCAACTTTAGTGGAATATGAGAACATAGCTTAAAAAATATTTAATAAGATTTTTAACATACATATTGTTATTAGTATTAGTATTGTTGTGTTACACTTTGTCATTTTCATAATTAAGATTAAGAATTCCTACAATAGAAATATATTAAAAAACGTGAGTGATTTTGGTAGTTTTTAAGTTTAATCAACTTTAGTGGAATATGAGAAAATAGCTTAAAAAATATTTAATAAGATTTTTAACATACATATTGTTATTATATAGTATTGTTGTGTTACACTCTGTCATTTTCTAAATTAAGGAATTCCTAACAATAGAAATATATTAAAAAACGTGAGTGATTTTGGTAGTTTTTAAGTTTAATCAACTTTAGTGGAATATGAGAACATAGCTTAAAAAATATTTAATAAGATTTTTAACATACATATTGTTATTAGTATTAGTATTGTTGTGTTACACTTTGTCATTTTCTATTAATTAAATTAAGAATTCCTAACAATAGAAATATATTAAAAACGTGAGTGATTTTGGTAGTTTTTAAGTTTAATCAACTTTAGTAGAATATGAGAACATAGCTTAAAAAATATTTAATAAGATTTTTAACATACATATTGTTATTAGTATTGTTGTGTTACACTTGTCATTTTCTATTAATATTAAGAATTCCTAACAATAGAAATATATTAAGAAAACGTGAGTGATTTTGGTAGTTTTTAAGTTTAATCAACTTTAGTGGAATATGAGAACATAGCTTAAAAAATATTTAATAAGATTTTTAACATACATATTGTTATTAGTATTAGTATTGTTGTGTTACACTTTGTCATTTTCTATTAATATTAAGAATTAAATTCCTAACAATAAATATATTAAAAAACGTGAGTGATTTTGGTAGTTTTTAAGTTTAATCAACTTTAGTGGAATATGAGAACATAGCTTAAAAAATATTTAATAAGATTTTTAACATACATATTGTTATTAGTATTAGTATTGTTGTGTTACACTTTGTCATTTTCTATTAATATTAAGAATTCCTAACAATAGAAATATATTAGAAAACGTGAGTGATTTTGGTAGTTTTTAAGTTTAATCAACTTTAGTGGAATATGAGAACATAGCTTAAAAAATATTTAATAAGATTTTTAACATACATATTGTTATTAGTATTAGTATTGTTGTGTTACACTTTGTCATTTTCTATTAATATTAAGAATTCCTAACAATCGAAATATATTAAAAAACGTGAGTGATTTTGGTAGTTTTTAAGTTTAATCAACTTTAGTGGAATATGAGAACATAGCTTAAAAAATATTTAATAAGATTTTTAACATACATATTGTTATTAGTATTAGTATTGTTGTGTTACACTTTGTCATTGATAACTCGGCGAGTACTCGGCCTCGAAGATCTTGTTTTACAACTTTGCATAAGATGAGTAATGATGACTAGATTGAAAGTTATAGAGTAAATACACACAAAAAGCATAATATAGTGAGGCTTGTAATTTTGGTATGACTAGGAGTTATTTGGCAACTTATGAATGGTTAAAGTGTTGAACAAGTAAGAGGTCTGAACCATTAAGTGAACCAGTAAAAGATCTGAACCATTAAAAGCCTGTATAATGCTTAACTGTTTAGTGGTAAATGTCTGACAAATTCAGATTAGAGGTCTTAACTATTCAGACTTAGTATAATGCTTAACCATTCAGAGCCAAATATCTGACCATTCAGACATTTGCTCACAAAACAAACAGTCTAAACCATTAAGTGTTGAACCTAGCAAGAGATCTGAACCATTAGGAGCCTCACCAGGAGGCAAACAAACAGCCCTGAGTTGAATTTTGATACCAAATTCAGTTGTTTGATAATGAAGTTAGAATGATAGTCACTAGGTTGTAAGATGGAGGTAGCATAATAGGTTGCTGGTAGCGAGCTTGTTAAGTTATGGTCGATAGGAAATAGCACTTTAGATAGACAAACCCTGTTTAAAGTTACAATTGGCCGGTCAACTAACGCAAACAAAACATAAATCTGTAAAAATAGAGACTTCAAGATGGAAGAAACGCAGCCATTGCTAAAAAAATGCTGATAAAATGACTCAAAGTTTATTGCGACGGTGCCCTGAAATCAGCATTAGCCAGTAGCTAAACCAACAAAAAAGAGCACACGAAGCGAAACATCAAAACTATGAGAACATCTTTCCTCTTTTTTGTAAAATCTTCTCAAAAGATGAGAAATAGATCCCACCGATAAAACAGGTACCTCTGGCTAATAAACAAACAGTCTCAAGTTGATCAAACTACACATCACTGATTTTCCATTGGGTATAATGAGACGAACCTACGAAACAATTCAAGTCCTAGTAAACGGGTCTCTGTTTTGGAATGTACTTGGTCTTCATACTTTTGTTCCTAAACTTGGGTTTAGCATTTGCATGAGCCAAAGAATCCGCTTGACCTTTTGAAGAACCAGATTCTGCATGATCAAGTTGGACCGATGGTTCAGGTGCTGTTGTTAGAACCAATTCCACATGGTCCCCTGCAACTGCCTCTTTCCATCCTGCATTTGTAATTATTCGGTATATGTCTTAACACATAAACAAAAAATGATTGAAAGAAGTATTGGTAAAACAAAGCTTACTCTGAGAGAGAAAATCTTTTGCTGCATCAACTGAAAAATGCGTTAGCTTATCACCACCTTCCACTTGTACATCTGAGACATTGGTATCCTTGCTGACATTTCCATTCACTTCCAATGACTGTTGACAACTCTCAGGATTCAAATTTTGGTCAACGCCTCTTGTTGATGTCACGTCCTCTTCCAACATTTGACTTTTGCTAATATCTGTCAATGACCCCTGTTGGGGACATTTTGACCACTTTTTGTCTTGTTTTCCGTTTTGTCATTATCTTTAAACGCAGCCGCTGAACTGTTGATGTGCGGCTGATTTGTTGTACTGTTCCTCACAGTAACAGATATGGAACCAATCATTAACTGACAGCCATTCTGCACGGTTTGATTATTTGCATCACTATCTACTCTGGATTTTACACACCTTCTGGTTTAGGTTTCTTGGTCCAAATTTTACCACCGTTATTACCCCTTTGTTCCCTATGCTTGTGTGCCGGTTCCCACTTTACAAAATTTCCATTCTGATTATTATTATGACGACCATTGCGACCATTTCTTTGTGATTTTGGCACCTGCCATCTAGCAATAAAATGCTGTGAACTGTTATTCAACTTATTGGCAGCAGAATCTAAATGATCAAGGGCTTCTTCATTGCTCGATAACTGAATGAGATCAAAAGGAGAAGCTACGTTTCCGTTTCCATCTGGGATGAGAGAATCAATCTCTGGAGAGATCTGACGGCCGGAATTCTCTGCTGATGGGATGCTCTCAAATAGATCAGAAGCGGTGGATAACTCTACCTTCATGTCGTTAGACTGATCCCTTGCCCTCTGTTCTTTCTGCCGAATCTTTCTTTGTCTTTTTCTTTCTAACAGCTCAGCTTGCCTACGTCAACATCATCAAAAGTTTGCGTTTTAAAGAACAGATGACAGAATATACAGTAACATCCTTTTAATATCCAATATAAATACAGTCTATATATATACACAAACCTCCTCTGAGCAGCTTCCTCTTCCTCTACAAGCAGCTTCTGGCATTTCAATGCTTCAGCATCTTTGTCTGCAAGCCATGCCTTCACCTAACAACATTCAAACGTATGGAAATGTTTATTACGGTGAAGACATATGCCTGTTTTTGCGTGTTGCAGTAAACAAACAAACAAACTTATATAAAACTCAATCTACCCGCTAGACAAATTCAGAGAAACATTTTGGACCATATCTTGATAAATGAGAATAGAAGAGAATGTACCAATTTTTGTTCAACAAGAAAACTTGTGCAAGCAATTAAGTTTTTCATCTCGAGTCCGATTTTCCCAGCTTCCCCGTCGAAGACGTATTTTTTCAATGATTCAGCTGTTCCAGCACATAGGAATGTTCTCTCACTGGCATCATCAAGGACACTGAATAATTCCTGGGATGAAACTGGCAGCATGGATGACCTACCTTGAATAATATCCTGCAACATTAAAAACGTTAAAAAAACGAGTAAAAGCATTCAATAAGATGTTGAAAAAACATAAAGCACATTTTACCACTAGTGCAGATCCAGCCTTCACATATACTTGTGGAAGGGATAAAAAAATTGGTTTCCGTAAATTAGCTGCAATATTCTTTACTATAGAAGACCCTGGAACTTCCTAAATGGACACAGAGGTTAATTCATAAAACTAAAATGGTCCTGTCACTTTAATGAAAACTTATAAACAAGTTCGACACAAATTTTCTAGCTCAAACTACAATATTCAACGTTATAACTAGGGGCAACTTCAAAGTCGAATACCTCAAGCGTAACATCCTTGAAAGACATGATATCCTTAGCTTCGTCATCATTGAGCTGCATAAGACGTATTGATGAGCAAAGTGGAAGTGTGAAAAATAAATACATCTTCAAGCCTTTATACAACAATGAAAGTTTACCTTATCCCAAAATGCTCCTAGTAAATCCCTGTACTTCTGAGGCTCCTAAACATTCAGGAAAGAAAGTGTTAGAGAAAGAGAGTAGACATATTAGTTCGTACACTGAAGTAAGACAATGGAACCTTATGAAAGTTCATGGACCGGCGATGCACTCTTATATGTCTGCGATAATTGATAGTTGAACAGAACTCACGTGAACACTTATCACACTTCTGCAACTGAACCTTCATAGGAGCCAGCAAAGGCCAACCAGGGAGATCTGTACATAAAGAGGGCCCCGTCGTCAGTTATAACAAAATTTCTTTTTAGGGGCAATTTCATATATACCCCTCAAACTTGCAAAATATCATATATACCCATGCAAACTTATAAATATCATATATATACCCTTACAAAGTAGTTGAAATATCATATATACCCAATTCATTAAAAACAATTTATAAATGACAATTTTACACTTATTCTTCTTAAAATTGAAATCTCATATATGATCTTTAACTTCAAACATTATATTTACTCAATTCTAGCTTAATTTATTAAGCTTAAATATTGTATATGGAGAATACTATTGTTTATCGGAAAAAAATAAAAAAATAAAAAATGGGTAAAAATAAATTAAGCTTAATATGTGTTATATAAAAATATGAAGTTGAAAGATGAGCATATATGAAAACTTGAAGTTAAAAAAAATAGGGGTGAAATGATTATTTATCAGATTGTTTTTAATAAATTGGGTATATTTGATATTTAACTATTTTGTAAGGGCATATATGATATTTTTAGTTTTTGTTGGGTATATATGAAAATTTTCAAGTTTGTAAACGTATATATGAAATTAATCCTTCTTTCTAAAATAAATTTAAAGACCTGGCTGATCAAAGGTATGAAGCAACTGTATCCACTGGGTCGGGCTGTCACCGGTCCTTGAAAACGAAAATAAAGGCTCTTTCCCAACAGCTTGCCTGATGAAAGTATCCAATAAATCGGTACCCTCATCTGACTTCATGGCATCTGGCGTACTGGTGCCCAAAAGTTTCGCAACAGGCATTTATGCTAAAAGAAACTCTTCTCCACACTGTGACTGCATGAGAGAATTACAAGATCATACACGAGCAATGTCAATCATAAATGCACTTGACAAAAAGTAATAAAAGATAAACTGAATATTAAATTTCTGTATCAAGTGTTTAACTATATTTCACTAACTTTGTAGTTTGATTAAGCTACTCTAATAGCGAATAAAAAGAGAAAGTGAAGTTAACTTCTTCTTGAAGTAATAAATCCTCCTGTCACGTCATGATCAGAAACACCAATCCCAAAAAGCCAAATGAAATAAATGCACATTTACTGTTCAGATAGTATATGTGGAAATGAGAAAATTAGGCTCATTTTACATATATGCTAAATAATTACAAGAATAAAGTCCAAACGCAATGCCGGTCATTTAAGGTTTCTACAGTAATGAATTTCTACATATCACTAAAACAGAAACACAGTACCTGTACGTAAAACAATTCTATGTATAACATACATTATATACATACATGTCGTTTACAAAAATAAATTTGACAATGATAAGTCCTATGTACCGAACACTATTACTAAATAACGGATGTCCAAAAACCTGAGCGTCTAAACCAGTTCAAGAACATCACGGAAACGTTTTCAAAAATCTCAGTCATCAATGACCCTAACATATGACCTGCCAAAGCACTTTCACAGTAAAACGACTCCCATACTCAACATATATAAATATAGAACAGAATCAAAACAGAAGAAACCTTAACAAGAGAAAGGTCTCTCAAAATAAATGGAACTTCCCAACCATCATCCGTCACAAAACCGAACAGTCATAAACCAGCAGGCAGGACAAGTTCCTACAATGTGTGGTCTAAGAAGCAAAAAACGCTAACCGTCCCAAAAAAGTGCCTTCCATCTACATCTAAAAGCAGATAACCATTTCCGTACCACTTTCATGCCAAACATCGTTCTATGCACATACACATACGATGAAGCTGTAAATGTATCCAATTGCACGTATTGCAACTTGAATGTTAACCAATAAAAAAACACCATAATTACAATGCTGAACCAAACCACCAATCGCTAACCTAACCGACGACGAATCCTACATTTCTACTGAATTAGGTGCAGACAGATTAATAGGGCATCTCATAACTCATTACAATAACTAATTCAAATAATTAAAACATTTCGAAAAGAACAAAAACATCTATCACATTCCAAATTTCGCATAAGATTATACAAACCACAGACAATAATAACAGAGAACGATACAATAAAACAATCGAGAATGCTAAAGCATTGATCAGATCATACAGAAAACAAATAAACTATAATTCTGATACTCTGAACACAGATCAAACTACAAGTGACGTCATCAAATAGCGAGCATGTGTTAGGGTTAGAAATAAGAAAAAGTGATCTGTGATTAGCACGTGAACGTAGAGGGGAGTTTAACGTACCAGTGTTAGGGGTGCAGGTGGTGAGAGATCGCCGGCGATCTGAGAGATTTGCAGAGGCGATAAAGGCGGCGAAGAAGAAATTGAGAAAGGTGTATGTATGTGTGAGTGGGTGTATGTATAACTTCTTGTGAAGAAGGAGAAAAGCAGTCGGCGAAATCTTGAGAGAGGGTGAATTGAAACGAGATGTAAAAACAGAGAAAATATAATAATAAATATAAAAGGGGAATAGGGAACCCTTTCCAGTGTTAAAAAGCCTGATTTTATAATTATAAAATATTATAATACATTGCTTAATAATAATAACTATTTTTTTATGTCGTGCGTTGCGGCGAAACTGAGCAAATCATAATGTAAAACAAACATGATTTGAAAATAAAGTATGTTGTTTAGCAAGTCAAACCATTAACAGGGTTTAGTTTATCATCGTATCGTTTTATGATACCAAATAAATACTTTATTTTGAGTATAACTTCATTTTTTAAAAAACTTATAACGGAATATGGAGGGGAAAAAATCATGCACAATACTTATGTTTTTAGAAAAATAGTTATAAACGTAATTTATTAAAGACGTATCAAGTTAATTGATAAATTAATATATGTTAAAAAAAAGAAAAAAGAAATATTAAAAATTGGTAAAGGAAATATATGGTTTAGAAAAAGGAAAAACAATTAAAAATATGTTATTAAAGGGAAATGTAATAATAAACTAAAAATATTAAAAAATACTAAAAAGCTATATATTATTATAAAAATAAAGTTATTATTTATGTTCATTCATTAACAAATAAACAATAAAATAATAATAATAATATAATAACATTAATATGGCTACGAGTTGGCTTCAAAGTCCAATTTTTTTAAAAGTGTGAAAGATCATAAAACACTATAATATCAACCATAAAACACACTAAAACCTATATATAACATAATGAAGATTATTAAAATATCATATATGTGGGTTTTGTGTTGTGTTTTGGATGATAAGACTCTGATTATGAAATAACAATTATTATCATTATTATTGTGTTTTATGTTCATTAGCATGTTGTGTTTTATATTCATAGTTCTACGATGGCCTGTTTAAAGTTTTTTTATGGGCTATTAGTATTAATGTTTGAATATGGTGTTTTAGTAATATTGATGTTGATGCACTATTGTGTTCGTCACTTGTCGAATAGGCTAGATTGAGCGTGTGTTGAATATTGTATAGGTTAGAATCGAACACACGACCAAAATACGGAGTTTACAAGTAAAGGGAACAAGTTCGCTCGAACTTGACATGTGGCAGACAAGTTCGACCGAACTTGTCATATGGTAGATAAGTTCGCCCGAACTTGTCCTCCTATGCACATGTCAAGCGAACTTGTTATGTTTCCCTATAAATAGGTGGTGTATGTTCATTTGTCATTTGAGTTTTTGCCATCCCTACGGGAGATGCTGCCGGATTCTCTCCGGGAACTCCGGCAGCTGGACTTATAAAGATGTACACTCTTTCGGTATGAATGAAGACTTCCGCTGGATTCTACTTCTACTCCATTCTTAATAACATTCTACCGAAACAGTTATATACGTTTACGCATTAACTTCCGTCTAGAACCGCCTGATCACGGACCTTCAATTGACTTTGTTATTTATGGGTTTTAGGTGTATTTATGGCTGAAATTAGTGTTTTATGAGTTTTTACACTTTTTATAAAATTTGAATTTTATAGCCAAACCGCACCCCCGATTGATAAGGTAACTGAAAATGATTGCGACAAAAGTTTCACTATGATCCTGATTGAAAACTTAAAATGCGGTCATATGATTTAGATTAATGATATTATATATATTTATAGTGTTTGATAAATTTTAAATATATATATCACTGTACATATAAAACGTCTCTTGAGAAACAACAATCATAACAATGGTAACAACACCACCACCACCACCACTAGCAGCAAAAACAACAACACCAATAATAACAACACCAACAACGACAACATTTAGTTTCTAAATCTATACCTTAAACACTAAATATCAGTAAGAAACCAAATAATAAAATAATAATATTTTGAACACCCAAGTAAGAAAGCAATTTATATGATGGCTTATTTTCGCCTTTGGCGTACGTTTGTATATGTTTTGTAAATCTGGCAACCTCGACTAATTTTCTTATGATTGAGTTGATTTGGGTTATGTGTTATCTCTATCAGGTCAAACGGTTAAAGTTTAATAAAAGTTGTCTAAAATGATAATGCAGATCGGTTGAAGTTGCCCTAAGTTTAACTTTAAAACAAATAAATATGTTCGATTGTTATATTATATCAGAATAATATAATTTTCACTTATAATTGATGCTAAAATATACCTAATAAATAAGTAATTGGTTGCACTATCCGTTATGTGTCACAATTCCGTTTTGTTTGAAAAATTTTCTACTTATTTTTTCTATGAGCCCAAACTACACACAATAAAGAGGTAACTCAATAAAAAAAATTCCAGCTTATTATTTTTCAACAATTTATTACTTTCTTCAATAACATTTCATTTATTTAATATATGAGTTCTCAACTATTTCTTTTATTTTTTCACGCTTTTAATAACTATCTAATATTTTATTGATCCAAACCCGTGTAATATGAGGGTTTTTGATAAAATTGTTAGACCCTAGCTAAAGACGAAGATCCAAAGCAAGAATATATAACATTTATAGAGAAATCCAAATGACATGAGATCCATAGATATTTCTACAAAAGTTTCTAAAAGCATATATCTCATAGAATTCTATAGAATGATGTATAATTATCTAAGTGGAACATTGTATATTTAAAGGTTATACTCTATAGAATTCTATAGAATGATGTATAATTCTTTAAGAAAAATATTATACATTTAGAATGAGCAGTATAAATAGATGAATACCTCAACTGATCAATACAACTTTAGAGCACCCTACAATAATGGGTCTAAAAAACATGGTTACATAAGTCCTGCTTACCCTACCCGGGCTTTGCCCCTCTCACAGCCAAAACCGACTAAAAAAACCCTCAAACACGTGTTCTCTCGCCTCCCCTCTCACGTAGCCCGTTGTTGGGCGTTCTTTCACACGAATGTTAATCCTCCTTACCATTCACATCATCTCATCCCTTCTAAAACACCCAAAACTGTTGAATGCTCTAAGATTAACTTAAAACTTTTTGTAGACCAAACTGGTTTTGTGGCATAAACCAATTTATGATATTTAATTGTTAATTATCATCATTGATTTCAACCTTTAAGAAGATAATAACAACAATGGACGTGGGTATCTGGACATTATGGATCTGTGAAGACACAAGTAAGTTAATTCTTCTTGTTTTGCTTAAGGATACTCGATTTTATTATTGCTATTATTGTAAGTATCACTTTTCTATTGGCAATCAATTTTTTAAGTAGTAGAACTAAGATTTAAGGTTTGAGTGCGTCTACTTCATTTACCTTTTAGTTTTTCTTATAGTTTCATCTTATTTTTATATATTTATCATTTCTTTTTCTTTATATAGATTTATGTGTATAATTTTGTATTATCGTATTTAGACCTTGATATTGAAGATACTAAACTATGTTTATACATTGTAATTGTTTTTAACTTATTATATATCCTAGATGTTGGCATCCCTTGTACTACACGAATGATAAATATCAATGTATAGAACTAGGTTTAAAGAAACACGCGCGTTGCGGCGAACTTCTTTTGTTATTTAGTCTGTGTTTACATGTTTTTTGAAATCACTACAAGCGTGCTGTGAACAAACCGCTTACAAGAATAAAAAGAAAATGTAGAAAAAAACACTAAAAGATAACTGAAAGAAAATCAACAAAAAAGTTGTATGGTAACGATGTTGATCGTATGAAACTCGTGGTCAGATATGAGCAAATGGTACTGGTACCGGCACCGCATTCCCGAACCAAAAGATCTTAAGTACCAATTTGGTACCGACTTTTTGCGTTTCTGGTACCGGTTCACTTTTGATTTTTACCTTCGTATACCGGTAACATAACCGTTATTTTTGTTATCAGTACCGATTCGGTATCGGTTGGCACCGAGCCCATCCCTACCCTTGAAACTAAAAAAAAGAAATCATTAAAAGTTGAAGAAAATGAACAAAAAAGTTGTACGATACCGTTGTTGTTCGTACGGTATCCGTGATCAGGGATGAGCAAATGGTACCGGATAGCAGTACCGAATTTCCCGAACTATAAGATTTTCAATATCAATTCGGTACCGACTTTTGGCGTTTTCAGTACCAGACTGGTGTCAGTGTTTACCTTCATGTACTGATACCGAACGAAAGTTGTGTACATAAAACCCATTTAAACGAAATACACTTTACTTATCACGTGTATGAAACGCAATCTAAATGGTGCAATTACTTGCGTTGCTATGTGTGATGTTAGGGATGAGCTTGGTACCAACCGGTACCGGAAATCCCCTAAAGTGTGTACCAGTACCGAATATACCCGGTACGGTACGGGTACCATAAACGTCAAAAGTCGCGAAATGTACCCGGTTTGATAAATTCGACACCGGTAGCGGTTTGGTACTGGTACCCAACATCATTTGCTCATTCTAGATGATGTTACTATTCATTAGCTTTTGTTTTTAATATATATATATATATATATATATATGTATGTAAATTCTCAAATCTATATACAAATCTTAATGACCACACAACAAAAATGGGTTAAACAAGTGAATAAAAAGAAATACATACTATTTATATACAAAATTACATTATTTGAAAAAAATAATGAGATTGATACAACACAACATATGTTATTATTATATACACCAAACCTCATTAAAAGTTTGATCATAATAGAATAATATATTTGTAGTGGTTGGTGTTATGCAAGATAAAAGCATACATCCATTTTTCATAATATCATGGGCTTATGTTGACAACTATGTAACAGCCATAACAACCATTAAAATTTCATAGTAAATACATGAAAATACTAATATTAGAACATGTATAACGGTCAATGCCTATAAGTGGCATTTTTCACCGTATCATCGGCCATTCAAAAAGTTTGTAATGGTTTATGTCCTTTTTAATGTCATTTCATTAATTACTTTCCTTTTTTCCCTTCTTATTGGGCATTATTCTAGAAATGCCCTAACCTCTTCATGCCCCTATAAGCCTTATGGGGATGGTACGAGGGCATTATCAAAGTTTTTCATGCCCTCTATAATATCCATTACCTATGGTCTTAAGACCATATGTAATGAGGCTTTATAGGGGCTTGAAAGGTTTTGATAATGCCTTTACATCATTCATCATGGGTATTATAGGGGCATGAAAAGAGATGGACATTTCTAAAATAATGCCTAATAGGGAGGAAAAAGAAGGAAACTAATAAATGGAAAGGCATTATGAAACCTTAACCATTAAATGAAGCATTATGATAATAATTTGGCAAAAAAATGTCCCTTAAAAGGCATTAAACTAATTTGATGTGTTTGACTATGTTGAGGGTCATAAAAGCATCTTTCTAGTTTACTCACACACTTGATATATTTCTAAATCTAAGTCATTGTCAGATTAGAATCTCAACCACATAAGTGAAATAACATTTTTAATACATTATTTGATACCGCTAGATTATACGACCTTTGATATTTGTGAATGTCACACCCTGACCCGCAACGGAATAAAAGACGGGGCATGATTGGGTTATCACCAAAGCTCGTTATATTTACTAAGAAGTTTCATATTTATTAAATTCAAATTAAAATTTAAATATCCAACAAAAATTTCATACAAACACAATAAAAATCTAAATTTTTGTTCCAACGCAATAACTTGTTTATTCTTCTAGGACATCCTAAGTGTTTCTTTCCTCAACTTAATCACTTGTATCATGTGTAAAACAGAGGAAATTTTGGGTCAACAAAAGTTGGCGAGTGAACCTTGATAAAACATTTAAATAACTGCTTATTATGTTTATTAAAGAAAATTGTGCATAAATCACATGTGAGGAAATATATATGTAACCAATCACAAACCACATTGAATGAATATATGACATGAATAATAATGTATCTGAGATCAAGGCTCAATCAAACGGAGCCGATCTAATGGGGCACCTAATGCTCAACCCGTATCCCACGAGGAACTAATGGGCCTAATGAAATGAGTGCACTGAAATGATAAAACGTATCCACATATAAACCACACTACAAGCAATACACATTTGATCACGAAATGATATAAGCACAAGTGTTAAATAAAATAAAGAAATAATACAACACATGATACACCCCAAAACGTGATTAAAACGGGGAATTTGTAAGAGATTCACTCACAGGGGGTGCGTATTCTTAGTTGATGAGGAGGGCGCACGAGTTGAGAATTTAACCGATGAAAGAGTTCTAACCTAAAATAATAACGCGATAATTCGATAAATAAATAAATTAATATTTCGGTTAAAATCCTTTGTTTAGATTTTTAAGTTATTTTTTTTATCTTTATTGATATATTAAAACCTTTGAAATTATATATTTTTTAAGCATTTTTAATTGGTTTTCCTTTTAATATAAATCCATAAAATAAAAATAAAAAAATAAAATATTATAAAAAAATTGTCAGTCTGACAAGTGGCTGCCAGACCGGTCCGATAGTGTGGTTGGCATGCGTGTGTGAGGTTCGAACTCGGGACCTCTCGGTTGCGTGCACGCAGCTCTTCCAACTGAGCCACATGTCTAACCCGAAAGAAACCTGATTTTAATTATATTTATACACAAGTTAGGTTTATCAGATTTTAATTAAAATTTAAAAAGGAATAATCTTGTTCAGACCGACCGCACCATGGGTTTCGAACCCAAGGTCTCTGTTGTAGATTGCACCCAGCCCGACCAACTGGGCTGGGTGTCTAACCCAATTATTCTTGAAATTTAATTATACTTATATACTAAATAGGTTTATACAGTTGTGTTGAATTAAAAAGGGTGATTAAATCAATTGAACCGGGTGTGTGCGTGGAATCGAACCATTAACCGTGGGTTTGGTTTGCACCAGGCCCAACCAGTTGGGATTGGTGCTTAACCCGACTGTAAACTTAAATACAATAATTACATATTTTCACTACACTTCATCTTCTTCATTTTGATTTTTTTTAACCGATCATGGTTACCCGCCCAAACCGGTTTATTTCAAATTTTGATTACATACATGATTTAAATAAATAACAAAAGAACAGGGAGTCTACCAAATTGATCCGACGGTGGCTTGGTTCCGGTAACTACAGAATTCCGGCAAGAAGAGCACTCCGGCGACGAGGTGGATTCGACTGAACAGGGGACTTCAAGGTGTTTTTGAGCGAGAGAAAAACAGAGGGAGAGAAGAGGGGCAAGGGTGGATTGAGGAATCGATTAGTATTTATAGGTGGGGGCAAGAAGGGTTTTGATCTCGGTTTAAGGTAATACGAATCGTGATTGGAAATTTGCCATAAGGATGACAGCCGAGCCAATTGCGGTTTACCATAATTAATCCCGACTAGCTTGTCGGAGATATCAACGAGAAAGGAAAGGCGCGTTCCTTGAATGCGACCTTGATTTGCAGGTTTAGAGCTGGAGTCCACATAAGAGATTTAAACTTCTAAACTAAGCACAACTGCGTGTGCAGTCCAGTGGTGTTTTGCGGTGTGTGTGCGATATCCAGGGAACCCAGGTTCGATTCCCGGTTCACCCGTTTATTTTTATAACCGCTTTTCTTTAGTTATTTTTTTTATCTTTTTGAATTATGATAAAAAAAACCATTATTAATTTATTCTTGGATTATAGCTTTAAACTTTATTTATCTATTTATTTTTAACCATTAAATTTAATCATTATATAAAAAAACAAAACACCTAAACAAATATTCTTTTATTGAATAAAAAAGAGGCGGGTTTTCGAAACCCGATTTACACGGATGTTACAGTATCCCCTACTTTTAGAAATTTCTTCCCGAAATTTAAGTAGTAGTGATAACAGGAAAAAGATGCGGGTATTTTTCGCGTATTGAGTCTTCACGTTCCCAAGTGAACTCGGGCCCTCGTTTTGACTCCCAACGCACCCTGACGATCGGAATACGACTTCGCCTTAAACGCTTCTCACCGAAATCCTGGATTTCCACTGGTCTTTCAACGAAGTGCATTGATTCATCGACTTGAATGTCTTCTAAAGGGATATGGAGGTTTTCGTCGGCAAGGCACTTTTTCAAGTTTGATACGTTGAACATGGGATGAATTCTGTTAAGCTCTTCTGGTAGGTCAAGCTTGTATGCTACAGTACCTACTCTTTCGAGTATCTTGAAAGGTCCTACGTAGCGTGGTGCTAGCTTGCCCTTCTGGCTAAAACGAACCACTCTCTTCCACGGTGATACTTTTAAAAGTACTTGATCACCAATGTCAAACTCCAAGGGCTTTCGTCGTTTGTCAGCTTAACTCTTTTGACGACTTTGAGCCGCTAGAAGATTGTTTCGTATTTAAATGATTTTGTCGATTGTTTCTTGAATCAATTCAGGTCCGGTGATTTGCGCTTCACCAATTTCGTGCCAACATACTGGAGATCGGCATTTACGACCATATAAAGCTTCGAAAGGAGCCATGCCGATACTTGAATGATAGCTATTGTTGTACAAAAACTCGACTAATGGTAGATGAGCGTCCCAGTTCCCTTTGAAGTCTATGACACATGCTCGAAGCATGTCTTCAAGGGTTTGGATGGTGCGTTCAGATTGACCATCAGTTTGAGGGTGAAAGGCGGTACTGAGGTCTAACCGTGTACCCAGAGCGGTTTGTACGGCTCGCCATGTTCGTGAAGTGAAACGACCATCACGGTCTGAAATGATGCTTAACGGTACACCATGACGGCTTACGATCTCGTTGATGTAGTTACGAGCTAACTTCTCGTTCTTGAAGTCCTCGCGAATCGGAATGAAGTGAGATGATTTTATAAGACGATCGATTATTACCCATATGGTGTCATACCCACTGGAGGTGCGAGGTAACCCGGTAATGAAGTCCATTGTTATGTTTTCCCACTTCCATACAGGTATTTCGGGTTGGACTAGAAGTCCTGAAGGTCTTTGATGTTCAGCTTTCACTTTAGAACATGTAAGGCACTTGGAAACAAAAACAGCGATATCCTTTTTCATGCCAGGCCACCATTAGGTGTATCGTAGGTCTTGATACATCTTATCGGCTCCTGGGTATACAGAGTATCGTGTTTTGTGTGCCTCATTCATGAGGAAATCATGAAGGTTGTCGCAATCGGGAATCCATATGCGGTTTAAATAATATAGAATACCGTCGGATTTGGTTTCAATTTTGAGTTCAGCTCCCCATGACAGCTCATCGCGTACGTCATTTTCCATTACAGAGATATTTTGAGCTGCCCGGATTCGATCCTTGATATCGGTTATGATTTGCGAACATAGAAGACGAATAGAGTTCGCATATCCCTTTCGACTGAGCGCATCGGCCACCACGTTTGCCTTGCCAGGATGGTACCGAATCTCGCAGTCGTAATCGTTGAGAAGTTCGACCCATCTTCGTTGCCTCATATTCAACTCTTTTTGGTTGAAGATATGTTGGAGACTCTTGTGGTCAGTGTATATTTCACACTTGGTACCGTAGAGGTAATGTATCCATATCTTGAGAGCGAACACAACGGCTCCAAGTTCCAGGTCGTGGGTGGTGTAATTCTTCTCATGAACTTTGAGTTGCCTAGAGGCATAGGCTACCACTTTTCCTCTTTGCATCAATACACAACCTAGTCTTTGCCCTGATGCGTCGCAATAAACCACAAAGTCATCGCAACCCTCAGGGAGTGTAAGGATAGGTGCGTCACAAAGCCTTTGCTTTAAAGTTTGGAAGGCCTCCTCTTGCTTAGGTCCCCAAATGAAGGGTTTTCCTTTGTGAGTCAAGGCCGTGAGCGGAACGGCGATACGGGAAAAATTGGCAATGAAGCGTCGGTAGTAACCGGCCAAGCCAAGAAATGACCTAACTTCGGTAGGGGTACGTGGCGCTTGCCATTCCTGTACTGCCTTGATTTTCGAAGGATCGACATGAATCCCTTTGTCATTGACGACATGACCAAGGAATTGTACTTCTCCTAACCAGAATTCGCATTTTGAGAACTTAGCGTAAAGATTTTCAGTCCTTAAGAGTGTAAGAATGAGTCGAAGGTGTCGCTCATGATCGGATTTTGACTTGGAGTAGATAAGAATGTCGTCGATGAAGACTATGACGAAACGGTTGAGATAGGGTTTGCATACCCTATTCGTTAAATCCATGAAGACAGCGGGGGCGTTGGTTAAACCGAAGGGCATAACCATGAACTCGTAAAGACCATAACGAGTTCGGAAGGCAGTTTTTGGAATATCTTCTTCGCCCACTCTAAGCTGATGATAACCAGAACGAAGGTCGATTTTGGAAAAACAGGTGGCGCCTTGAAGTTGGTCTAGAAGGTCATCAATACGAGGCAGTGGATAGCGATTCTTAACCGTCAACTTGTTGAGTTCTCTATAATCAATGCACATGCGAAACGTTCCATCTTTCTTCTTCACAAAAAGAACAGGCGCACGCCAAGGCGATGAGCTAGGACGTATGAATCCTTTGTCAGTCAGCTCTTACAGTTGACTGGCCAACTCTTGCATCTCGGATGGGGCTAACCTATAAGGAGATTTTGCGACCTGTGTAGCGCCAGGCACAAGATCGATTCGAAATTCGACTTCTCTCACAGAAGGAAGTCTTGAAACGTCGTCGGGAAAAACTTGCGGGAATTCTTTCACAATTGGAATATCTTCGAGCTTCCTCTCCTTGCCTTCCTTCTTGACGACGTGAGCTAGAAATGCTACGTAATTCTTGCGAAGATAACTTCGGGCTTGAAGGCAGGACATCAATTTGAGCCCTTTCGAAGGAGTTTCCCCAAAGATACGTAGTGTCTGACCGTCGGCGAGAGGAATACGAATGAACTTTTCATGGCACACCACTTCAGCGTGATGCTGGCTGAGCCAGTCCATGCCGATGATAGCATCGAAACTTCCCAATTTCATAGGAATGAGATCAATTGGAAAATCGTGATCATTTAGGGTGAGAGTACAATCGCGTATAATAGAATTTAATGAAGTGGGTTTTCCGTCAGCAACTTCCACCGTCATAGATTCAACGAGATTATCACGAGGTTGGTCGAGGATAGATTCGAATTCTAAAGACACAAAGCTCTTATCCGCACCAGTATCGAATAATATGGATGCATAACTACCATTTATGAGAAACGTACCGTTGACCACATTGTTGTCAGCCCTGGCTTGGTTGGCGTTGATATTGAAAGCTCTTCCTCTAGCAGGTGGATGAGCTTGGTTAGCTTGGTTTACCGGGTTTGCTTGAGCTTGGGCATGGATGATGTTCACCAGGCGTGGGCAAGTGTTCCTGAAGTGGTTTGGGTCCCCCACAATTGAAACAGGCTCGCATGGATTGCATCATGGGGTAGTTGGGTTGGTAGTAAGGTTGGGCTGCGAGTTGTGCAGGTGGTAGAAGTAAGGGTTGTTGGGCTTGGCCCACCATTTGATTTTGGGTTTGGGTTGGAGGTTGACTGCGGTTCAATCGCTGAAGGGTACGGCAGGTTTGGATGGTGTGACCCGCACGGCCACAACTTTTGCAATGTTGGCAGGGGTTTTCAGGAGGGTGATGGTATTGACAATGGTTACACTTTGGGTGTGGGCCAGTGTATGGCCTTTTGAATGGTGCGGCTGGAGGGGCAAATTGGGTGATTGGAGCAGCAGTGATGGGAGGGTTGGTTTGGGTGACAGCAAAGTTCTTGCCATTTCGCTTCCTCTTACCAGCAAACTTCGAGGATGAACCTGAGTGGTTTGGAGTTGGGGTCTCAATGGGTGTTTTCTTCTTTTCATCATTAAATTTGTCATTTCGAATGCGATTTTCAGTGAGTTCCGTAGCTAACTCCATTGCGCCTTCGAGTGTTGCAGCCGAAGTGCTTAAAACCGAATCTTGGATTTTCGAGGGGAGGCCTCGAATGTAGTGTTCAATTAGGCGGTATAATGGGGTGAACAGATTGGGGACCATCTGGTTCAACTCGAGAAATCTCTTATCGTATGAAGTGTGGTCTCCTTCCTTTTGTTTCAATGCGTGAAACTCGTCTTCTAGCTTTTTGATTTCGCTTCTTGGACAGAAGCGTCTCGTCATGATTTCCCTTAACTCTTCCCATGTTAAGGCCATGGCATCTTCAACACCTCGCTTACCCTTTTCTGTGTTCCACCAGGTAAGGGCTACCCCAAACAATCTTCCAGTCGTGTAACGTACCTTTCGGTCCTCAGAACAGTCGCAATTGAGAAAGGTGTTTTCCATCTCCTCAAACCAGTGAAGGAGAGCGGTGACACCTTCAGTCCCTTCATATCTTGGGGGATCGCAAGACTTGAAGTGTTTGTAGGTGCATTTGGGGGTTTTGGGAGGAGGTTTGACGACGCTTTGGTCTTCTTGGTTGGGAGGGTTGATGGGATTAGCGGTGAGGGCTTGCTGAATTTGTAGCACGATGTCAGGAAGCACTGCGGCCATTTGTTTAGCAATTTGCGTGGCCAAGCGTTCGTTTGACTTTCCTGATCTTCTACCTCCGCGTAATTGCCTAGCCGACATCTACAGGAATATGTAGGAAGATTGTGAGTTCAAGAATTTCCTAGGTGTCATGTGTCGTAAAAAGAATGAAAACAACATAACTGAAAATAATTTAACTACATCCATAGGATGTCTTGGGTTTGCTCATGTTTGGGCCTCCAAATGTCCCCCATACCATTGCCTGTGTAGTCATGTGGGCCCCCATGACTATTAGGCTTGGTAGGATTCACATTGGTGTCGGCGGGTTAACACTCGCACCACTCGAATAAAAATCGTAAAACATGGTTGCGAGATGTATGGTCGGAGGGTGTCCAGGTGTGGACACAATGACAGCTCAAAGTGGGGTTAGTTCACACGACGTTTGGTATAGCATGCTTTGGCCTAATAGGTCCTTCGTACTCTCATCGTTAGTCCATAGGTAGACAAACTGGTCCTTTATTTTGGATTTATATGAATGCCAAGCCTAGACAGGGCGTTCCGACTACCGGTACTCGTACCCTTCCAGTTACTACATGCCCGTCGTGAAAACTCACTTTGATGTGAATTGAAAAATATGAAAACATTGCAAAAATCTTCGAAAAGAAATAACGGAAATTGTGAAATTGTGAGGTGTGTGCTTTCATAGATATGATATGATATGAGGGTATGATCTATGATGAGCATTGCATATTAACATGTACTTATGAGAATGTTTGCATAATGTTGTGTGTGAATATAAACATGAAACATATAAACATCATGAATTTTGCATGTAACACATATACAATTTAAATCTAGTCAACTATAGTATAGGCTCTAAAGGTTAATAACCTATCCTATATCCCTATAGTCACCAGCTCTGATACCAATCTGTCACACCTCGACCCGCAGCGGAATAAAAGACGGGGCATGATTGGGTTATCACCAAAGCTCATGATGTTTACTAAGAAGTTTCATATTTATTAAATTTAAATTAAAATTTAAATATCCAACAAAAATTTCATACAAACACAATAAAAATTAACTATAGATAAAGGGCAATAAGATGTTTGTTCCAATGCAATAACTTGTTTATTCTTCTAGGCCATCCTAAGTGTTTCTTTCCTCAACTTGATCACCTGTATCATGTGTAAAACATAGGAATTTTGGGTCAACAAAAGTTGGCGAGTGAACCTTGATAAAACATTTAAATAACTGCTTATTATGTTTATAAAAAATTATGCATAAATACATGTGAGCAAATATATATATGTAACCAATCACAAACCGCATTGAATGAATATATGACATGAATGATGATGTATTGAGATCAAGGCTCAATCAAACGGAGTCGATCTAATGGGCACCTGATGCTCAACCGTATCCCACGAGGAACTATGGGCCTAATGAAATGAGTGCACTGAAATGATAAAATGTATCCACATATAAACCACACTACAAGCAATACACATTTGATAATGAAATGATATAAGCACAAGTGTTAAATAAAATAAAGAAATAATACGACACATGATACACTCCAAAACGTGATTAAAACGGGGAATTTGTAGAGATTCAGTCACAGTGGGTGCGTATTCTTGGTTGATGAGGAGGGGCACGAGTTGAGAATTTAATCGATGAAAGAGTTCTAACCTAAAATAATAACGCGATAATTCGATAAATAAATAAATTAATTTTTCGGTTAAAATCATTTGTTTAGATTTTAAGTTATTTTTTTGATCTTTATTGATATATTAAAACCTTTGAAATTATATATTTTTTAAGCATTTTTAATTGGTTTTCCTTTTAATATAAATCCATAAAATAAAAATAAAAAAATAAAATATTAAAAAAAAATTGTCAGTCTGAACAAGTGGCTGTCAGACCGGTCCGATAGTGTGGTTGGCATGCGTGTGTGAGGTTCGAACTCGGGACCTATCGGTTGCGTGCACGCAGCTTTTCCAACTGAGCTACGTGTCTAACCCGAAAGAAACCTGATTTTAATTATATTTATACACAAGTTAGGTTTATCAGATTTTAATTAAATTTTAAAAAGGAATAATCTTGTTCAGACCGGCCGCGCCATGGGTTTCGAACCCAAGGTCTCTGTTGTAGATTGCACCCAGCCCGACCAACTGGGCTGGGTGTCTAACCCAATTATTCTTGAAATTTAATTATACTTATATACTAAATAGGTTTATACAGCTGTGTTGAATTAAAAAGGGTGATTAAATCAATTGAACCGGGTGTGTGCGTGGAATCGAACCATTAACCGTGGGTTTGGTTTGGGTGCTTAACCCGACTGTAAACTTAAATACAATGATTACATATTTTCACTACACTTCATCTTCTTCATTTTGATTTTTTTAACCGACCATGGTTACCCGCCCAAACCGGTTTATTTCAAATTCTGATTACATACATGATTTAAATAAATAATAGAAGAACAGGAGTCTACCAAATTGATCCGGCGGTGGCTTGGTTCCGGTAACTACTGAATTCCGGCAAGAAGAGCACTCCGGCGACGAGGTGGATTCGATGAACAGGGGACTTCAAGGTGTTTTTGAGCGAGAGAAAAACAGAGGGAGAGAAAGGGGCAAGGGTGGATTGAGGAATCCATTAGTATTTATAGGTGGGGGCAAGAAGGGTTTCAATCTCGGTTTAAGGTAATACGAATCGTGATTGGAAATTTGCCAGAAGGATGACAGCCGAGCCAATTGCGGTTTACCATAATTAATCCCGGCCAGCTTGTTGGAGATATCAACGAGAAAGGAAAGGCGCGTTCCTTGATCGCGACCTGATTTGCAGGTTTAGAGCTGGAGTCCACATAAGAGATTTAAACTTCTAAACTAAGCACAAATGCGTGTGCAGTCCAGTGGTGTTTTGCGGTGTGTGTGCGATATCTGGGAACCCAGGTTCGATTCCCGGTTCACCCGTTTATTTTTATAACCGCTTTTCTTTAGTTATTTTTTTTATCTTTTGAATTATGATAAAAAAAATTATTAATTTATTCTTGGATTATATCTTTAAACTTTATTTATCTATTTATTTTTAACCATTAAATTTAATCATTATATAAAAAAACAAAACACCTAAACAAATATTCTTTTATTGAATAAAAAGAGGCGGGTTTTCGAAACCCGATTTACACGATGTTACAGTGAATCTAGTGGTGTGTTTGTTTTAAGATTTAGAATTGAGTTTATGAGTTAAAGAAACAAAAAAATAAAATTGTAATTTAGATGTGTATGACTGTATGTATGTGATTGGGTACAAAATCCAGAAGAAAAAAAGGTATATGAAAAAAAAAGGTGGGATTGATGTCTTTTTCTTTCTTTCTCCTTGTCAGTTTGACTAGTCTTCTTCAAAAACAAACTTTTTTGTTAAAATTTATTATATATTTTGTCCACCCACATATACTTTGTAACCATATAACCCTACAGACAAAACATCAGTGTTTTGCTATTCAGAATGGGATAGTGGGGCAACTTGTTCACAATCTACATGTCATTAGCCTGTAATCGTCTCTGCTTTTTTATGAAGATGCAATCCATATTGATACGCTTAATTCAAGACATGAACGTTGAAACCCTTTGCTAGCCAGAAATATAACTTACGCTGATCACGTGGCCATCAAGAGATTCCGGTAGAAAATGGACAAAAAATGTATTTGAACGTGAGACCTAAGGAAACACACTATCATCATATACTTCACATCATTACTCAATTTCAAACAACTTATTACGTTATAGACCAAGTATCATCTTCTTGATAACTAGGGGAATGTTGTTAACGATCCACAACGCTTTTCCTTTCTTGTGTAGCTATACAATGGATTAGAATTTCATCAATCTAGAATCTTCATATTAGACGCGAAACGAGTTGAAATTATGTACAAAATCAGATAATTTAGAATTCACTTTAGAGGTGAATAATAATACATAAACATAGTTTGAAATATGATCAAGTTTTACACAAACCTATTGACTACTTGTTGATCTTTTCGAGCTACATCATACATACAATACATTAAAATGAAAGGTCGTGCACATTGCAAGAGCCCAACTTCACCCCTTAACTTTTTGTTCTCACATGTTAGGTCCCTTTTTCTTTTCCGTGAAGTGCACCACCACAACCCTGGCCGACAACCAACGATTCCATAGACTGAGGCACACAAACTTCTTTGTTGGAAAACAAAGGTGGGGTCAGATTTACGAACAACAGACAAAGAGATCTGAACCGCCACCACTTTCTTTCGTACCGGAACTCGGATTCACATGTGATGACTCCGTTCAGATGGTGGCTTTAGGTGTTTCGGATCTGGTGGTTGGAAAGCGTGTGGCGATGACGGTGGTGTCTAGTGTGGCGGTGGTGGTGTAGGCACAAAGAAAGAGTATAGTAAGATGAGATTTGAGAAGAATGATATCATAAAGTGAAAATTTGAGGCTTCGGATTCTCTGTTTTTATATCATAAAGTGAAAATTTTCATTTGACCCATTTTAATAAATCTTTAATTTATATACTTGAATAATTTTAGTAAACCATAGATACTTACGGAATAAAAATGTTCAACTTACTCAATGGTAAATGTTACAAAAGTATAAATGGCAGATGGCATTTAAGTGTTTTTGACTTCTTCCATTGAAATTGAAAGGTAGTGATTCCATTGTTTTAAAAAATTTACAGTTTGGTTAAGAGTAATTTATTTGATTTTTAATAGATATAATAAAATATAGAGAAAGTTTAAAATACAAAAAATCCCTTATAGAGAATTAGAGAAGGTTTATTAAACAAAAATCCCTCATGCGAAGTGTACGTGGCCACAAAATAACGTGTATAATTAGGTTTTTCTCATGCGTGATTTCTGGTTTTTTTTACCACATATGTGATTTATGTGTTTTGTTTATACGTGAATTTTTGTATAACCTATACGTGATTAGGGTTTTATATTTATAACATGCGTGCTTTAATTACGTATGCTTCGCACATTAAGAAGCTATTGAACGTTAACCATCTTACATAAAATATATTATCTAGAAATGTAACAAAACGTGTGGTTATAAATTTTTTTGATACATTTTCTAGAAATGTGCCACATATCGTTATTGTTCTATTTTTTATGCCTAACCACCTTATTCTATAAATTTACCTACGCCTCATATTTTTTTAAGTAAGTTACACATTTATTTTTAACTCTTTATAATTGACAACTTTAACCCTCCAAACTTTTCTAATTAATAACTTGACACCTCATTTTGTTTAAGCTACTTTTACAACTATACATCACAACGTGCGACACACTATTTTACTTATTTTTATCTATGTCTAATCACATTGATGCCTAAATTACTGTTACAACTTTAGATTGCTGTCTAACCAGCTTTTACAACTTTACACTACAACCAAGACACTATTTTTTATCTATATCTAATGATTTTAATGTCACGATCATAACGTGTGTAACAAAGTAAAAAAGGCATAATGTCACGTGCGAGCACCACATGTTAATGCATCATAGTGCATTGTAACCGCAATGCATATATAGGTAACACTGAGTTAGATCGGACACGTCGAAACACGAGTTTCTATTGTTAAGGTATCACATAACGTGCCGCTAACTACAAACAACTAATACGTCGCCGCAGCAACACGCGGCATTTGGCAACAATCTAGTGTATGTATTAATATCAAGAGTTGACCATAGATCAGGCCGTAGATATTTTGATGTATTCGATTTTCTACTTATATTTATAGGTGCATGGTTTTTTATCAAGATTTTGATATATCCCAATTCTAGAATCAAGCTTCAATTTTACTTGAACCAAACTTGAACATAGTATCTTAAAACCATCGACTAACAATATGAGGTTGATTGTACCGTATTCGGCCTCATCTTAGACAGTTTTAAAGCCTTATATGTTATTTGTTATGAAACTAAAAAAAACTTTTAGAAAATATTAGTCATATTAAAGCATTAGGCTAGTATTATGAAGATATGTGATATAAGCATACTCACTTTCCACCTTATTTGAATTACAGAGAAATGACAATTTTTTAGCAGGAGGTTAACTAATAAATACACCTAAACATAAAATATTTGAAAGTTGTAACATCACCTACGCTCTAACTACAAGGAAGAGAGGCTGGGGGCTCTCGCTGTAACTACTCGCCGGCGTGAGAATAAGTATCGTTTAAGAAGAGTAAACGAGTGTGTGTTAAGAGTGAGAGAATGAGATAGCCGATCTTTAAACCTGTGGTTGAAGGCCGGAATTATAGCCGAACAAAGTGGAGGAGAAAGACGGGTTGATGGGCCTTGGGCCAGACGTCGCCAACAAGGAATATCTTGTTTGCTCCTCTGACACGATGGGTAGGTTCACAGGGAACAGAGACGTTGGCGCACGGTGATTGGAGCCACGTGTCCTGACGGTTGTCCTTATTGTCGAGGCTATCATTAGCTAAGAGTAGAAATCATAGAGCAGTGAATGATGCACGCTGATTGGGTACACGTCACTGTCCTTTTTGTCTCCTGCACAATTGGCTATCGTGGAGGTCTCACGATGGTATGCGCTAATGGGCTGCAGGCTCTACCATCTGTATTGTGTGTACCATTCTTAGCTGGCATAGTCGCGCTTGCGCCCGTAAGACTCGCTGGAATCTATGAAAATGGCTAAGTGTTGTTCTGGTTTAGTTTGGATATGGTCCTCTGCGCGCGCTCTCTGCTAGTGTTTGCGCATAGCAAGCGTAGGGTATAGGACCATATCCTTTCACAACGAGTTATGTTAAAATGTAACTAAATTGATTGCTAGGAGTAGTTCAAGTATATAAATAAAAGCTAATTTGATTAACCAAATTTTGAATGCAATCGACTCATATATTGAAAATAAGACCAAGCAGGGTTCTATAATGTCACATTTCATATACATCCACAACAAAGTTCCCACCATCTGAGACATATATGAATAACCAAAATTACGCTTAAAAGTTCGTATACTGTTAAATTTTTTTTCAGAAAGACATATGAACATGCATATACCAAAAAAAGAAAACCAAGTAGACCACCTCAGGGGTGCACATCAAACAATGCACCAAATACCATGGGACACCAAACGGATTTTAATTTTTATATATAAGAATATGAGATATATTGTTGACAGTATCACCTAGCTAAAAAGATGAGCAGCAGCCTTTTTCATCATGGTCTTGACCTATACATACATCATAGTTAAACCATTCAATTAGTAAGTCAAACATGCATATCGATATAGGCAAAACATAGGAATGTGTTTGGTTTTCAAAAGCGCACATGTTGGGTGTGCACGAGTTAAAACATAGGAATGAATTTGGATATTTCACACTAAACAGAATTTGCGATTAAGAAACAAGTGGTTAGGTTTGGGACAAAGAAACAAGCTTCATTAGGTTGTGCATAAAGTGTTTCCATCTTTTATTATCTTATAAGACCACCCATAGTGGCGAGTTATTTGGGAGTGTTTTGGCCCCATAATGCCCCAAAACGCCCCACACCGCCCCACGGGGCGTTTTTGTCCAAAAATTGTGTTGGGTGTTTCCTCAAAACACGCCTCCTCAACCTTGATTTGACCAGTAAGAAATTTCCAACTCTTTTATGATAATATTATTTATTTTATTTTCTGAAAAGATAATAATTGGGTAATCATTGTTGGGGCATTATACTACACCCCTTTTTACCTTCACCTCCCATAATGCCCCATACGCCACATGTCACTTCATGCCCAAGGGAGGGGCATTATGAATTTATGATAATGCCCCCACTACACATGGTCTAACTGTTCAACGATTAAAAAGAGTAACCCAAGTAGGATTGTTTACCTGTTTTGCTGAAAGACCAATGTCCTGTAAATCATCAAGCTGCAAAATGAAATATGCGAGTTAAGTATATATTAGTAGCACTATATGAAAGGAACACAAATGGAAACAAAAAGTTTTTGTAGCGCATAATTTGTTTCTTACGCTTTTAAAAGGTTCCGGAGAATCTTCACGAAGTTCAAGAATGTACGCAGCTCTTTTCTGTCCAATGCCCTACAATAACTACTAGTTTAAGGACTTAAATAGTATAAACCGCATATAAAATTTTGACTTTTAGCAAATATTTACCGGTATTCCTTTCAAATCATCCCTGTCAACGAAACAAAAAATGAATGATATCAGTTTCACATGTGTTAAATTCGCATAAACGCATAGAATGGAGAAATGGTGTGGGCAGAAAGGACAACACAATAAACATCATATAGAAAAAGAAATACTAACTTGCTAGCTGAATTCAAGAATTGCAAATAATCCTGAACAAGTGATTGCTGGAGCCATAATAACATTATATAATATGATTAGCAACACATCAAGTCAGATTAAATTATTTTAAGAGGATACATGCGTGTGTGTGGTTAACTAACCTTCATCCCTGAGTTATGCTTGCTAAATGTTCCAGATTGACAATTCGAAACTTCCAATGTATGTGTAATTATGGGTGTTTTTGGTTCAGGATCATGGGGCGTGCTTACAGACATCGGAGTTGAAGAGCCAACTAAATTCTGACGCAATTCTTTCAAACGGGCAGTTAGTGATGGTGATTGACTTTCATTCAGAGGCAAGTGGTTAGTCTCCTTCTCTGTGTTATCACCTATGATTCAAGTAAATCATAAATTATAAAAATAAAATAAAATGTCATGCCAAAAGTTTAATGTTTCCATAAACGTCTTCAAAAAGTCTTACCATTAGCAGGATCAAGAATTTCTCCACAATTGCTTTGTGACTTTACTGAAACATCCTAAAAAATAACAAAACAAAAAATAATCAACAATTAACGGGGCATCATTACAACTCAAATGTAAAACATCAATAATGTAATAACCTCATTTTTCAATTCAAATGACACCATCTCTTGTTTAGCATCTAATTCAGGATTCTGTTCAACATAAGAGGAACATGTTATTTCCATCCAACAGATAAATATGGTAAAAATACTATGAATAATCATTGTAGCAATGCAAAGAGTTGTAGGTCTGGTTCGTAGATACCTCCACTTGTGAAGAAGCCAAAATGGTTGAAGGAGTGTCTTTCACATCTAAGCACAATAAAGCACCATCTGATGTGAATTTTTCCTGCACTCCATTAGCAATAAGATAAAACATTAAATTACTATTTTTTTCTGATATAGATTCTTTAATCAACAAGTAATTTTTTCCTGAAATTACCATTAAAAAATTGCATTTCATGGTGTCTTTTTTTTTTTATCCAAAAAGTGTTTTCTTCAACTTATTATCCGGCTGGTCAAGGGAAATACAATTTTTTTTTTATGATTTTTATATAGATGTGTAGTATGTGTGTATATAATGGTATCAGTTAAACTGAATTAAAGTGTGTCCATTCTAAAATCTTAAACATATTGTAACAGATAAACATTAGCTTCCATATACAAAAATAGTAGAATATGTGGCATTATACGAGATGATAAACAAATTAATACCTTGCTCAATAGTTGCTTTGTAATACCATTTGCTTCTTCCGTGCCATCAAAAAGATTCCTTCAAGTTCAAACAAAAAAAGAACTCAATAAAATCACAAAACATGCCTTATAAATCAGAAGCATTAAAGTCATTTTACCTTCCCTTTAGCATAACATTGGTTTTCTTTGCAGACAAAGGCAACCGAGAGTTGGTTTGTTTTTTTGTCGTAGAGAACACAGACACACTAGAATTGGCTTTATTTGCGGATAACGGGACACGAGAGCTAGAACATTTCTTTTTAGAAGAGGATAACATGGATACAGGTTTTATATTTTTCAACCTTGAAGCTAAAGTAATCGCATGAAGAGTATCTGGGCAATGATAAGGATTCTGCAATAAAAAAAGAAATCGGTTAGTTTAAACTTTACACATATCAATACTTAATCACAAAAACGAGAAACTACGTGAGCGTAAGACATGCTACCAGGCAAACGATCACGGAGATATGATTATTTCCACCAAGGGAATCTTGTAACACTCTTGCAAGTTTGCTTTCTCGAAAAGGGACACGTGTCTCATTGGCATTGACAGCGTGGATAACGTTAAGCAATGCGTTCAAAGACTTGTTGATATGTGTAGCCTCGATAAAGTTTGTTGCATCTATGCTACTTCTCCTTGCATTTTCATAGCCTGACATTGTTACATACATGAAATTAGAATAAAAATGGGATCAAATGTCTTGATAAGAAAAAGTTGTTATGTACCTGCTAAGTCAACAAAGTTCATCTTTCCAATGCATGTTGAGTTTCCTCCTTCATTACAAGCTAAAATGTGTATCATTAGAGCTTTGTGACTTCTTTGTGGCAATTCAAATGTCATATTTTGTGTTGATTTGTTTGAAGTTGACCCACTTGTATATAACTTTTGAAATTCTTGTATGGATTTCACCCTTACCTGTCACAAGTTTTAGATGTTAAAAATGTTAATACATTGTACCAAACCTATACATGTTAAAGATTAATCCACGTTGTTGATACACTATTGTAACATTTAACTTACATTTGAAAGCCCTTTAAGCATTATTTTTCCTTGAGCATCTTCTAGTACTTGAACCTCAGGATTCTTAGGATCTAATACATTATAAACATGATTGTGAAAAACTTCATAAATTGAGACTGCAATTGCATGCCTTTCTCCCACAGTTTTAAGAATTTCACTCATTGCCACCATGCCCAAACCTGGTTTATCTTCAGAACCCTTAAAAAAGAAAAGAAGAGAACTTAAGATCATTCTTTGATAGTACTTAGAGCACTACAGTACTTGCAAAACAAAGTAAACCCTACTTCACTTCATTGTCACTTCAATTTAGTTAGAAAACAAGTACTAATTGTAGCTAATCAAAAGTAAACATATACAAAGTAGAAAACAAGGCTAAGTTTACTTGGATCATGCATGTCTTCCCACTGCCTCGGGCTCCGAATGCAATAAAAGTTGAGCCTTCACCATCAAAAACCCTTGCAATTTGAGGCTTAATCTCCTTTGAGAATACAACAGTATTATCATCATTCTGGTGATAGCAATGGTCCACGTCAAACTCATTTTTACGGCTGAAAGACAAACACATAAAGACTTACAAATTATAAAAACATAAACTACAAAGAAAACCTAGAGATTAGTAAAGTTCCATAGCTTACTATAACAAAATAAACCAAAACTTCATCATAAAACATACCTAGACGTTGGATCATCAAACGAAACCGTAACTCTCTCAGGACGTTCACCATCACCGGCTTTACAAACAGACGTTATAGACAATGAAGACGCCAATTCCTGATCCCTAAGGCCTCGACTTCTCGCAACAACCCTGACTTTTCCGCTAACTGAGCTAGGTTTAGTTTGAGTTCTTGAGGAAGAAGCCATAGCCATATGTACTCTAAATTCTCACACAAATTGCAATGTCAAGTAAGCACAATAGGACAAATAGTGACCCTAATTTTGAAATTGCCTCATATTATACTCTAAATTCGTCACAAATTGATACAGATTGCAGATAAAGAAAGCACATAAGCATGTAAAATTACATATACAGTTAGAACGAACAATTTGAATGCTAAAGCCCTAATTTCTAATAGCTGATACTGAAAACCTTGATTAATCGGAGAGTTTAACATACCTGACTGTTAGAAATTGAGGTAGTGCGAGAAGTAGCGTGCGGAAGATGAGTGAGTTGAGAAAGGTAACCGTCAGAAATTGAGAATTTGAGATGGAGACGAAGCGTGTGGAAGACGGAGTAACCGTTGTGTATTTGAAATTGCCCCTATACGCTCCTGTTGAAGAAATTATTTGAAGCCCAATACAAGCAGTTGGGCTTGTTCAAAGGCTCAGGTGGTACTTTTAAGAAAATATTATCTATTTAATGTGACATAATATTGGCATTTATGAAAAACATAAATGAATTACGGTAAAATAAAGATGGATGTTAGACCATGGGTAATGATTAATGTTCAGAGACATTTTTTGTCACATCAGCGTCATAACACTACTTCAAAAATGTGTAACGGTTAATACCTATTTCATTCAATATTTTCTATTTTTTTCTCTTCTTTGGCCATTATTATAGAATAACTCTCCCTCTTCATGCCCCTATAATGCCCAAGGGAATGAGCTGAGAGGTTATCGAACCCTTTCATGTTCATATAATACCCATTAAGCATGACCTTAGTGTAAAGATTATGTTTTTTTTCACATGTACATGATGAAAGGTGTACATGAAAAAAATCATTAATTACATATTTTTATTACTTATGTAAATAAAATAAAACTAAACATCAATAGTGTATTGTTGGAGTTTGTTTAGCTTTACAATAATATCTCCTTTATACTGAGTGATGATTTTATATTTCATGGATTTAGTCATTAATGTGGGTACCCTATTTGGTAGAGGTATATGTCAGGTCTCAGGTTCAATCTTAGGCAATGGTGAAAATTTAGAATATTGGTGAATAGTAGAGGAAACGTCCCATTCAAAAAAAAGGATAAGATAAGATATAAAATTTTAAAATGCAAACTAAAGACAAAAATGTCTCCACGATCAGTTGTGTCATTACTACGTGATACATAATTAAAATTTGAGGAAACTAAATTTAAACAAAAAAACAAACAAATACAGTAATTAACTACAAGTTTATCATAGTTTTATCAAACATGCAATACAAAGTAATCACTGATCAGGGACATGTGGCGCAATTTGATTAAGATAATATATTTAGAATACTTTTTGGATTAAATACTTGTATACAAGTGGTAGACCACATGTCACATAGTGAAGACGATTATCCTTATTTGCCTTCCAACTTTTAGCATTCGCCAAACTTAAACATATATGTATTTCTAGTTTGACAAGTGATTAAAATAAGCTGGGGTTTAAATGCAGAAGACTTTTATATAGCGATTTAGCATACCATAATACACCCGTTTGAGATAAAATATAATATGATCGGGCAAAATGATGTATAAACAAATTCATACTTATTTTAAAATTCAAGTGAGACTGAACCATACAATTTTAAAATGACAGTTAATACGGTTGAAAATACGGTTAAAAAGCTAAATATCGGCTTAAGAAAAACAGTCTTTTTAGAAAAAGAAACATATTTAAGTGTGACAGAAATGTGAAAATTCGTTCATTGCATGTTCTAATGTATTGGTATGTGTAGCTGAATACTTGAAATGTTAATGTCTACTTTAGATTAGTCCTAAAACTTTATGGGGGTCCTGTACCCTCACGAGACATATATGGGCCACCCATTCACTGAGAACTTAGCCCATTAAGTTTTCTAACAGCAGCCCAATCCCTTTGGACTTAACCTATAGTTAATGCCTCCTAATTCCAGTAAATTCATTCTGAAGCAAATGTGGTATGTTTTTAAAGAAGATTAATATTTGGTCTACATATTCCAGCTGAGCTAAACCTCAAAAGTGCACATGCATTTTTATGTTCCCATGTTCAACCAACTTCTTCAAGTTTCCAGCTAAGTGATAGATTCTTTAAGAATGGACATGAAGCATGTGAACACTGATTTTTTACATTAGAACAATAGCTTCAGCTTCTCATATACATTGAATTGGTACACATTAGACTTATGGATGGATATATAAATAATAAATTAGTGATATTAATTAGTGTACAATGCTAGTTGATAATTATAATTATTAGTTGAATTTTCTTAAGTATCATCAATTGTTATGCCCTCTTGTCTCTTGCATTGACTTAGGGAAATCAAGGAGTTCATGTGCAATATGCGTGTCTTCTTACCATACGCAATGCATAGTGTTGATGAAAGAGGCCGCACTGCGCGGGTCCTCCATATATAAAAACCATACTTTCATCCGTGTGGAATAATACCCGCATACACACAAGTGTGGGGCCCTCCACTTGCAAAATACTTCTTTATTATAAAAAGTGAAACTCGGTTAAAAATATATAACAACTATACCATAAATACTAGTTCATAGAAAGTAGTGATGTTTAAAAGCTTACATGAGAGTGTTACGAACGAAAATGCGTCTATAACGTTGTAGAAGCTTTAATAGTTTTAGATAGAGTCATAAGTATAATGGAAAATGGGTTTGTCAATTTGACTTTAACTTTATAGGTGATTTGATCCATTCTTTCATTTTTTTTAGTTTATTTATTTGATTTGATAAAGTAAGAGTTTACCTTGAAACCTCCACCTTTCTTGCCTTGTGCTTCCCATCTGCTTAAAAGTCTTAACTAGTTTACAATCTCATTCATCATTGACCTTCTTACCCTTGCAGAAAAATCCAAACAAAAAAGAAATTTTAAAGAACTGCCAAACTGTATATCAAAGCTTTCACATTCTTTGCCTCTATAACGGTTGTACTTACAACTAGATGCTTGTCCCCCAAACTTGGCATGCTGACTTATAAACAAATGAAGCTATTTTATAAAACGGCTCTTGAATGAACACAAATGTCCCATAATCCCTGTGTAAGTTACCCTTTAGATATAGGTGTAAATAAATAAATAGTAAACCATAAAGACGTCAGTTTCAACCCATTTATGTATAATCTGGTTAATGAAAGTTATAGTTTGATTAATTAACTATCTCTAATGAGCCAAATTGGTAAACAAATATATTGTTAGAAAAGTAAACCAATCAAGAGATCAAGTGGGTCGAAAGGTGGATGAGATTGAAGATGATGGTGGGAGAGTGAGGTTGGGGAAGATGAAGAGGGTAGGGTGGGTGGTGGGTCCCACATAATTTATAAGTATTAAATATATTTCTTTTAATTGTTTTATTTATTAATTTAACAAATAAGGGTATTTAGGTCATTTCACACCTACTTAACTGAGAAAGTTAACCTCCATCCGCTTCAGGGATTATCCGAGAACGAATTTGTCAAAGTTAGGGACTATAGCTGTAATTTTGAAAATGTAGGGACTAAAAGTGAAATCGAAGCAAACCACAGAAACTATCCGAACACTTTTCTCATACATTTATTTAAAACTAAATCGTGTGAAGCTTATGATCTAGGGACTAGGGTCCATTTTATATGTAAAATAGACAAAAAAAAAGTAGGTACAATGGTATATTATATATTAAATATAATTACAGTTATTATTATAGTTATAAACTGTCTCTTACAAACGGCAAATGGGTTTATAAGTTTCATGCAAACCAACTCTCTTGTGCATCAAAGTTCACCATGCCTCCATCAAAAACTTCCATAGAACTTCCTGTTTTTGATGTATCTAAACCCTTAACCCCATCTAGCCTTTCCTCCTTATCATTAGCCTGTGAAGAATGGGGTTTCTTTCACATAATCAACCATGGAATTTCCAAAGAGCTTTACAACAAACTCCGTTTCCTATCGAATCAGCTTTTTGATCTGCCATATGAACAAAAACTCAAAGCAGGCCCATCATCAAACATAAAAACCTACACTCCTCATTTCATTGCCTCCCCCTTTTTTGAGTCGATTCGTGTTTCCGGGCCTGATTTCTTTGCATCAGCCCAGAGCTCCGCTGACGTGCTCTTGAACCAGCCAACGTCGGAATTCAGGTACATTAGTAATTGATGAAATGAATAAAGAAAATAATTTTATTTATTTATGTCATCATCATCATCATCATACTCAGTAAATCCCACCAATAGCAAAGCTACGGTAGGGTCTGAGGAGGGTAAAATGTAGACAGCCTTACCTCTACCCTGTAGAAATAAGAGAGCTGCTTCATGTGAGACCCCGGCTCGATAGTACTTTTGCATCAAGCCTTGGACATAAGGCACATAACAATTAGAAATGGGACAAAGACTGATTAGTGCATGTGCCCTTTTGTCTTTCAGCTATCAATGCCACCACATGATGCATGATTAACCGTCCCCCGTTTTAACGTTATTTTCACGAAACTAGTAAAATAATGTTAAGATTAGTGCACTTTCACTTTTGCCCCCTAATGGCCCACACATATATACATTATTTATTTATGTGTGATATACAAATTTCTTTTTTGGTTTTTGCAGTGAGGTTTTGAGAGAATATGGGATGAAAATGAGGACTCTATCTAACAAAATCATTGAGATGTTGTTAATTGTCTTTAGGGATGATTTTGAAAAGAAGTTTGAACCCGAGTTTTCTAGCTCCGAAGGGTATTTGAGGATTAATAATTACTCCCCACCCGAGATCATTGAAAAAGATGTTGAAGGGCTCGGTATGCACACTGACATGAGCTGTATAACAATAGTTTATCAGGATGAAAGCGGCGGGCTTCAAGTGAGATCTAAAGAAGGGAAATGGATGGATATTGAGCCGTGTGCGGAAACACTAGTTGTGAATATTGGAGACTTGATGCAAGCTTGGAGTAATGGGAAGTTAAGGTCATCTGAGCATAGGGTTGTTTTGAAGGAACGGATAAAACCGATTTTCGCTTGCCTTTTTTTGGTGTTTTGAGGATAATAAGGTTGTTTTCGCTCCGGATGAAGTTGTGGGTGAGAAAGGTTTGAGAGGCTATAGACCATTCTTGTGTGGTGACTACATGAAATTTAGAGAAAACAGTGAGAAAGGAAAGTTTGAGAAAGTTGGGTTCACTGTTAAAGATTTTGCAAGTACCTGAAAGTGCTTGTGACACAGTCATCATCTATATCTGGTGAGTGATTATATATTTATATATACAGGTAATATTATTATGAATTGCATGGAGATTGTGAAATTGTGATTCTTTGTAACAGGTTCTCTAGTAGCAAAGTCAAAGTAGAACTTGTTTTTTTTTTGTTTTAATTTGTTTGTTCATGTGGACAGTTTGGTTATATTTTTCATGTGCAAAGTGTCCATTGGATTTAGTGCCTATATTGTTTGTAAATTCTTCATGTGTAGATTGACCTTCTTGTACTCTACACTGTGTATACATAATTAATGTTGCTTCTTCCGTATTTTATTAGCTGCTTAGTGTATTATCTATGTAAATCTTTTTGTATTATTTGTAATGAATCGTTTTTATCTATGTAAATCTTTTTATATTGTTTGAAATGAATCGTTTTACATATGAATGCTAAAATTTCGTTATTGGAGGGTATCTCTAAGCATTGTTGGATAAAATAATAGAATAAAACTTTTTTTTTTCAGTTGAAGCGAATTTGTCTAACCTGTTCCTAGGGCTGCAAAGGAATCGAATTCGTTTGCTAAGCAATATATGTGTTCACGAATTGTTCATGAACATTTACCGAACGACATTTTATGTTAGTGTTAGTTTGTAAAGGAAATGAACATGTTCATGTTCGTTTGTGTTTGTTTGTTAATTTTAGGCAACGAACAAAAAATGAACGTTGATAAACACAAATGAACACAAACTAATTTTCATGAACAAAATGGAAACAAACAAACACAAACAAGTGTTCATGAACATAATATATAATACACTTACACTTGTTAAATATTTTATTTGTCGGAATATAAAAACTAAAAACAGTGATGAACTATCGAACACAATCAACGAACACGTTACCGAACGTTCACAAACATAAATGAACAACACGGCTTTTGTTCATGTTCGTTCATTTAATTAAATGAAAGAAAATTTTTGTTCGTCACAACTAAACTTCCCGCCGAACGGTTCACTAACTGTTCACTAAACGTTTAGTTCGTTTAAAGCTCTACCCATTCCTAGTTCCTACCGCCAGGCACCCTTGTGGCATCCCACCCCTAACCATACTGAGTCCACTCCCTGCACCCTAAAGGAATAAGGGAGACATTTCAAAAAAAAAAAATACTGAGAAATGAAATATGCATATAACATTTTTTAAAACAATTGAAGCAACCAACCCTTATAAAGCATATATGCTACCTTTTTTTTTCTTTTGATTGTTTTCAAATCACATAACAATTTTTATTATTCCTGCTTTCAATATATTATCAAAACAGCTAAGACACCTAACATTTTCCAAAACCATCTAAAAATAGCTCATCCAAGTTTCATTTGGTTTAACCAATTGCTCATCCAATCATTTGCAATAAATGTCAAAGCATCCAATCCATTGATAACAAGTCGGTCTCCTTATTGACCACTGCAGGTCAAACTCACATCTCAGTTTGCCAACTGTTTTCACCCACCCAGCACCCAATGCCCAGCTGGAATTTCTTTCTAAATTGAAACCTTTTTATTAATTTTTCAATAAATTTCTTTACAAAGTGTGTCCATAAAGAGTGAGTTTAAAAACTACATAAACTGTACCACAATATCAGCATACATTACAACTCTTTCTACATGTCCCGTAATAATCAGCAGTGCCCACCATATATATCGGATTCCTTTCACACTCACCAGCCGCAGCCCATTGTGGACAGTTGTCATCCTCGTCTGTGCACAGATCATCATCGCCGGTTTCTGATGTTACTTTGTTCAGTCGGGTCACGGGTTTCAACACAAAAATCTTTGTGACCCACCACAAGTCGCCCTCGGTTATTGGACACCTGGCATGAGAACTGCTTGGGTCTAAACTAGTATTTGGATTGAGATTGAACAGCAAAATTGCATTGCCTTTTATAGGTTTCATTATTTGACTACTCTTTGTACAATCGGACCATATCTTGTCGTTTCGTCTCAAGCTTCCTGACTGCAATTGATGATAACAACAATAATTACAGTAAGAAGGATTAATAACAGTTCGGATTAGCGATCATACACAAATTAATATTACCAAAAAGGAATGAAATTAAACAACTTCTCAGAGAATACTTGTTGATTTTCATTCCATTCAATAAATATAATTTTCTACTTTCCCCAAAACAACTAAATCAATAATATTATTATAAGAGTAAAATGCCATTTTCGTACCTGAGGTTTGGTTAGTTTGTGACTTTCGTCCAAAGGTTTGTTTTTTCGCATATGGATCCAAAAGGTTTAAAATATTGCCATTTTCATCCAGCTCGTTAACTTCATCCATTTTCTCCGTTAAGTTAGGGGTATTTTCGTCTTTTATGTTAACTTAAAGGGCAATTCGGTATTTTTCACTTTATGTACAAGCATTTAAAATTTCCCCTAACTGAATCCGTTAGACCAAATTGCCCTTTATGTTTACAAAAAAAAGACAGAAATACCCCTAACTTAACAGAGAAAAATGGATGGAGTTAAAGATCCGGATGAAAATGGCAAGATTATAAACCTTTTGGATCCAGATGCGAAAAAACAAACCTTTGGACGAAAGTCGCAAAACTAACCAAACCTCAGGGACGAAAATGGCATTTTACTCTTATTGTAATCTTAACTAAAATCTCATGATCTTATAGTTTATTTTCTTATATTTCTGTCTGCAAAAGGTTCGACCTTTTCAACTGAATTATGTACCGACTAAGATGGTTTTTGTCTAACCTCAGCTCCAGGAAAGATGATTTGACCGCCTTGTGTGACATTTGAAAGATAAATTACAACGGTTGCCAATCACCTTTCACCGGGGAGGCTCATGGACTTGTTGCCCAGGTAATTGAGGTTCTGTTTAGTCTCTTCAGTCCCAGAATGAAGTACATGAAACGGTTTTCCATTTCCTGTAAATTATTACCCATAATATTTTATTAAAAATGTAAAACTAGAGCATGATTATAAACATGACAAAAGGAAGAACGTTTATAAAGGGAGAAAACCTTTGGGAAGAAAAGTCCATGCGGAAATCCATTCCTCAATCCTTGCAACTATTTCATCCTAAACAAACATGAACAGACAAAATCAGTTGAGCTCTATGGGACTTTCAAACTGTTCCAGCCGCTTTCTTTTTAGCTAACTTTTTTACATGTTATGCCGGTTCCAAAACACAAACCACATGAAGGGCTGCAAGATTTTAGGCCCATCAAGTATAGTTTCTTGGGTATTTTTTAAGAAAAAAAGATTACAAACAACAATTCCCAATGGTGATCAAACCTAATATGATATACCAACCAATGGGCTTTTAGCCTAGTGGTACCCGCAGCCAATGAAAGTCACGCTGAAATGGGAAGTTGTAATGACGCGGGTTCGACCCTTGTGGTGCCCATTATCATGGAGGTATTGACCGAGGCTATTTGCCGGCACCATAACCCTTGCAGGGTGGGATGATGAGTACTCAAAGGGAATTGGGGCCAGGGGTTCCTTCCTTCAACCCTTTTTTCTAATATGATACACCAAGACTTTGTATCTTGAATATTTATAGAGGACCAAAAATGAAAACTAAGGAAAGATGAAATTACTTCAGTTTTTGAAGAGAGATCTATATTGGTAGCCGGATCCACAAATGTGGCTGAATTGTTGCTGCTGGATTTGTTCATGTCATTTCCCTATGGTCAAAGAAAACACTTTGTAACATGCAAATGGTAAATGTGGAGGATCAAGTAAAGTGGCCAAGAGGCCTTTGGTCCAATGGCACTGGTGAATTCCCCTCAACCAAGTGGTGAGGGTTCAGACCACAATGTGGGTATATGGTAGATCGTAGGTGGTGTAGAATTAGCGAGTGTGTTCCACAATGAAAAAGTTAGGGTAAAGTGAGTGGCTATGACATTAACTTGTCATTCTACAATTAACTTTAGAGCTAATCACATAAAAAAGAAACTAACTTTGGGTCAAACTTTTTAGGACCAGAAAAAGGTATCAAGAATTTCTTTAAAGTAAGCAACTTTAAAAACTTCAAACTATATTGGTTACACAGTCAAAATGATGTTGTGGCAGCTGACGTGTTGGTATCTTTAAACCACGTTTGGTTTTTTTATCTGACGTGGCATCTGGAAACCAATTATAGAAAGTTGTGAAGCTTTAATGCTTCTTTCTTAACTAAGTTGGTTACCCAAAATATAAACTTGAGTAATGTTGGTTACCATATAATGCATTCGCCCTCAAATCCTCCCGGTAACCAACAATTTAACTTATAAACCATGACGCAAGTTACATATAGCCTATTACTAAGAATTTACATTTTAAAGAAGGATAACTCCTAACTTATAACCCAATATGAGATGGATCGTCGCTTTCATTTTTGGCTGGATAGTAGGATGGGAGACAAACATAGCGATAACTTGTTTTAACTTAACATGTGGGGCCACACAAATACAAATTTCAAGTAGGTGTATAAGAATAGGGTTTTACCAAAGATATCAGGTGCTCACACTCTTCATCAGATAGGAAACCTTTGTACAAAAATACCCTGTCCATAGAAACATCATGTTTGTCAATAGCATCTCTGAAAAGCCGACCTCTGTATGTTAACGTAAACCATTTCTTCCACACACAAATATATTTTATGTTGATAAAAAGCATTCAAGTGTTTAGTATAGAATGATAATTCAATATTTTCTGCCCACAAAACAAAAAATTATTATTATGGATCGAAGTACTTGACCTTGGTCGCCAAGAGAGTTCAGTAACTCGTGACGGATCAATTGTGTTAGAAGGAAGTACACGCCCCAACTGTCTAACATTATCTCGATTTATCTCTTTGGTCCTCAGTTCCTTGCGGCTATGACAGCATATGAAATAGATCATATTAGCCATTAAAACAACCCGGGTACCAAATTAAGGCATCATGATACAAGTAAATTCGTTTCATAATCTCCACACAATCCATACTTCATAGATATAATATTAGGTCACTCGTTTCTTGGTCATCCATTGTAATTTGTAAACATACTTTTTTAGGCATAAATGTATATATATGTGGGCGCTCGGGGGCAAAAGTGAAAGTACACTAATTGTAACGTTATTTTACTAATTTCGTAAAAATAACGTTAAAAGAGGGGATGGTTAATCATGCATCATGTGGTGGCGTTGATAGCCGAAAGACAAGGGGGTACATGCACTAATCGGCCTTTGTCTCAATTGCTGAGTGTTATGTGCGCTTGATGCAAAACTAACATCATGCCGGGAGCAGCCTCTCTGTTCCTACGGGTAGAGGTAATGCTGTCTACATCTTACCCCCGGACCCTACCTTAGCTTTGCTGTTGGTGGGATTTACTGAGTACGATGATGATGAATGTTTTGGCCTTTAGGCATAATATCTCGTTCAACACTTTAACATGATTAATTTTGCTCACATATATCATTGTAGAACATTAGAATGGGATGCACACACATGGATATGCTAATTTCATTATTAGGGTCATATGCAAAGTGATAATCAATTCAGAAATCCAGACACTAGGTCAAAACAGTAGACAACATAGACAAATTGTAGCGGGTAAGCCCCAAAATGGCTAAAATAACAAGAACACGCAAGTTGAAATACAATATTCTAGAAGCTGAAATGGGTTCTTACCTTTCTGTGGAGAAACAAAACGTAAACGCCAAGAAAAGAAGAAATGAGAGCTTTGTCGCCATGGAGGTTTTAACAGAGGAGTGGAAATTGCTTCAATAATCAGTAACTTTTATAGTGTATTATTGTTCAGGCTTTGAGCAATCCGCATCATTGTTCGTTATTTACATCAACGGATCGCGAGATTGCAGTCGTGGTGCCAGAAACCAAAATTTAACCACCACCTGCTAGACTAGAGGGCTAGCAACCAATTCGTGGGCCTGGGTTGAAAACCTGTTACTAGGAACAAGAGCTTGGCCCGATGGCCCAGTCCCTAAACCAAATGTGTATGAAATTACAAAAATACCCTTACTATAAAAAAATAAAAGTTAAAACAACAATGTAATTAAAACCCACTAGCTTGAAGAGAATTTGTTTTTGTTCTGCAACGTCTAACATCGCTGCCCCACCATTTTTTCTGCAACGCCTAACATCGCTACCCACCATTTTTTGTAAGTAAAACCCACAAGGTTGAAGAGATCTGTTATAGAGAGGAATCGATGAGAGAGAGATAGACGACGGTGGTCATGGGTTATGTGATGGTGACGACAATGAAAGGGGATGATGGTTTTCCGGCAACTGAACCATCAGAGTGATAGCGATGACGACGATTGTTGACAGTGGTGAACCGTCGGACTGGTCGTGGATGACGGGTCTCAGTAAAATCCGGTCAACTCAGATTCCGGCGAAGGTTATAGTAGTCAGATCATCATTTTCTGGCAATAATGGTAAACCCAACAACCTATGTTCTTTAAATTGTTGTGGTGGTGTTGAATGATGGTTTAAGGAGAGGGTTGTGGGGAATGAAAACGGTGGTCGGGTTCCGTATTTCTCCCACATAAGGGGTTGACGGTGTTGTCAAAGGTGGGGATTGGAGTTCTTGGGTGGTAGTGATTGCAGTTCTTGGGTTGTGGTGGAGGAGTTGATTGGAGAGGGTGATCTGAGATCTTGGGCGGTGGTGGAGAGGTTGTTGAGAATTTGAAGATGGTGGTGGTTGTGGGTGGGTTACAAAAGATGGGTGCAGAGGCTGATTGCCATTTTATTTGTTTAATAATTTGTTTAATGTTTTAATTATTAATTTTAATATATTAAGGGTAGTTTAGTCAATTCACATAAATTTAACTGGACAAACTAACGGTCATCCAGTCAAGGGACTATCCGAGTAACAAATAAGCAAACCACAAGGATCAAACATGTTATTTCTAAAAGATGGGGACTAAACGTTAACCATAGGGACCATCCGAACAATTAACTCTAAACTTAACATACATGCATCTTTTACTTTTTTCCGTGTAAGAATTAAATACAAATAAAGTTTTATCATATAAAATGGCCTTAACAATGAATTAAATACAAATGAAGTTTTATCATACAAAATGGCCTTAACATGTAAAGGAAGTCTTTTTTTGAATTTTTTTCTCATCTTGTTAAGCACGTATTTTAATCTCAGAATCTAGAAAAAAATCATATTTTTACACTAGTAGAATTGTAATTACTCTACTAGTGTAAAAATACGATATTTGTTTAAATTATAAGACTAAAATACGTGTTTAAAAAGATGAGAAAAAAATTCAAAAAAAAGACCTTCTTCACTTCTCATATTTAGCCCAATTTGTATGTTAAAGCCTAATCTACACTTTAAGACCTATTTAGAGATGGGCATAATAACCGGTTTCAAACCCGACCTGGTAGAACCGAACTGGACCCGGTTTCCAGTTCCTACCCGACATAAAGTAGAACCGGTTCCGGGTTCAAAATACCCGATGGTTCCTACCCGGTTCCACATTTTTTTATTTTAATCGGGTAGTACCCGGTTACTACCCGTACCCGATTCCTAATGTACCCGGTTCCACCCATACCCGGTCCCGGTTCCTAATAATTAGTTATTATTAATGTTTTTAATGTAACTAATTTATTATCAATGAATAAAAAACCATTAAATTAACTAAAGTCACTAAACATTAGTAAAAATTAAACATAATAAACACACAAAACGTTAAACACAATAAAAACACCAAACATTAAACAAACTTAAATAAAAATACCAAACCTAACAAATCAAACGGGTTACATCAAACATTCGAAGAACCGGTGCCGGATCCTTCTCCCGTCTCATTTTTCTTGGCCTTCGTCATTGGGCAATGTCGCTCAGTGTGTTTCTTAAGGGTAGAGTTGGAGGCGGCCTTCATAAATTTTCCATATCGCCGGGTAATATTTCAGTGGAACCGGTTCCTAATAGTGATTTGCAGGTTTTAATTGAAAGTTGTGTCAGAACCGGTTCCTAATAGTGATTTGGCAGCCTTTGAATGACATCTCCACATGACCGGTTCCCTATTGTACCCGTAACCGGTTCACACAGTACCCGTATCCGGTTCTACTGTACCCGGTTCCGGAATACCCGTACCCGGTTCCAGATTCTGTTGTGTAAACCCGGGTAGGAACCGGACCCAGTTCCACATCAAACCCGGTTCCATTGTCAACCAAATGGAACCGAGTTCGGTTTGGAACCGGTTTCGGGTACTAAGAAAACCCGATTATGCCCATCTCTAGACCTATTTGTACCGAAATCTTACCCTACTTTTCTAAAAATATATAGTTTTATTAGTTACATCGTTTTCAGTATGTTAGCTTTTCTTTTAACTAACTAACTAAGGGAAAATGTCACAGAATAGTAACTAAGTTTCAAAAGTGTTCTAATTAGGTCACTCGTATCGTTTTTGTCCCAATTAGATAACTTAACATTCAAATCGAGTCATATCATTTTTTCATAGAGTCGAATTATATTAATATATGAGATTTTATTTATTAAAAATAAAAACACTTTAATTACATTAAAAATAAGAAAAAACAAGTTAAAAATCACGGCATCACTGGACATTAGCATCAAATGAAAGGGAAAAAAGAAACAAAAATTCACATCACCACAGTTACCTATGAAATTGATGAAAAAACCCTTAATTTTAATAAAAAATAAATGTTGAGTGACCTGATTGAACACTTTTGAAACTTGAGTAAACTAATTGAAACATTTTTAAAACTTGGTTACTATTCTACAAAGTTACCTTACACAAAATGAAATTATTAGGTGTATTTTAACTTTTAAAATATCTTAAGTTACTAAATGTTTTAAACAAATATAAAACTTAATTTAAAAAGAGGTTTAAATTTAGGCGTCACAGGTTTAGACGTTCAGTTAAAACTGGTAAGGAGCGCTCAAAGTCGTTATTAAAAACCTAAATTTCAATATCCTTTATGCAATGTCAAAAAATTGTTACAAAGCCACATAAGCTCGTTACATGGATAAGATTCCGTTTATCATTGCAAAACTAAAAAAAAATTATGAATCTTTAATTCTATACTATGGTGTATGAAACTGTGAATAGAGATATTCATGAATTTTGTATTACTCCTCACACAAAGGACCTTCAATAACTATTTGTTGGATAGCAGTAGCACCACCCCACACCATAAACTTGAAGATTAAGAATGCGAATTGACTCATAACATTTATTTAGAGTAAATTACAATTTCGGTCCATGTGGTTAACTTACTTTTATCCTATTAGTCCAAAATTTCTTTTTTAAGATCTGTGCCCTTATGGTCTTTTCTTCTAACTTTTTTGGCCCTTGACACTAACTTCATCCAATTAAATTGTTAAAAGGTGGTCATATGCCCGTCACATGAGGGACATTTATGTCAATTCACATACCCACTTAAAACCCTTGAATAAAAAAACAAAAGAAAAAAACTATGCATCGATCCTATCTTCTTCTTCAATTTAAAACCCTCAAACCCAATACCAACCCATTCTAGCAGCCTGTAACACCAATACTAACCCATCTTCTGCTTTGCTTTATTGGTTGGGTGGCATGTGGCGTCTTCATTCAGTGGTGCCGAGTTTAAGGGAAGTGGAATCGTGGGTGCGGTGGTGATTGGAAGTAGATAGACGAAGGGATGGTGGCCGGAGATGGTAATCGGGCAGTGGAGATAGACCAGCGAGGGTGTGGAACCAATGCTTCGAGTTCTAATGTCGAGGAGATTTGGGGAGTAATTAGGGCGGAAAAAGGGGAGGGGTAGAGATGGGTCAGGGTGGAGACGGGGAAATCGGAGAGTTAAACAAAAATGCTCTATTTATAACTAAAAAATGCTTTTTTTTTCCGCATAAATCTGGCTTCATAATAAACGGAGAGTTATAGACACCATATGGGGTGATGTGTGAAGAAGATGATTAGGTTTGTGATTGCAGAAGATACCGATATAGCGGTGAAGGAGATGATTGGTTGTGATTGCAGAAGGTGGATGATTGTCTTCATTTAGTTATGAATAAATGCAATGGTTCTGTTGAACAAATCTTAAGTATGTGTTTGATGATTTAATGTATATATACAATATATCAAGTTTGTGAAATGAAAAAAATGTTGTGTTAAATACTTAAATGTGAATTGACATGTTGCTATGTGGAGATGGGAACAAAATGCAGCAGTTCAAAAAAACTAATTGTGAATTGACATAAATGCCCTGGTGTGAGGGATACATGACCATTTTTTAACAATTTAATTGGATGGAGTTAGTGACGAGGGCCAAAAAGGTTAGAAGAAAAGACCTTAGGGGCACAGATGTTAAAAAATTCTTTTTTGGGCTGATAGGGTAAAAGTGAGTTAACTACATGGGCCAAAATCGTAATTTACTCATATATTTAATACATGAGTAAATGTCAATTTTCGTCCCTGTGATTTACACTAAAACGCAGGAACAACCCTCATTTGAAAAAAAAACGCTACACTCCAGTCCCTGGGGTTGTCGATTGCGTTCATTCAGGTCCCTCGTATTTTCCAATTATTTTCCCTTTATTTAAATAATATCCTAAAGGGCAATAAGGTAAATTCACCCAAATATAACCCCTGCCCAACCCTTTTAATCCCTTAGCTTCTTTGAGAAGCACAACTTCAATCCCCCACCTTTCTGAAGTCATCGGAGTCACCGGAGAAATTTCGTCCATCAACGTCTGTTCTCTTCATTCGCTTCTTAGTCGACGATGAGGCAATACTCCGTAATATTGTTTACATTCCACGTGAGCGATACGACATTTGTCTTAATTTTGAATTTAACCTATGATTTCGATATGCGTACCAGACTTATTAGCGTGGTCATCTGAAATGTGGTTTGCTTTTCTTCGAAGTCCAATCGGTATTCGTGTGCAGGTGAGTTGACAACTCATTAGGATCCAATACCGGGTCCTTTTGAGGAGTGGCAGAGGGTTTAGGATAGAGCCCTGTTTTAGCCGCCGACCATGAATCCGATGGTGGTTGGTTGGTTGTACATCTATTATATATGTAACTGTTAGGATAACCATAAAACTTAAAAAATGGTTAGTTTTGGATTGTTCCTGATCATTTTTGGGCTTTTGGTGTTTATGATCAGGTGTTTACCCTTCTTTTGTATGCCTATTAACTTAAATTGTTATGTATCCTTATTAACTTAGACTATGTATGCTAATTGTGGTCTGGTTATATATTCGGTTCATTGTGCATTAGGTTATAAATCTATAAGTTGTGCATTAGCTGATCCTGATCATTCTGAGTTGTTTGACCAGATTAGAGGTTGTGCATCAGTTTCACTTTCAGTTGGACATTTTTATTTAGCTGTGCATTAGGATTGATTAGATAGTCAGTATGTTTGATGCATCAGCTTCTTGCATTCTGCTTCTTGTTGCAGCTAATTGCATTCTGCTTCTTGCATTCACTTGCATTCAGCTTGATGCATTATGCTTCTTACATTCAACTTGTTGCATTCACTTGCATTCAGCTTCTTGCAATCAGTTCATTCAGTTCAGGTATCATAAGTTTGCTGCAATCAGTTCATTCAATTTATGTATAATTTAGTCCAGGCATCAGAAGCTTGCTGCAATCAGTTCATTCAGTTTAGGCATCATAAGCTTGCTGGAATCAGTTCATGTTTGAGCTGTTGTTGTTGTTCATGTTATAACCGTATTATAATTCACACTACTGAAGTGGTTGGTTTCATGTTGTTCTTGTTGCTGATCAATTGCTCGATTATGGTGATTTGTAAGTAGATTTGGAAACCTTTTGAATATGGATGGGATTTAAGAATTTTTACAACAGGGACCGAAATGGCCATGAAAGTTATGAGGGTAATTTAGTCTTTTCGTAATATTTAAATCGGGAAAATATAACGAGGGACCTGATTGAACACAACGATATCTTCCTAACACGAAATTGATCCTCCAAGAAATGAAGAAGTGGACGAGAACATTATTCTAGAGATGTGATATTAAAAAACTCGCAACCTTCGAGTGGATCTTGTGGAGCATATCGCAATGCTCCTCGTTTAGCCTCGAAGTTGTTTTTTAAAAACAATGCAAGTTTAAAAAAAACTCATGATTTTCATATAGCTTTGTAGTTACCATCTCCACCCGTCATCGCCAACTTATAAAGAAAAGATATGAGTTTACTTTGATTACAAGCTAGGGTCTTTTGTAACAGAACAAATTAATACCTTTTTAAGATATGAGCCCACTTTGATTACAACTTAGGGTCCATTTTGACAGAACAAATTAATACTTTTTAAGAGTGGTTTGCTTTAACTTGAACACGTTTTCGACCCGACCCGTTTTATTACAAGTTAGGGTCTTTTCTAACAGAACAAATTAATACCTTTTTAAGATATGAGCCCACTTTGATTACAACTTAGGGTCCATTTTGACAGAACAAATTATTAATACTTTTTAAGTGTGGTTTGGTTTAACTTGAACACGTTTTCGACCCGACCCGTTTTGCCACACTTATTAATTACTATAATATGACTCATAAAAAAGCATTCCCTATACTTTTTATCTGCGATGATGTAAAATATTCGGTATCTTTTAATTTGGGATGATGTACCTTGGTGTTGCCCAAAGATTAGAAAGGTATCATTCAATTATTCAAATCATGGAAACGTCAGTGAACTTCAACATGAACATCATTTTATCAAGAAAAATACATTTTCATGACTGGCTTTCCCCCTTTCAAAGCTTTTACCGGTTAGTTGATGATGTACTTGTTTTCATTAAATTACTTATGTTTCCTTTTTTATTTTCTATAGTATTACCTGTTGACTTGTTTAGAAATGAAGATGACATGTACTCAGGACATGTTATACTCTTATGAATTTGTTATTTATTGTTATCATATATGTATTGACAATTTGACATAAAACTTGTATTATATTGACAGATTATAGTCTATAAACATCCCACCTTCCATTATCTCACAACTTTGTTAGGCAAAACCAACCGCATTACAACCGAAAAAAGGACCCAATTTTGATTTCCCTAACCAACTGGGCTCTGGGTCCATCCTAATGTGGGCCTTCCACTCCATTAGTCCATCTAGTGGACTCGTCATATCACCCTCCCTCATGCCGTCACTCTCCCCCTCTCCGCCCATATCCACATTCCAAACGCAAACTCTCTTGTCTTCTTCTTTCTCATGCAACCATTTCAACTTTTTTTTTTTTTTTAAAGAATTCACGGTTTATATAAAATAAAATAGAAGAGCTCGAGTTGAGTAGCTTACAAGCAGCAATGGAGCACGTTATCACGATCGTGTTCGTTGTTACCGGCTCGCTAACATGTGCTTGTTGTATGTCCGCATCCTCCGACGACCGTCTTCTGGTGAACATGACCCTAGTCCGCAGCGCTGGTTCTCTTGGAGCGTGTATGTGAATAATATATATACATATATATATTTTATACACACACGTGATATTCAAAATTTATTTTATAGTTTTGTTTATATACAGACTGCTTGGACGGTAGTTTACCAGCATATCATATACATCTCGGATTCGGAGCTGGAGCAAACAACTGGCTTTTGCAATTTGAGGTACTTTACAGTTTCCACTTTCCACATAATCTAAAAGTCTAAACACATTTTTGAAAATCATTTTTTAACCTATTCTTTTTGAATATGTGGTTTTATTGTTGTCTTTTTACCGAATTAACTTTACAGTTTTTAACTTTTACTTTGTTACTTAATGGTCAAAAATATTGAAACTGAAAGTCTGAAACAGTAATGTGATGTTACAATTTTATGATTTATGTTTGTTTAAAGAGAATAAAGCCAATTAAAAACGGCTGGCCATGTTTAGTCCTTTCTTATTCTAAGGACAATATTAATGCACATCCTTGGTGGGTGCTTTGTCAATTGTCTAACAAAAAAAGAAAAATATTTTCCCCATACATAAGAAACGATTTTTCCATACGCTTAGCATCATATTTCCTTTTTATTGTTATTTATTTATTTTTTTTTATTAATTATAGAATGTGTCCAACAACCATTGTAACATGCTTTCAGTCTACACATATTGGTGGGGCAAAAAAATTAAACTGACATGATGTACCAAATTATTTAATTTATTTAGGTATTTCATTGTTTTTGAAATTTCTAAGACAAACATGCCACCAAACAAATAAAAATAATAGGTTTAACAAGAACGTATGTGTATGTGTAGAAAATTTTATTTCAATAATTTAATAATGATCTGAAAATTATTTATTTTTCTTTTAATCAAGTTTAATTAATCTAGAGTTCTTTCCCTTGCTTTTTTATACTAATTAAAGACGTTTCTTAATTATTAGCGATTGGGGTTAATGGTCCCCAAGCTAATAACTTGCACGTATAATTAACTAATTGTGTATTAGTTAAGCTAGCTATTTTATGAAGTTGATTGAAATATAATTGTGGGGTCTATATATGATATCTACATTATATACTAATTTGTAATGGTAATAACAGGGTGGCGGGTGGTGTAATGATATTGAATCATGTGCAGAGAGAGCCCAAACTCGTCGTGGATCAACGCGTCAAATGACTAAGTTAGAGTCCTTTTCAGGCATTCTTAGTAATAACGCGTCTCGTAACCCTGGTAATGTATTATTGTTTTTCTTTTCCTTTTCCTGCATTGATGAGACTTGTTAACTAACTTAATTACATATTATTCTTTTTTACTTTTTTCAAATTTATATATTAGGTATGAATATATTTAATTGTATTATTATTATCACTTAATTTTCAATAAAGACAGCAATTTAATATTGCATGCATTAATTAATTTTTTAACTTAGTTATTTTTACTACTTTAATGTAAAATTTTTCATCTATATTCTTTTTTAATTGTGTTAGTTCACAGAATTGAAGTAGATTCGTTATCTGATATGTGAATAGTTATTGCTAAAAAACACCACATCATTTTTTAAGCAAATAACAATTCATTATTAACTGTATAATACATAAATATTTATACAATATGATGATTTAATTCCAAGTGTCAACAAATATAAAAATAATTCATTGTTGTAGATCTGGTAACCATTATGTGCTCCTGCCCAAATTTTTATTGTCGTTTTCACGTGTTCAAATCTTCAATTATTGTTTACAGCTTCATGTTTCATCTTCCAGCTTTTCACCCTTGCTTAATTAATCCCCTTGAAAAGTCAGTAATAAGTAAAAATGGGAGGGTAAAAATGTCATTTGTCTAAGTGACAAACTTCCATATCATGTTTATCAAGAATCTAATTGACAATGGTCAACTGCAACTTTATCAGTGTCCTGGACTATGCATGCACTGCTCATTTCTAATCTGGCATGATTGCCAATACTTTTTTTAAGAGAATATGTTATGGGAAGTGGAATTTCAAAGATTATTACCTTTTTATATCTATAGAACAAACTTTTATCATTAAAACAGAGATGATTACAGACTGATGGATGGCAGGTAGTAACTAATTCTAATATCCACGGGAGTTAATTATTGTTTTCGTCCCTTTGGTTTGTCAAAAATCACTATTTCAGTCTATTAGTTTAAAAATTGTGATTTTAGTCCCTGTGGTTTCACTTTCGTAACCATTTCAGTCCACCTCGCAACCATTTCAGTCCCTGTACTTACAGAATAAATGGATTGAAGTGGTTAGGAAAGTGAAACCACAGGGACTGAAATGGTTACGAAAGTGAAACCACAGGGCTTGAAATCACAATTTTTAAACTAATGGATTGAAATAGTGATTTTTGACAAACCACATGGACGAAAACAATAATTAACTCCATGATGGTTTCCTGGTATGTTGTTTGCCTTTCTACAAAAGTGGTATGGGTTTAAATCCTTGCAAGTGCAAGGTTAAGTGGTATTTATGTGTGAAATATTGTTGTTCAAAAAAAAAAAAAACAAAACAAAACAAAAATTAATTCTAACAAGACTAAACTAAACTGAACAGATTTTTACAACTGGAATCGTGTGAAGTTGAGATACTGCGATGGAGGATCTTTTGCTGGGGATTCTAAGTTCGACAACGGGGTACATAACTGTCATCATTAAGAAACATAAATCACTGAATTATAGTTGCTAATTCAAAATTTTAAAATTTCTACATGGAATATGCATATCAGACGTTACTACTTTATTTCCGTGGCCAACGGATTTGGCAAGCCATCATTGAAGATCTTCTACCAAAAGGTTTGGGGTCGGCTAACAAGGTATATAATTATTTAAAGTTGACTACAATACAAAATCCAGGGCAGTCCCGAGAATTCTCCAATTTTTTTGCGCTCGGGGCAAGTTAAAATAGGGCTCCTATTTAGCCAGTTTTAAATGCGTTTAAACTTTACTTATGAGTGTTGATGAGTAAAAGAGTAACGGGTTTGTGTTTAATGGGCTTAAAATAAATATATGTTATTGGGTTTAAGTGTTTAACACGGCATATAGATTTTTTTAAATGTATATATGTATAATATATATTTAAAATATGTAAAAAGTTGCAGGCCACAGGAATGCCCCCCCCCCCCCCCCCCACACACACACACCAAAACAAGCCGTTTCTGGTCAAATCCACAGACATTAGTTAAGTTGAACTTTTATCAACTTGTAATACATTTTACAGGCTTTGCTTTCTGGGTGCTCTGCCGGGGGTTTGGCAGCCTACTTGCATTGCAACAACTTTAGCAAATATCTACCGGATACTACAGCAGTAAAATGTCTGGGGGATGCTGGATTCTTTATGGACTCGTATGCTATAAACTTCCTATACATTCAAGGTGGCAAGATGGGTGGGTCGTTAGGGGCGGAGCTAGTGTATTAGAAGGGGTAGCACGGGCTACCCCTCAATCCCGTCTCCGTACCGTTTTCATAGGTGTAAAAAAAATTATGGTTTTATACAAAAGATACCCCTGACCCCCAACAAAGTTAAATTGGGATGCCCCTGAATATTTTGGCTAGCTCCGCCAGGGTCAGGTAACTAGTTGAAATGGGTTGGCTGGGGTTGGGTAACTTGGGTTGACTCGCAACTTTTTTTGTCCATTTTTTTTAATTACAATTATAATAACATAATTCTCAGTTTTGAATAAATTAATTCACAAGGTTGAATATGCATCATAATCAGTTTGACCCATTCGACCCATTTGATCACAGTACCACTTTTAGCTATGTTTATATTGATTGACCCACTAGAGAAAAATACAAACCAAATCGACACATTGAAAATAAAGGGTTGCAATTCAAAAGGGGGTTGCGGCGCAGCTTGTTGCCCGTTTACCTGCCACTTGTTTGTAATTTGTTACTTTGGTATATAATGAAGTTTACTAAGTTTCTTTTTGGATTTTGGGTTGCAGACCAGACATCAGTATGATACATACCCAGAGAACTTTCTTTCAACAACTTGTCACTTTACAGGTACGCTGACAATGATCAATACAGAAGCACTTTGCATTCCTATTTCCAGTTCTATAGCTTCTTCACGTGTAGAAATTAACATAAACTTTTGACAGGGAATAGAGCCGAACCTGGATGAGAACTGCACAAATTCTATCAGTGACCCGAAACAAGTAAGCGCATCTTCACTCGCTCTGTTTAAATTCCCTTGACATTTTGAAAATATATTTTGACAATTGTTACTTGTTTCGCAGTGCATCTTCCCACAGTACTTGTTGAAATACATAACACCACCGCTTTTCATATTAAACTCCGCATATGATGTATACCAAGTAAGATATATATCATTTCCCGAATCTAGTGACTTTCAGACTGTTTGCATTTTAATATAATCTGTTTTTTTTTCTTCTTCCACTTTTACAGTTCCACCACATATTAGTTCCACCATCAGCCGATCCACACGGACATTGGAATAGATGCAAATTGAATCCAAAAGCATGCAGTCCTGACCAAATAAGCCTTTTGCATGGTTCATGATCTAATATAACTTTGTTTCATGAATAGTATTATTAACATTTACTTACTGATCCAATATCTCTATTTGAATGTGTTTAGCTTTCAGGTTTGAAATGCTTACAGCCGTCAGGTCATTCTTGTTCAATTCATCAAGCGGAGGCGTTTTTATAAATTCATGTTTTGCTCACTGCCAAAGCGAGTCACAAGACACCTGGTTTGCATTAGATTCCCCACTGCTGCTTAATGAGGTTTGTCATGGTTCAACTCTTCTTTATAAGTTAGTATTAAAGATGGCGATTTCAAATTATTTACTTACAAACTATGTAGTTAATATCCCGATATATCAACCGAGATATCAGTGATGTATCGGTTATCGGTCCCCTGCCGAGATAACGGTACAAAATATCAGCCAGAATATCGATACCGATAATATCATCTATTTTCCCCGATATTTGCCCAATGTAGAACCGATATTTGACCGATAAATCACCGATTTTCCCGATATCAGTACCTTGCTTCTTAGTTCTACCGTTCATCTTTCTTCGTACTGCTGCTATTAGTGTTTTAAGTCTTAATTGTTAGTTGTTATTGTTAAATGTTAGTGTTTTAAGTCTTAGGCAGTTCTTACTTGCTACAATTGTTAGTGTTTTGCAACTTGCAAAAGTTTAATTTGTTAATGGTAGGATAGTATAATGAATTGTTAGTGTTAAATTGCTATATATATAAATTTAGCATGAAATTAAAATTACGACATCCCACCGATATCCCATTATGATAACCGATATCTCAAATATCGGTCCTTGACCGATATCCGATATTTTACCGCATTAACTACTTAGCTTACAAATGGGTTGACTCGATAAATGTTTTGTAACATCTAGTCAAGTTGGTAAAATAAAAATAACTCCTACATTATTTTATAAAAAAATATTAGGTTATTTAATAATATCTTTTTTTCAAATCATGTTAGAGATTTTAACTATATATATAAAGCTTAATTTTTTTATCAACAAAAAAGGTGTTTCAGGTCAACTTGACCCTTACTCATTGACCAGAACTTGTTCGGACTGGTTACCCAAACCCGACCTGGCCATTTTGCCATCTCTAGTGAGTATGCTTCTACTTGATCGCATAAGTACGTTACTCCATTCTTCAACCTTTATACAGACGATTGCAGAATCAGTTGGCGACTGGTACTTTAGTAGAAACGTTTCTAAGAAGGTTGATTGCCGTTATCCATGTGACACCACCTGCCACAATCTCATAGGAGCTGTGTAGCATATATACTCATCTAACAAAATAAAAGTTATATACAAGAAGAGAACTTGGAAACTCTCCTGCTGCTGGAAAATGGTTAGTTGCATCCTGCAGGTAGTGCAGGTCACACCAATACAGATTATAGAGTAATTAGTTAGTTAATTACTAATTAGGACACACAAATGTATCCCTATCATTCATTATTCGATGTATACATATATATGTGTTACTTTACATCATTGGATTCAGTTGCAAACAGTTGAATAACATATTCTTTTAGAAAATGATTACGCTCTCATACCAGACGATATGCTTATGACTAGGGCCGTCTCCGAGAATTCTTGACATGTTTTTGGCTCAGGCGAGTCAAAAAAATCGGGCCCCTATAATATAACGCCAATAACTCATATATAAAAAGTCTAATGAGACAATAATTATTATAAACCCAAAGACAACAAATAGTATATAAACATATGAAAATGTCTCTTATATAAGTTCAACCAGCTCTTTCAAAAAACATCAAACCATAATCTTTCAGAAAACATCAAATCTTAAGAAGTAATGTTTATATCAAGTTAAGAAGAAAATTTGTAATTTATAATAGATTTAATGCATATGATAGAATTGCTTTTTGTTATGGATCAAATGATATCATGGTTAATGTGGTTGGGGCCCACAACATGTTATGTTGGCTTGTTTTATTTATATCCTGTTACTCATTAAAAAAACACAGAGACAAAAATAAAGGGCCGGGAATCGAACGCGGAGCTTAAGATTTGAAAATAAGGAATTTACCAACTTGGTAGCAGTAGTTTATGGTATCCTTATTAGTTTATTCAATACATATAATATAATTTTATAAAAATATGTATCGGGCCCTCGGGGAGACTAGGCCCCGTGCCGTCGTGCACCCCGCCCTCCCTCAAAGATGGCCTTGAGTTATGACTATATGTACTTGTGGTAAATTTCTCATTTATAGCCTTAGTCCTTCTGCACATCCCTTGTGTTTTTAGCCCATATTTATATCTAGCCCAATATCTATATTAATTCCTATTTAACCCAATACCCAAATGCTGATCTAATTTAACTATTTAAGTCATTGGACATCAGTTAACTCATCGATCGACTAATTCAAATCAGAAACAACCCGAATTCATATCTTAAGCCCAAGACCTTCATTGTTGTGAAATGAATAAACTGATCTATGATACGTAATTGGATGAATTGTTAATTCATGAATTGTTAATTCAACCCTGTGGTGTATCTGTTAAGGATGAGCTTGGTACCGGTACCAACATTCGCCATATTACCGGTACCGAAAATGTTCGGTACGCTACCGTATTTGTGTGTAAGATTTGGTAAAATACCGGTACTGAACCGAACCAAAAACGCCAAAAGGTTGGTGCCGAATCGGTACCGAAAAATCCGGTACGGAAAATTCGGTACCGGTACCAAGTCCCATATGCTCATCCCTATTATTTGTGATTGATGGATGGTGAAGGTGCAGATCATACAAAGGAAAAGGACATGAGATTCTTTATATGATATATACATCAAGATCATCATATTTATTATTGCATGCACTATACACACACTTATGTGAACTGGCATTACCAAACATCACACCGTTCCATGTGTGATAGTGCGACATATATCGACTTTGACCGGTATTGTTGACCCCTTTAATTTACAGAATTATTATGTCACTAGTGTGACATGTATGGGCTTTATAAAAGGTTGGTTTATAATTCTAATATTTATCACTTATTTTTCCCTTTGCATCGTATAATGTTAATCTGGTACAAATTTATCTGATCAGTGCCTAAACCTTGATTAACTCGCATTACCATTTGATTGTTAGAGTAGATTATATCCGGATACTTTAAACTATTGAAAAACTCTAATTCATTACCTCGAGGCTTCTATTGATCATACTTTAACTTACATTTATATTGGTTAAATCGAAAACTCGTATTACCATGAGAATCAAGTACTACACTCAAACACTGAATATGAGTTGTTCAACACTTTCGCCATAGGACGGTAGAAAGAAGAGAAGCGGGAATATAAGAATGAAATAGTTTCAAATAACTAACCTCCATTCAGATATATAGCTCTAGCGATATCAGTACAATTGGGTCCATAGCTCAGTGGTAGAGCATTTGACTGCAGATCAAGAGGTCACCGGTTCGAACCCGGTTGGGCCCTATTTTTTGGTTTACTTCATAAGTGATTTTACATCCATTTTTGTATTAATTGTAGGAATAAATTGCGGTTTTAGTCCCTGTGGTTTAGTGGTTATTGCTATATTTTACAAAATCCAAATGTATTGCAATTTACATACCAAGGTTTCTATTTTCTTACGATTTTGGTCCACCACACTAACTCTATCCAACTTATAATTAATTCCTAGTCACATGAGAGGCATGTGATGGATATTTTGATAATTAACCATTCAAAGAGGCATGTGGAGATTATTAAGTTTAGCAAGTATTTTAATCCTTACATTCTATCTTGTACCTCCTCTTCATTTCTGATAGTCTCCTAATTTGGTTTATTATTTATATATACATATGTAGAATATATCATATCACTATCGGTTGAGTATTGATTTCATAGCAACTGATGCTCCTGGTGGTATGTCTTGTATAATATTTTTATTGCAAAGACAAATGAGAAACTTTTGAAGACTCTTGGATCATATACATGGCACTTTTTTTTCTCTCTCTGAGTTTTGAAGGTCTTAACTTTTAAATTGGCACACTACTCAGTACTCACTTGTGTATTATTATCCTTGATATGAATATTTTTTTCTTTTTATAAACAATGCAGACAACATACGAAAGCGAAAGAGCATCAACTGCAAATGCATCAGCTGCATTTGTGGGAGCAATGGATTATTCACTTACAAAAGAGGGATCTTAATCATCTACCATTTTGAATAGATTATAATGTAAAAAAATAGCATTTCGTCTTTGGACAAAAAAAACACCTTTTCGGCTTTTCCGACATATTTTTAAAAGACTCTTGTAAACTTTGCATTGCAAATGGACTATATATATATAAATTTATTTTCTTTCATTTGAATGGCAAATCACCAAAGTACCCAGCACATACCTCTCATATGACCATGAATTAACTATAAGTTTGATAGAGTTAGTATGGTGGACCAAAACCGCAATAAAATAGAAACCTTTGTATGTAAATTACAAGACATTTAGGTTTTGTAAAATAGAGCAATAATCACTAAACCACAGGGATCAAAACTGCAATACACTCTAATTGTAGATACTAAGATAACTAATCATTATCAACTTTTTAATATTTAATCATATAAAGTGGAAAATTACATGGAAAAAACCTGAATCTAATAAAAGTTTCGCTTATGATAAAATAAATTAAGTTGCTTGTTTTAGGAAAAAAAAAACTGGCAAATGATTTTTTTTTCTGATTTTACAAGCACCAACCAACACAAAACTTAGCTTGTAAGTCTCTTTGTGTCCCATGAATCAAAAAAAAAAAAAACTTGTGTAATTAGGTTTTAGTTAGAATAATTGAATCAATATAATCGAATAACCTACAAGGAACTCTATTTATGATGAATACCTCTAACCGCTTGCACGTTACATTACAATAATAATAACATTACGGGTATACTACAGATAATGGAGAATTTGTTTTCATTGATCATCAATGAAATTTTACTTTTATACATATTTTCATTAATTGGTTTGTTCATTTAAGCAATCTTTTTTCTTTTCCTAAAAGCACATATATTGTACTTCTTTTGGAATTAAAGGAATGTCACCAAAGACAAGCAAGACATGTGATCTTGTGGGGCACGCGATTTAAAAAAAATCCGATATCTATATGTTTTTTTTTTAAATAGTAAACACATACCAATTTCAATATAGGCCCATTTACAAATCATTTTTTATGGTTTAGAATTTAGTCAGCTTGACGTTTATTGAGCCCAATACTAACTTGATTTTTTTAAAAGAATAATAATAAAACATTACGGAAAAACACATTTTTTCGAGCTCGAACAGGGTACGTGAATTCTCAAAGACGCCTCTGATAAGCAATGCCTATGCAATTTAAATAAAAGTAACATGTGCTTTGACTTTTGAGTAATTTGAATTTTGGATTATAAACATAGGCGAGTTAGGATGCACTGTGTATTGATATGTTGATGCTAATCAGATAACATTGACTATTAAGTTTTGATTTAGCATTACTTGTTCATGTTAAGTACGATATATAATTGTACATAAATCAATTATTAAACACACGAGTCTAAATGTCTAATATGTGTGAGCAATCAAGAGTTTCTCGACAACAAACCTAGCAATGGTGCGACAAGAGAAGAGACCCTTAACTTTGTTCCACGTTGTGAACTTTGGTTGATAGTAAAGGCAAAATTTATTAAGAGAATATACAGAATGATACAAGAGAAATATCCTTAACAAGATTATTCCTACTTACTCTTATATTGTGTAGTAACGGTATTTTCTTTCATTTTATTTTGTCCCCCACCATTAATAGTTCTATTAAGAACTTTAAATATACTTTTAATTTAACATCAATTGCATCCGGACCAAGAACATTTGTTTAATCATTCACGCACATAAATAGACCGATCACAAACATTTCACCACTTCATTTATAATATATCTAAAAATGAAAGAGAACCAAAACAAATTCAAAACAATCAAGTCAAAAGGGGGGAATGCATAGAGGGTCCATATGCCATTTCGTAGCGACATCAACAGCATGGGCATTTGGCGTTATGTGCAATGTGCGTGCAAGCTTGAGTTCAACCTAGAGCCTAACCAGATTTGGCATGACCCATGGCCCCGTGCATTCAATAAATTTGAATCGCCCTCTTATTCATATTATAACAAGTTATATGTTTTTTTTCTCTTTTTTATTTAGTTTAGGTTTATGGTATTATGATATATCCCTTTTATTGTAAAATATAATTGCCAAGCTTGATTATTGATAGACATATTTACTTGAGATGAGTAACTAAATTCGAAATCATATAAAGTCATACTTGATCAATCTGTAAAATAAAAATGTAATTATGTTGGGCTGAAATATTTTTGTTTCAAGAAAGATTTATCATTTTAAATACCTAATAAACTAGAGACGAATACAGACTAATGGCAGGTTCGGAATAACAAACCATACCCTGCTAAACACAAAATTCTGCCCCTTAACATGCGCGGTGTTACTACTTACCACATGCGAACCCGCTTGAGGAACCGCAACGCGTCAGGGGCGAGAGCGCCAAAGGTACCATTGGAGTATCATCGTGTCACCAGTAGAACCACACGATCATATCCATCCTAGTAGGCTATAATGCATATATACAAATTCAGAATTAACATTATGTTGGGCTGAAATATAATTGAATGCTGGACAGCAGCAATATTTTGAAACTAGTTACGTAAAGTAGTAGAATCCCATTATCAAAAATGGTCCATTACCTACCCTCCCTCATATTATAGACACAAAGGACCAATTGTGGGCCGGGTTGTGCATGTGCACATGTATATTGTGTCTGTCTGTTTCTTACCATAATTAGTTTTGTGATTGTAACTTATACTTGCTCTTCCAAAAAGACACCCTTTTTTCACTCTAATTCATCACAAAATGTTATTATTGTTATTATCATTAAAATTAAAATCTTTAAAACACCATAACATGTTGTGTTTAAGTTGATTTTGATGGATACATGTCACTTTCCTTTAAAAAATGGCTGTTATCTTTCATATAATTCATTATAAAATACAATAGTATATTATGAACAAATTGAAGTTGTTGATTTGAATGAATGATGATTGAATATAATAACATTAAGATAACTTTTGTTTGTATTTTTTATTTTTTAACCAAAGAATGAAACATATTCTATTTATAGAATTTGTAAATTAACAAGTAACTGCAAATTTTAAATAGTAACTACTAAGAACTTTTTGACTACCGTATCATGTGACATTTCACAGGGTAACTATTATCAACTATGACTATCATATCAATATATCATGCATATATTATTTTAATTCAAATGAATCAAATAATGATAAACGATTAAAGGTTAATATTTTAGGTATGTCCAATACTCTTGACCATATATAACTCTTTAGGGTTAGTATTAAAATCCTAACAACAGTTCAAAGTTAAAGTGTGTTTTCTCAAATGAGTAAAAATAATAATACTCACATTTGCTCGATTCGAATTGTTTAGACAGTAGGGACTTTCTCATCATATAACAAATTAATTAAAATGAAACCTTACATATTTATTAACAATAACGCTAAAATAAGATAACTAGTATATTATGACTACTTATTTCTGAAAGTAAATAATTGACTATTTTTAGATAACTTAAGTTAGAAAAAGTGGATAATAAGTTTGGGACATAGAGTATGAGTGTCAATCTTGTCGGATTAGCAAGTTAACATGTGGCGTAGAGGTGAAGCACGGAATTATAAAAATATAACTCTTGAGTAATTTAAAAGGATATATAATTCAACGTGTGGAACTTTGCATTTGGTTCCTTTACATAAAGATGTACACATGTGATGAGTATTGTCAAAGTTTCAAATTGAAAATTGACAATTAAATACATTAAAAAGGCACATAAGTTAAGACAATCAATGATTTACACGTTTTATACTAGCTACAAAAACGAATTATTTAGAAATCGCTAAAAGTGGGAGGGAAATCTTTAATGATAAAATCAGAGCTCTAATTGATGGAATGCGGATTTGATAATTTGGGCAAATTGTCTACGGTTGTCCGGGCAAATTGTCTATGTGTTGTCTGTCATGTGAGCTAGCTCGTCAAAGACCTTTTGGTCTATTGTTTATGGACCTGTAACTTGACTTGTAGCCCACTTTGTATAAAACATGTTTTCGAGTTGGCGGGTTAAATTGTTCGAATCAATTACAATCCATATATTTATTAGTGTCATGATATGTCACGTTGGGCATGTATAAAATCATGGTGTGTTCGGCTCTATCGGTTTAACGTGTATACACAACTATGAGTAATATGTAGTAACTCAGTAACAATTTAGACAACCAATTATTCTAGCTTTAGTGAAACAATTTTGTAATTGGAGGTATTTTAATTGTTTTGTTTCTTTTCGTATTAACAAACTTGGTGTTTTTATATTTAGTTTGAAATAAGAGGAAGTGAATGAAAACAATAGGAGAATGGATAGTTAAGACTAATAAATAAAGTAGTTGAATATTATGTACCAAAAAAGACCCGAAGATGAAAATCGCCATACTATAAATTACCATAGGAACATCTTGGTGGTTTCATGAAGTTTTACTTCAAGTATGAGGAGTTTTTTTTTAAATTTTTTTTTTTAACTTTTCACTTCTAACCCAAAGGTTTTCATTTTAACCTCTTTGATTTTTTTTTCTTTTAACCAAAAACTTTTCATCTTTTGCAATTTAGCTTCAACACATTTTTATTTTCAACTTTGATCTCCCGTACTTTTCATTTTTTACAAATTTGTGTTTTACGTTTCGTTCTAAATTTTCCGAGTGAACACGCCGCAACGTGCATGTGGGGTTCAATGTTTTTCGTCTAGTTTTCCCGCTTGACAAGCCCGTCACAACGCGTCTATTTTTCCATGTTTGACAGGTTCATCGCAACATGCGTGGTCTTATATCGATTTAGTTATTCTTTTATATTTTTACGTTTTAGTTTAATTTCTTCGCTTTAACACGTATCATATCCAAGTGTATAACAGAAGCCAACCATCAGTCATGTTTGCCTGGAATAATTGTTACCTAAATAGGTCGGGATCGTTGCATGGGGAGCTGGGAAAGAAAGGCTTTCGACCAAGGTGGCTTTGGCTTCAAGGAACGTACATTGCACAGATGAGAGGTGTGTTTCTTGTGGAGACTAACGAAACTAGCAAACACATTGTTGTTTTTTGTCACTTCGCTCAAATAGTTTGGCAAGTAATTGCGGAAATGGTGTAGTATCCCTAGCTACTATGCATTTGACATTAAGACCTACTAGCTATGCACTCGGTATGTTATGGTTCAAAGAAGAGAAAGAAGGCCCTTCATGAGATCTTCCTCATGACTCCTAACTCGGTGACTAAAGTAATAGAGGAGGTTAAAGCTATGGTTTTCTTTAGGTAAAAAGTAGATCCAAAGAAACCTCTATTACTTGAAGGGATTTGTTGAGGTTTGAGATGTTTAGGTGATGATTTTATGTGTTAGTATTAAGGTTTGGTAGGGCTAAGCAATTTACGGTTCCGAACCGTTAGAACTGGGGAACCAAACTGGAACCACCAGATCTGAACCTTACTGTTGTATTTTGGGTTCGGTTTCGGTTCTTAAATTTGAGAATAAACAGTTCCCGGTTCGGTTCCGGTTATAACCGAGAGGTCCGTTTAAAGAATCGCTAGAAGAGTTTGGGTTTAAACTTAAAATAATATATTCAAAAACCCTATTAATTTATTTAAACTTTAAATATTATATTTAGAAAAATGTTTCTAGGATTAAAGAATATAAAAATAGTTTTTATATAATGTTTGAATGAAGTTTTTGTGATGGTTAACTAAAAGTTTTTGGAAAACTGTAATAATCCCAACTATAAGGTGTTGGCCGGCAACGATCTCAACTTCAAAAATAGCCAGTGGTTGTCCCACTTTGTTACATATTGTAAACCAATGGACCTTTACTAACAGAACCTTAATTTCTTTTTGTCATTTTTTCCTATTATGTTAGCAAAGGTCTATTGGTTTACAATATACGAAAAGATGAGACCACCATTAGTTATTTTTTAAGTTGGAACCGTTGCCGATCAAATGCTAATAGTTAAGATTATTAAATCCTTGTTCCAAGTTTTTTAATTGATTTTATTTTTTTACATTGTATACTTGTATTTCATGGTTTGAACCATTTTATTGTTGCTATTTTACTTTGAGTGGTTTGAGTTTTGGATGTTGCAACTCTTAGTTATATGTTTTAAACAGTTTAATTGTTTTTATTTTGTTGTTAGCTTTAGGATTTAATTGAGAACCGGTTCTGGTGAGAACCGTTTAAACCGGTTCCGAACCAAATCAGAACCGCTAAAATACGGTTCGGTTCCGGTTCTTATATTTAGCATTAAACAACTCTGATTTGATTCGGTTCGATCCGATTCTGAACCGTTGCACACCTTTGGTGTAATATGTAATAGTTTTTGGTGTAATATGCAACATTCTATCTCGTTGTGAATTTGGTGTTGCACCTTGCAAGATGTGATGCATATAATTTTGTTTCCTTTCAAAAAAATGTCATTTCTTTTATCAATTTAATAACTAGCCTTAAATTGCCTGAAAAATAACAACTAACTCAAATGTTTCTATTTTGCCAGCTTTAAGATATACCAAAATGCTTTTGGATGTTATTATACTAGTAAATGTTTCCATTATTAAATATATTTGACAATATTTTTACATATTTTATTTGGTCAAAATACAGCTTTTACCAAATTTTAGCAGGAAAGATACCAAATTAAATATAGCATGTTATGTTATGAATTTTATGCAACGGCGTGATAAATTTATTAAATATGATAACTGAGACGTACAACCACAAGAAAGAATATATTGATGACGATAATGATCTTTAAAATAACTTCAACCAATAAGAAATGGTCCAAATTTATATCATGCAAAATATATTTAGTGGACTAGAAAAATAAACAAAATAGATGATTCTTCATATTTATCAAATCATTATCATAATTGTTCAATATTATACAAAATTATAATAAATCCTTACAATAATCCCCAATAAAAAAAATATAAACTAAATTTAAAAGGTCATCAATATTATAAAAACAATCGATTGTGCTTGTTTTAATGATCGATACGTCTTGATATCAACTATCTTTTGCGCCCAAACATATTAGTGACCAAATCATTTTTGGTAGCTATTTTTGCGACCACATCCTTTTTTATCGCTAAATCCTGTTATTATTTTACAACCATTTATGTCGTTCGTCGCAAGTTGTTTCTCTCTTTGTAGTAGTCTTGTTGATTTGTATTTTTATAGTTAATATAAACTCATATATAGATATGTATGTATGTATAATTTGTGTTAGATAAGTTACTTTATAGGCTTAAGTGCAAAGAAATATTTAGCAATTTTTTTCGTAAATCATAACTTTTAATATGGTTTAAAACGGTTGAAAATAATCAAAATACCCATAACTAAATCTGGTATAAGTTGAATTCTTCTACAAAGTGAATAACGCAATTATAAAAGGAAATTAAAATATAGAAATTTAGAAACAAAAAGGCAGAAAAGGCAGCTAATTAATTAATTCACACGAGAAGCGCGACAACAAATATCACACACACATGCAATCACACGTACATTATTTCTAACTGAAAAACTTGTCAAACTAACCCCTCTCAACCTCCCCCACCACCCATCCATCCTATATTAATCCAACTCATCATCAATCCTTATGCGTACAATAATAATACCACTAGATTTGATTTTGTTGCAGCAGGTGGAAGCTTCCAAAGGGATCGCATTGATCCATCCGTCCGCTCGGATTTCTATTTCAGTTGATAATTTGGATCATGCGATCTCTTCGGAAGTTTCCTCCATCGCGCTGTATGTTTACATCAATCCATCCGCCCATCGCGCTCCCTCTCTCTTCAACTCATTCAAAGGTCTCTCTCTTTCTCTCTATGTTAACTTTAAGGAATATGAATTTTGATTAGGAAAAATTATTTTTTTGCAAAAGAAGTTGAATTGGATTTTAAGTAGTTGTGAGGCGAATTGCCACAGATCTGGTTTGCGTTGTTACATATGCAATGATTTGGTATAAAAATTCATGTATGAATTATGATATAGAAATTAATTGATTAATAATGTAAAACAATTTGTTTGGTTTGTTCTGCTAAAGTAGTTGTCTAAGCATTGTATGTAGATGACACAGTTCAGAAGGCTGCCAATTTTGTTTATGGCATATTCATGATTCATCATGAAGGTGATCAGTCAGGAGTGTGTGATTCATACAAATTGAAGCAAATTGGTCGAAGGAAAGAATGTACGTTTTGGATTTGATGAGTTGCCGGTTAAACAGTTCCGCTGAGTGTTTGGAACTTGGTTTGGCTCATGTAAACCGAACCGTTTAAACTTTTTATAATTATTTTATTAATAGTACTGCTTGTTTCTACTATTATACCAATAAATGTATATATTCACCCTTTCTCCGGATTAAACCTGGATCACTCCTCTAAGAGGCATATGCCATATATTTACTTTTTTTTTGTCTTTCTGGATTAATACATGGTTATAACTTTTTTAACTGTTTAAACTTTGTTTTATTTTTTTATATTTCCGTAAGCCATTTTTGTAATTAAAAGTTTTTGACTATAAGACCAAAAAAAATAAAATGAATAAGAAAACGTTAAATTGTCAAACCAACTGGCTTGGCCGACCCACCAAACATGTCTAATGTTTGGTTTGTTGTTTTTCTAAAACTATAGTTAGCAGTTCTACATACCTATAACTGTTTTTCGAAACCAAGTGAACTGAATTACGAAAACCCCCATATCAAGTTTCTCATGCCTTTAATAAGTATATGCTAATTGGGGATATTTATACATGATAGGATCTTCACTGTCTTTTTGTTTTGCTACGTTTATGTTATTAATTTGCTCATAAACCAGATTTAAAGGGCGCTTGTTTGTACATATCTTGATAATAACTATATATGGTTTTAGTTAGTCGATAATTAGGGATTATAAAACGTGATGAACGAAGGGATTATTTACAGTTTACATACGTAACCATCAGTTTTCATGGTTTAATGCTTTATAAATCCTGTTTGCTCGAGAGAAAAAAACCCTTATATTTCATTTGGTTTATGAATAATTAACTATATAAAAGCAGTAGAAACAAGTAGCTTTCATTTATCTATCTTGTTAGTTACTTGTGTCAAAAACATTTTTAGAATCTAATACAATTATTTTTCAAATAATTATTAATTCTTGTTTTTTTGAATTGGATGTATTTTATAAAATTAACTGTTACATATAAAATGTACAAAAATATCGTTGCTCATTACAAGATTCTCATTATGGTGCTCATTAAGATAACTATTCATTTTGTTTAAGGGAAATCAGATTAGTGCTTACAAGAGTTTTTCTTGGGCCTTATACCGATAAATTTAATTAATGTTTTCTGGGTTGGGCCTTAAGGTAATATGAATTCACATCCATGGATAATTTCATCTCTTTAAAACTCATGGATCCCCATTTTCATACAAAATTTATGCTACATTCTATTTGATGTTGTTGATTAATAGTTAGCTAAGCTTTTAATTAGGTATAATATCTAGGCCCGATCTTAACCTATTAGTATACCTGTCTCTGGTGGATGGGTTTTTTTAGTGTCGTGATGACAAAAGTCCTATTTACATTTACTTGTATAATATAAACTCATCATATGAGTTCATATTGGAGTTCACATTGACATGTATAATTTGCCAAAAAACGAAAAAGCAAGGTTAGAGACAACTCTAATAACTCATATTGAAATGTAGGATGTTGCCTCAAGCACGCTTGTAGATAAGCACCTCTGAACCCGAAACAAAAACATGGGGAGGCCCTGTTAATCTGGTCGCCTAGAAACCACAATATACAACCAAACATCACCATAATATCAAGAACTAAACATGAATGACAAATAACGAAACCAACCATTTAAGAAAAAATCGGTTTACCAGCCAAATGTTTCAGCTGCACTCTGCATAACTCAAGTAGTGATAGCACCTTTGAATAAACCTACCATGATGACAATTATCATGTTGATTCAAAGACAAGCAACAATATACCTTGGTGGCGGCTATGCTAAGCTGCACTCTGCATAACTCAAGTAGTGATAGCATTATTTGAAGTTATCTTTTCTAGGCAATTGTGTACTTATTCATGTATAAAATTTATAATAGTCAAACTGAACCTTAGACTGCGGGGTGTGGGGGGCTTGGGTTGACATGTGGCGGAGGTGGGCTCCACATGGCTAGGCGTGGCTTTTTTTGGGTGTGGGGTGACGTGGCTTTTTTTAGCTGGGCATGGTCAGCCAATCACAGCCAACCATCTCAACCCATGTAGCGCCCCATGCTAGGCAGATATCCCAAGCCCAAAGGGCAACGCCAAAGCCAAGCCCACCCCGGGTGGAAAAGCTGACGTTGCCCCCAACCCACGCCCAAACTCCCGCCCACACCCTGCCGTCTTAAGCATACATTTTCAAATGAAAGTACAACCAAATGTATACCTTTCAAGTTCTTTATGCTTAGTTACATAAACTCGGAATGTTCTCATTAAAGAAAATTTCTATTGTGCAACTCATATAAATAATCCACCATTATAATTGACTATTACGAGTGTTAACAGAATCACATCATGAAAGTTGAACAAAGCAACATTTTGGGTAACCAGCACATTCGAGAAACCCTAAAGAGCTTAGACATGAAAAAAATACAATTTTTATCATAGCTAATAATAACTTTATAATACTTATAATATGTATATACTTCACACACAAAATATAAATACTATTATCAAATGCATATACTAAAAGAATTGTTATTTTTTTTTTCACATTATGAACATACTAAACTAAATCACTAATAGACAAGGGTTAATGGAAAATAAAAATATAAATTACAAAATCCGGGTATTTGATTGGGTATATAGTTCGGTAAACAAACAAGTATGTAGTTTCGGGTAATCGGGCCAGGTATCACCTAATCCCATACCCGTGAAAATTAATCCCATACCCGGCCCAATATCCGTCCCATTTGTGTCAGGTTTGGGGTATACTCGTCAGGCTTAATAAAATCTGCAATCAATTATGGAAGAAATTCCACATGCCACCAAGAAATGAAAGTATGGAAGCAGGTTAAAATAATTCTCTATGAATGCTGCAAGTAAGTTAAGCCTTAGTATCATAGAAAATAGGTACTATTTCAACACCAAACTCAACTATATTCATTTCAGTAGATTATCAAATTATCTTACTGGCTAGTTTCAATCAGGTGTTCTTATTATTAAGGTTACAATGCTTGCCCCAACACTGCGAATCTCTACTTCAGTCTCTCTGTCTGTAAAAGTAAATAACCTTAATTGGTGATGGCGGTTTTAATGTAATAAGGTTGGCCAATAATTTTGATTTGACCATACTTAACCTTCATATTTGTTACATGAAAAGGTGTATATTCGTCGAGCCTATACAAAACACAAGGATATAAGGAAAGGACAGAGATGAGTGAGAACAGGAGCTCGGGCTAACTAGCACCTGGACCCATAGTGCCTGCAAAACTTATGGTTGATGGTCTCCAGTTTGGAACAAAATTGTGACCTAGAGAAAGTAGGTCTTTAATAAATTTGGAATAAAGTACTAAACTTTTAAATGCAATTAGAAACATATTTTCTCACACTTGTATTTGTTTTTACTTATTCTAGCAACCGGAATAGAAGGTATCACGCAGTGAAGACGATTATGAATATAATGGTGTTAACTGTTAAGTGAACAAGACTTCTAAACTGGAGGCTGATTTTGCCTAAAACCCAAGAAAAACAAGGAACCAAAATTGTTAACTTTGTTGATTAAAAAGATTGAACATCAAATAGTATGTAGGGATGCAATTTTGAATTCGTTAGGTTTCTTGGGCATTTTATGTGTTTAAAAGAGTGTAAAATGGATTTTAAGATTCAAAAGTGAGTACAAATGGCAGTTTATTTCTGCAGCTTCTTGTGACATTTTACAATCATATCACAAGCTGTGGCCTTTTTTCGTCACGTACTCGTTTAGATGGTGTTTCGGATGTGCGTTTAAACCGGTCAATTTTCAGTGTCTGGGTTTATGATTTACAAATCTAATTATTTGTGGTAAAAATAATTGGATTTAACGAATACTGTGATTAATGAATGGTAAACCATAAGAGGCTGAAGACAATTTCTAACCTTAAGCCCCACCCCTAAATATAGGTGTTTTCCCCACAATTTCTGAAGAAAAAGTTTGATTGTTATCCAGATTTAAAGGATCTCTTCAATACTCCTTTCTCTTTTTTGCAATTTTGTTTTTCGCCTAATCCTCCAATCACACCACCAACCATGGTATGTATTTTTTCACAAACTTGTTAGTTTTTTTTATAAACTATTCAGAAGTATATTTGATATGTGTTGATCATGATCCAATAAGGATGTATTGCCATTTGATTTCATTTTTTTGCTTTATGTTGTAATGATTGGTGGATCAGGCGAATGCGGCTTCTGGAATGCATGTTCATGATGACTGTAAGTTAAAGTTTTTAGAGTTAAAAGCCAAACGGAACTACCGATTTGTTACCTTCAAGATTGAGGAGCAACAAGTGAGGGTTGACAAGATCGGTGGCCCTAATGAAAGCTACGATGATTTCACAAACTCACTCCCTAATAATGAATGTCGTTATGCCGTCTTTGACTTCGACTTCACGACCGATGAAAATGTTCAGAAAAGCAAGATTTTCTTCATTGCATGGTACATGTAATATAAGATCACCTACACAGACATCAATCTTGGTTTCCTAAAATAACAAACAAAAAAATATTTTTTATCAGGTCACCAGATACATCAAAAGTGAGAATGAAGATGGTATACGCGAGTTCGAAAGACAGATTCAAGAGAGAACTCGATGGGATCCAAGTCGAGTTGCAAGCAACAGATCCTAGTGAGATGAGCTTCGACATTATAAAATCAAGAGCGATTTAAGTAATAAGAATGAACCATCCTTCCTTAATGCCATGTTTTCTAACCTTTTATTAACTTTATGGTCAATTTTTCTATAAGAAATAGTGTAATGCAACAGTACTATGCCTTTATTGTTACATTTATAATCAATTTGTACATTTAGCCAGCCTTCATACATTTTCTCAACTAACTTCTAGACACAAAGTTAAGAAGTTTTGCAATATCATAACCAATATAAGGTGTGCAGAGAAAACCATTTGCTAGGCAAAGTCAAAAAACTTTTATGAGTTCCTGTATGGAAATAGTCAATGTGTATTTTCTTGAGTTTACATATGGTGTCATCTTGTATAAACTACAAAGCACAACAAGATGGCGCACCTATGGAGTAGTGGCTTCTTTTTCTTCTTCATCTTTGCAACTACAAACGTTTGTTTTGGCTGCTTGGAACATGAGCGGAAGGCTCTTTACGCAGTTTAAAAGCAGTCTTACATCAGACCCTTCAAATCAATTATCATCGTGGACTGGAAACAACTGTTGCCAGTGGCTCGGTGTGGGTTGCCATAACGCCACCAGACAGGTGACTAGGCTTGATCTCAGAACCGATGCTGAGCAGTTACAGGGAAACGAGTTGAGCACGAGTTTGTCCGAGTTGACTCATTTGAGCTACCTGGACTTGAGTGGAAACTATTTTGGTGGCGGTCCGATTCCTGAGTTCATCGGGTTGATGACACGGCTCGAGTTTCTGAATCTTTCTTCTGTAGGCTTTTCCGGTGTTGTTACACATCAGATTGGAAAACTTTCAAGTTTGCGTGTACTTGATCTCGGTGATCATCATGGCGGTAGCCTGGAACTAATTGTTGATGATTTTATACTGGGTGTCGGGTCTTTTGTCATTGGAATATCTTGATTTGAGTAGAGTGAATGTCAGCGGAGCTCGTGATTTTGATAAGGTACTGTTTTATATGATCCCTTCTTTACTAGAGTTACACTTGTCGAACTGTGAGCTTTCGAATTCTCATTTTGATCAACCTCTCTTGATTCTAATCTTACGCGTTCCACCATACAAACATTTGATCTTAGTTGGAATTTGTTCGAAGGAGAATTCCCGCTGTTTTTACAAAACTTGACATCTTTAAGGGTTCTTGATCTTTCAGTCAACAAACTTAATTCGACAATTCCTGTCATGAACAACATTGTTGAACTCAATCTTGCGAGCAATAGATTCCCGAGTATCCAAGAAACCGGGGTGTGGAGACTTTGTGAGTTAAAACAACTTGATCTTTCAGGCAACGTTATGGAAGGGCCACTCACCGTGCCATCTGAATGCAGACGATATGGTCTCGAGAGACTGATTTTAGACAGCAACGATTTAAGTGGCGAAATCCCAGCATCTCTTGAATGGCTTACAGCCTTAAAAGGATTGTATCTTGATTACAACATGTTGACAGGAACCATTCCAGAATCGTTAGGAAACTTAACAAGTTTAACTGAACTAGTGCTGTCCGGAAATCAATTAACAGGTCAAATTCCTATGTCTTTGGGAAATCTAGTGGTGTTACGAAGACTAGATTTAACTGAAAACCTGTTAAACGGGAGTATTCCGTTCTCCTTTGGACGGCTATCGAATCTAGAGATCTTGTATTTGAGCTTCAATTCATTGTCTTCAATTCCATTCTCCATAGGAAACCTGTCAGAACTCCGATTTCTTGATTTATCATCAAACTTATTACAAGGGTCACTTCCGGATTCCATTGGACAACTTTCTAAACTTCAGTTTCTTGATATACCGAACAATTCTTTATCTGGTGTAGTTACTGAAGCACATTTTGCAAACACATCAAACTTAATACATTTGGCTGCAGCCTCGAACCACCTATTAAACTTCAAGATTTCACCCAATTGGAAGCCGCCTTTCCAAATAAGAAATGTTCTGCTCGGATCTTACAAAATCGAATCAGAGTTTCCTCCATGGATTCAAACACAAAAGAATTTGGTAATTCTGATCCTTTCAAACACTAGCCTTTATGGACCTCTTCCAGATTGGCTATATGGGCTACCTGTTATTGCCGTCTTGGATCTCTCCCATAACTTTCTCAACGGTCCGCTAACAAACCTTCCATCCAACCAAACAGCAACGGTCCGCTAACAAACCTTCCATCCAACCAAACAGCCAAGCCAACTGAGCGATTAGGGACTTCTATCGAACGATTGAGAGATTATCAGACTGAGGAAGGGTCAAGCGTTTTGCTTCTTAAGAACAATCTCTTCAACGGGTCGATTCCAGATTCATTGTGTAACACTCCAGGTTTGCAAATTGTGGATCTTTCGATAAATATGCTGTCAGGGAATCTTCCAGAGTGTCTAGGAAACTTAAGTGAAGTGTATATCATGATATTAGGTTCCAACAGGCTATCGGGGACCATTCCAAGCTCTCTAGGAAACTTGGTTCTTCCCTACTAAAGTGAGGTATTAAGCTCTGCACCAGAAATCTCATAACAACAATGAATCATAATGTGTACAAGAGTCCTCTATATATACTAAAGGATGTGTAGACTAACTGCTAACCACAACAACTAACTACCAACTATACTAATCTAAACAACTATAACAACCTCTATACAAACAGACTATATAACATACTCTAATATGCCCCCTCAAGCTAAACGTGGCGTAGCAACGTGAAGCTTGGACCGCAGAGTGTCAAAACGTACCGCAGACAACCCTTTGGTCAAAATATCTGCAATCTGAAGCGTAGTAGAAACATACCGAACATGTAAAGTACCCGCCAAAACCATGTCACGAATAAAATGCAAGTCAATCTCCAAGTGTTTGGGCGCTGATGAAACACCGGGTTGACTGCAAGATATGTGGCTCCAATATTGTCACACCAAAGAGAAGGTGGACAAGTCAACGTAATATGTAACTCATGTAATACAGACGTAATCCATCGTAACTCAGCAGCTGTATGAGCAAGAGCTCGATACTCAGCCTTAGTACTCGACCTAGCAACTGTATGTTGTTTCTTAGGAGCTCCAACTGATGAGGTTGGGCCCAAGAAAAACATAATAACCTGTGGTAGAACGTCGATCATCGGGACAGCCAGCCCAGTCAGCATCACTATAAGCATGTAAATCAAGACAAGTAGACCGACGTATGCATAACCCATGAGAAACAGTACCCTTAAGGTACCGCAAAATACGTTTGACAGCGACCCAGTGTCATCAGTAGGTGTCTGAAGAAACTGCGACACCTTACTGACCGCATAAGCAATCTCTGGTCGTGTCAACACAAGATACTGTAATGCACCAATAGTGCTCCGATACATAGTAGGATCAGACAAGGGATCACCAATATGTCGAGAAAGCTGTCTACCGGAAGAGACAGGAGTAGATAAGGGTCGACAATCAGCAAGACCAGTGCGCTGTAGCAAATCAAGTAAGTAGCGCTGTTGAGATAAGTGTAAAACATCCTCAGAAAATGTGGCCTGAATACCCAGAAAATACGACAACTGCCCCAAATCCTTGAGCGCAAACTGAGAATGTAAGCGCCCAATCAAGCCAGTAACAAAATCAGAAGAGCTCCCTGTGATAATGATGTTATCAACGTAGACCAAGACATAACAGAGTATCGAATCCCGACTATAAACAAAGAGAGATACATCTGAAAGACACTGGGTAAAACCACCAGCAAGGAGAGCGGTGGATAGCTTGGAAAACCAAGCTCTAGGAGCTTGCTTTAGGCCATAAAGAGCCTTCTGCAGACTACAAACATAATATGGTCTAGATGAGTCAACAAAGCCTGGGGGCTGGGTCATATACACAGTCTCAGAAAGATCCCCATGTAAGAACGCATTGTTGACATCAACCTGACGGATAGACCACCCTCGAGAGAAAGCGACTGAAAGAACTAGACGAATAGTAGTAGGTTTGACCACAGGACTAAAAGTCTCAGTGTAGTCACTCAGTCTGATGAAAGCCCTTGGCAACAAGCCGGGCTTTATAACGACTCACAGATCCATCAGGATTATGTTTAATCCTGTAAACCCACTTACAACCAACAATGTTAGCGTCAATGGGAGCCTAAACCAGACGCCATGTCTGGTTGGCATGAAGCGCATCAATCTTGGCACGCATCACATCCCACCAAACAGAATACTGCTGAGCCTGTCGAAATGTGGAAGGCTCAGTGGTGGGAGCAGTAGAGACATGAAGAAGAACATGATCAGGAAAATGGCGCGGCTGTCGTGTATGATCACGAGATCGTGTAACCATCGGGTAAGTCGAAACAGGAGCAGGAGGAGGAGGAGAAGGAGGAGGAGGAGGATGAGAAGGAGGAGGAGGTGAAGAAATATCAGGAGAACAAATAACAAGAGAAGATGAGAAATGAATAACAGGAGGGGGAGGAGAAGGAGGAGGAATGAAGTAGGGAATAGAATCTGAGGAAGCTGTGGAAGTAGTAGAACTCCCTGGAATGTCAAAAATCAACTCATGGAATCGAACATGTCGAGAAGTATATGTACGAGACGTATGAGGATCATAACAGAGATAACCAAGATGAGATGGAGCATAGCCAACAAAGATACAAGGAGTAGACTTGGGTGAAAGTTTATCCGCTCGAGTATCACCTAGAAACGGATAACACAAACACCCAAAGGTACGAAGAATAGAGTAATCGGGACGAGATCCAAATAGAACCTCGTAAGGAGACGAGTGATGAAGAACCGGTGATGGTAGCCGGTTAATAAGGAAGGCAGCAGTAGCATATGCATCATACCAGAATTTCTTTGGTAACCAAGCATGAAACAGTAAAGCTCGAGCTACCTCAGAAACATGGCGGTTTTTCCGCTCAGCAACCCCATTCTGTTGGGAAGTATAGGGACATGAAATGCGATAAGCAATGGCAGAGTCTGAAAAAAAGCGAGCCATAGAACCATGAAGAGCTCAGGAGCACCATCACACTGAAGATGTTTGATGTGTAACATCCGTCAAAAACGGATTTACCAAACCCGCTCCGTTTATCAACCGAACAGTCAGTCAAAAAATTTCGTTGCGAATTAAATGCCCAAAATATTTTTAAACGATACGTAATCGATTATTATACGGGAATATATATTTAGTTTTTGAAAAACTGTTAAAAAACGCAAAATAAAAAAATATAGGTTCTGCCGGGTTTCGAACCCGGGTCTAAACCGGTTCAACATCAGACTTATCGCACATCACACAAACCACTGCGCCACTTGTTTTGTTTGTTATATATTGAAATCATTTAATTCATAAAGTGACGTTACGAATTCAAAATCGGCGCCCATTAGTTCAGTCGTCGGAATCCCGGAAATCTCGCGAGTTTTTAACACCATTTTCAGTTATAACGTAAATTATTATTAGAACATCGGTTATAACCGACGTTTGAGTCCGCGACACTTTCTATAACCGCCGGAGTTTTTATAACCGACGAATCCAGTCGGAAATCAGACCAAATACATCTCGGTTTCTCCCTATAAATTCACCCACAACCCACTGCAAACCTTTTCGCTCAAAACCACACCTTTTCTCGGCGTAATTCCATTCGCCGGAATTTTTCGGTTTGTCACCGGATAACCGGGTTTCCCATTGCCGAGCCTTACTGAGCCTCTGAGCTTATACCGGAGATACCCACACCCTTTTTAAGCTTCCTGGAGACTCGCTGCTACAAGAAAACTCGTCGCCGGAGGTGATCTCTGTCGCCGGAGTTCTGCCGGAAAACAGAGGAAAGCGAGTCGGTATACCTCACGCTTATTTTTCTTTCTTTTTACTTATATCTCATCTATAATTAACCTAAAACACTAAAGAAAACGATTAAGACTTTGAACCAGTCGATTTCTGAATTCTGGTTATATCTTGATGAAGAAGACGATGACCGCTATAACATATAAGTATAATATAAATCAAGAAATTACTCGGGTTAGACACACAGTCCAGCGGTGGACTGTGTGCACGTTAAACATGCAAAGGTCTCGAGTTCGAATCCCGTTTCACACACGTCGCCTTAATAAAAATCATTTTTTTTGTTAAACTGAACCGGAGTCGCCACTGGTATATGTTAAGTATATTAATAACCGGAATAATAACCAAGTTAGACACACAGTCCAGCGGTGGACTGTGTGTTTGTTTATATCACAGGTCACGAGTTCGAGTCCGGTCTTCTGCACCGACTCGGACGATTATCTATTCTTTTTAAATAAGGCAGAAAAGGAAATAACTAATTTGCATTTAAGTATAATAAAAGTCGGATTATATAACATGTTAAACACACAGTCCAGCGGTGGACTGTGTGTTAGTTTAAACCACAGGTCCCGGGTTCGAGACCTGTGGAGTGCCCGTCCGGTTCGCTTAAACTGTTTTTAAAATAAAATGATTTTCGGTTTAAACTAATTAATATATATATATAATTAAAATCAGATATATAACGGGTTAGACACGTAGCTCAGTTGGTAGAGCTGCGTGCACGCGTACGGGAGGTCTCGGGTTCGAGCCTCACTCAGGGCACTTGTATTCCTATTCGAACCGGTCAACGGTCAGGTCAACGGTCAGAAAAAAAATACATTTTTTTATTATTTTTATTTAATTATTTTAATTAAAAATCAATTAAAAATACTTAAAAATAACATTTTTAAGGTTAGAAAATAGCCTCAAACTCACAAAAATACACCCAACAATCCTACTAAAATAGATTAATAAAATCCGTTTACTTACCAACCATAATGCGATTATTCTAGGTTAAACTCACTCGTGGTTAAAACCACTTCGCGTGCATTCAACATCATCAACCGAACGCACCCACTGTGAGTGAATCTTACAACTCCCCCTTTTTAATTATACGTTTTGGGGTGTGTCATGTGTTATGAAAATAATTAACTTATTTATTTAAACTTGTGCCATACCACATCATGACCTAAACTTAGATTGTTTATATTGTTGTGATTTACTTATTTCCTTATGCCAAATCATATGAAACTCATTCATTAAGCCCATCAGTTCCTCGTGGGATACGAGTTGAACAACGCGTGCTTCAAATCAAATTCATTATTGTTCATATGTGTATCATTGAGTTTATATTGGTTGTAGTTGTGTCATTCATATTACCATGTTATGCAATTCATTCATTAGGCCCCTCAGTTCCTCGTGAGAGACGAGTTGAGCATCGCGTGCCTCTAAATGTTCCATTATTATTCATGTGTGTTTCATTTAATATCTTATGATTGTTGATTAAGTTTACATCTATTTTTACTCATGTATGGTTGTGCACATATTTCATAATCAATTTAAATGAATTTGTTCAAATGTTTTCCATAGGATTCACTCGCCAACATTATGTTGATCCAAAAACCCTTTTACACATGATACAGGTGAACAGGTTGAAGCAAGAAAAACATACGATATGCCTTAGAAGAGAACAAAGAAGTTTAGATTGTTAGATAGAACATGTTGTAACATTTATTGTAAATTTCAATTTAATTTGTATTAAAGAATATGAAACGCATAATAAATGTCATGAGCTTTGATGATAACCCAATCATGCCCCGATCACCTTTTCCGCGGCAGGTCGGGGTGTGACAGATTGGTATCAGAGCCATGACTATAGGGATATAGGATAGGTTATTAGACCCTTAGAGCCTATACTATAGTCTGCCTAAATTTTTAATTGATTAGGTGGTTACACACAAACTTGTGATATTTATTTGTTTCATATTTGTTTACATTTCAGTCAAACATACATGCTTATATACATATTCATTATACATATATACATATTCATTATACATATACCGATGTTCATGTATTCAATTTATTTTCATACTCTCATTATCCAAAGATTTTGTGCAATTTTCAAATCTCATCAAAGTAAGTTCTGCGACGGGCATGTAGTAACTGGAAGGGTACAAGTACCGGTAGTCGGAACGTCCTGTCTAGGCTGGCATTCGTATAAATCCAATATAACGGACCAGTTTGCCTACCTGGGGACCAACGATGAGAGTACGAAGGACCTATTAGGCCAAAGCATGCCACACCAAACGTCGTTCGAACTAACCCTACTTTGAGTTGTCACCGTGTCTACACCTGGACACATTCCGAATATCACACGTTGTATACATATTTCTCGATTTTCTTCGGGTTTTTGTGTACGCAACCTGGTAAACCCGTGCGAACCATATGAAAAACCGGTATTCATGCCACATGATTACACAGGTAAAGTATGGCGGCATGTAGGGCCTAACAGCGAGCAAACCCAAGACATCCTATGGATGTAGTAGATTTATTTATCTATAATTATTTTATGAATGTTCATTCCTGAATGCGACCCATGATCCCAAAAGCATCCAACTCATACTCTTATCATGTATTCCTTGTAGATGTCTTCTAACCTCGCCCGTAGGAAGACGAGAGCAAGAAAAGCCCGCGATCGCATGGCTGCCTTAATCGCTCAACAAATGGCTGCCGTAATACCCAACATTGTAATCCAAGTTCAACAAGCACTCACCGCAAATCCTGTCAATCAAGCAAACCAAAACATTATCAAATCTCCCCCAAATACCACTAAATGCACCTACAAGCATTTCAAATCATGCGACCCTCCTAAATACAAAGGGACTGAAGGCGTCACCGCTCTCCTCCATTGGTTTGAAGAAATGGAGAACACATTTCTAAATTGCGATTGCCCTGACGATCGCAAAGTGTGATATGCTACCGGTCGATTATATGGGATAGCACTTACTTGGTGGAACACAGAGAAGGCCAAACGAGGTGTGGAAGATGCTATGTCCTTAACTTGGAACGAATTGAAGGAAATCATGACCAGACGATTTTGCCCAAGGAGCGAAATCAAGAAGTTAGAAGATGAATTTTACTCATTGAAGCAAGTGGAAGGAGACCACATCACCTACAACAAAAGATTCCTCGAATTACATCAAATGGTTCCCAACATGTTTACTCCCCTCTACCGTTTGATCGAGCACTACATTCGTGGTCTTCCGTCAAAGATTCAAGACCCTATAATAAGTGCCAAGCCTGCAACTTTGGAAGCAGCAATGGAGCTAGCAACAGAGCTCACCGAGAACCGAATCCGAAACAAAGACTTCAAAGAGGAGAAGAAGAAGGATAAAGAATCGACTGAAACCTCCGACTCCACTCAAACCGAATCCCCTTCTCAACCCAATCCTAAGAGAAGAAGAGTCGGGCGACTTTTCGCTGCTACCCAACGAAATCAACCAGTTTTACACGCTATACCCATCCGAGCTATCCCAATCACCCAAGTGGCACCCAACTCAGCTTACCCAGATAAGAAACCATATCTTGGACCTCACCCTCGATGCAACAACTGTTTTTATCACCATCCCCATACCCTACCTTGTCGTCTATGTGCAACTTGTGGACGCTATGGTCATTTGAGCAATGTGTGTCGCACCTTTCAAAACCAAACCTTTTCCCCTACTCAAAATATGGCCCAAACTTATCACCAACCCCAATACCCCATGTTCCCATATGCTCGAGCTTGTTTCAATTGTGGCGACCCTACTCACTTTAGAAACACATGCCCTCAATTGGTTAACGTTATCAACACTCAAGCCCAATCAAACCCAGTTAACCAAGTAAACCAAGAAAACCCAACCACTATGCCACCAGCAAGAGGAAGAGTCTTCAACATCAATGCCAATCCGGTCGAAGATAATGACGGCCCAAGTGAAGATACTCAACTAGTCCTCTTCGCCGAAGACCCAGATTCAACTCCTATCGTTTAGTTTTATGTTTTTCTTTATCACATCAAACCAATCATAACTTAAGGATAAAGCCAATGAAACTTTGACAAGAGTACGGTGGATACGCCGCTGGTACTTCCTATATATAAGTATTCTTGTCAAAGGATCAGAAGCATTATCTGGCGGTTATGAGAGGCTCCATGTGTAGACTGTTAGAGTAATTATTGTATATTATATATTGTTTTCAGTATATGCATTTGCCGAAGCCGTGGCTCCCCATCCATGAGGTTGAGTTGGATCCCCATTTTATTATGCGGTTGATCTTGGCGTGCCCGCACGACCGGCTCCGTTTGTTTGAGCCTTGATCGGTTATTTCATTTTACATTTCAATACATGCAATACGCTCGGCTCCGTTTGATTGAGCCTTGAGCGCACATTTCAATTTACATTTCCAGTTCATGCAATACGTTCGGCTCCGTTTGATTGAGCCTTGAGCGCACAGACAATTTCATTATCAGTATCTTGTGGTTGTGGTGTTTGTAGTAGAGTCGCATCGAACTAACCATAACTTGCGGATAAAGTCAATGAAAATTTGACAAGGATATGGTGGATACGCCGCTGGTACTTCCTATATATAAGTATTCTTGTCAAATGATCGGAGGCATTATCAGGCGGTTATGAGAGGTTCCATGCATAGGCTGATTGTGTGATGGTTGTTTAGATTAAGTTGTTCAATTTCAGTACATTCAATACGTTCGGCTTCGTTTGATTGAGCCTTGAGCGCACAGACAATTTCATTATCAGTATCTTGTGGTTGTGGTGTTTGTAGTAGAGTCGCATCGAACTAACCATAACTTGCGGATAAAGTCAATGAAAATTTGACAAGGATATGGTGGATACGCCGCTGGTACTTCCTATATATAAGTATTCTTGTCAAATGATCGGAGGCATTATCAGGCGGTTATGAGAGGTTCCATGCATAGGCTGTTTGTGTGGTTAAGTTATTCATTTTCAGTACATGCAATACGCTCGGCTCCGTCTGATTGAGCCTTGAGCACACAATTTCAATTTCAGTACATTCAATACGTTCGGCTCCGTTTGATTGAGCCTTGAGCGCACATCCATTTCATTTTCAGTACATGCAATACGATCGGCTCCGTTCGATTGAGCCTTGATCGCACAGATATATTTCATTTCAGTATTTTGTGTTTGTTGTATTGGTTGTAGAGTTATAGGACTAATCATAATTCACTGATAAAACCAATGAAAATTTGACAAGAATATGGTGGATACGCCGCTGGTACTTCCTATATATAAGTATTCTTGTCAAAGGATCAGAGGCATTATCGGACGGTTATGAGAAGTTCTATGTAGGATTTATTAGTTTCTTGGTAACCAATCATAACTTGTGGATAAAACTAATGAAAATTTGGCAAGGATATGGTGGATACGCCGCTGGTACTTCCTATATATAAGTATTCTTGCCAAAGAATCAGAGGCATTATCAGGCGGTTATGAGAAGTTCCATGTAGGATTTAGTATTGCCTTGGTTGGAATTTGTGTTACATTTATATCATCATGTTATTTAAAGAGATTGGATTGTGATCCATTTCTACATAGACTAACCTCTCCATCATAACAAACGAGAGAGGAACTTCCACCATTCAAACATATATGCTATCAGAATGTGGATTCAAATATTTGCTGTTGTGTTTATTCATGTTCAAATATTTGCTGATGTGTTTATTCATGTTCGAATATTAGCTGTTGTGTTTACTTATGTTCAAATATCAGCTGTTGTGTTTTTATTTATGTTCCATATAGGTTGTAGTGTTAGAAGTTTTGCCTTAGGATATAACCATACTTTCCTAAACGTATCTAAACTCTTATGCATGATATCATTTTTAGCAAATCATTTCTGCTTATCAATACTTATACAGTAGGCAACAAAAAGCGATTCCTGAATAGGGTACTTAACCCTTACAAGGAACGTTACCGCCTCGAACAAAAACTTAAACCCTCATTTTTCTAAGCATACAACTGTCAAACTAAACATCATCATTCTTTTAGTCAAATATATCACAATTTAAATTTCGGGACGAAATTTCTAAAAAGCAGGGGATACTGTAACATCCGTCAAAAACGGATTTACCAAACCCGCTCCGTTTATCAACCGAACAGTCAGTCAAAAAATTTCGTTGCGAATTAAATGCCCAAAATATTTTTAAACGATACGTAATCGATTATTATACGGGAATATATATTTAGTTTTTGAAAACTGTTAAAAAACGCAAAATAAAAAAATATAGGTTCTGCCGGGTTTCGAACCCGGGTCTGAACCGGTTCAACATCAGACTTATCGCACATCACACAAACCACTGCGCCACTTGTTTTGTTTGTTATATATTGAAATCATTTAATTCATAAAGTGACGTTACGAATTCAAAATCGGCGCCCATTAGTTCAGTCGTCGGAATCCCGGAAATCTCGCGAGTTTTTAACACCATTTTCAGTTATAACGTAAATTATTATTAGAACATCGGTTATAACCGACGTTTGAGTCCGCGACACTTTCTATAACCGCCGGAGTTTTTATAACCGACGAATCCAGTCGGAAATCAGACCAAATACATCTCGGTTTCTCCCTATAAATTCACCCACAACCCACTACAAACCTTTTCGCTCAAAACCACACCTTTTCTCGGCGTAATTCCACTCGCCGGAATTTTTTGGTTTGTCGCCGGATAACCGGGTTTCCCATTGCCGAGCCTTACTGAGCCTCTGAGCTTATACCGGAGATACCCACACCCTTTTTAAGCTTCCTGGAGACTCGCTGCTACAAGAAAACTCGTCGCCGGAGGTGATCTCTGTCGCCGGAGTTCTGCCGGAAAACAGAGGAAAGCGAGTCGGTATACCTCACGCTTATTTTTCTTTCTTTTTACTTATATCTCATCTATAATTAACCTAAAACACTAAAGAAAACGATTAAGACTTTGAACCAGTCGATTTCTGAATTCTGGTTATATCTTGATGAAGAAGACGATGACCGCTATAACATATAAGTATAATATAAATCAAGAAATTACTCGGGTTAGACACACAGTCCAGCGGTGGACTGTGTGCACGTTAAACATGCAAAGGTCTCGAGTTCGAATCCCGTTTCACACACGTCGCCTTAATAAAAATCATTTTTTTTTGTTAAACTGAACCGGAGTCGCCACTGGTATATGTTAAGTATATTAATAACCGGAATAATAACCAAGTTAGACACACAGTCCAGCGGTGGACTGTGTGTTTGTTTATATCACAGGTCACGAGTTCGAGTCCGGTCTTCTGCACCGACTCGGACGATTATCTATTCTTTTTAAATAAGGCAGAAAAGGAAATAACTAATTTGCATTTAAGTATAATAAAAGTCGGATTATATAACATGTTAAACACACAGTCCAGCGGTGGACTGTGTGTTAGTTTAAACCACAGGTCCCGGGTTCGAGACCTGTGGAGTGCCCGTCCGGTTCGCTTAAACTGTTTTTAAAATAAAATGATTTTCGGTTTAAACTAATTAATATATATATATAATTAAAATCAGATATATAACGGGTTAGACACGTAGCTCAGTTGGTAGAGCTGCGTGCACGCGTACGGGAGGTCTCGGGTTCGAGCCTCACTCAGGGCACTTGTATTCCTATTCGAACCGGTCAACGGTCAGGTCAACGGTCAGAAAAAAAATACATTTTTTTATTATTTTTATTTAATTATTTTAATTAAAAATCAATTAAAAATACTTAAAAATAACATTTTTAAGGTTAGAAAATAGCCTCAAACTCACAAAAAATACACCCAACAATCCTACTAAAATAGATTAATAAAATCCGTTTACTTACCAAACCATAATGCGATTATTCTAGGTTAAACTCACTCGTGGTTAAAACCACTTCGCGTGCATTCAACATCATCAACCGAACGCACCCACTGTGAGTGAATCTTACAACTCCCCCTTTTTAATTATACGTTTTGGGGTGTGTCATGTGTTATGAAAATAATTAACTTATTTATTTAAACTTGTGCCATACCACATCATGACCTAAACTTAGATTGTTTATATTGTTGTGATTTACTTATTTCCTTATGCCAAATCATATGAAACTCATTCATTAAGCCCATCAGTTCCTCGTGGGATACGAGTTGAACAACGCGTGCTTCAAATCAAATTCATTATTGTTCATATGTGTATCATTGAGTTTATATTGGTTGTAGTTGTGTCATTCATATTACCATGTTATGCAATTCATTCATTAGGCCCCTCAGTTCCTCGTGAGAGACGAGTTGAGCATCGCGTGCCTCTAAATGTTCCATTATTGTTCATGTGTGTTTCATTTAATATCTTATGATTGTTGATTAAGTTTACATCTATTTTTACTCATGTATGGTTGTGCACATATTTCATAATCAATTTAAATGAATTTGTTCAAATGTTTTCCATAGGATTCACTCGCCAACATTATGTTGATCCAAAAACCCTTTTACACATGATACAGGTGAACAGGTTGAAGCAAGAAAAACATACGATATGCCTTAGAAGAGAACAAAGAAGTTTAGATTGTTAGATAGAACATGTTGTAACATTTATTGTAAATTTCAATTTAATTTGTATTAAAGAATATGAAACGCATAATAAATGTCATGAGCTTTGATGATAACCCAATCATGCCCCGATCACCTTTTCCGCTGCGGGTCGGGGTGTGACATGATGGTGCAGGAGAAGAGGTTCTCAACAAGCGGTTTGAAATGCCGAAAGCAATCAACCGCTTTAGAACGATAAGTCAAAGGATACATCCATGTAAATCGACTAAAATCATCAATGAAAGTAACAAAATATCTGTATCCATCTCTAGACATAACAGGCGAGGCACCCCAAATATCACAATGTATAATATGTAAAGGTGAAGTAGAATGGGATAAACTGATGTAAAAGGTAATCTAGTCGATTTTGAAACACTACAAGCAGTGCAATGTGTGTGTCGGGTATTGTTTGTCAGACGTAAAAACGAACATCTGGACAAAACATCATCAGACGGATGACCTAAACGAGAATGCCAAGTCTCATGAGAAACAGAATCGAAAGTAGCAAGTGAATATAGCTGATGTGGACTACCACGTGTGTGATGGAGAATTTGTCCATCAAGAGTCTGAATGGACAAACCTAGATATGAGAAAACAACAGCTATAGGATGATCAATCACTAACTGTGTGATCGATAAAAGGTTCTTGGCTAAGCCAGGAACCACAAGAACATGTCTAAGAGTTAGAGTACGATCAGATAAATGAAGTAAGGCAGTGCCAATGTGAGAAATAGTAAGAGATATACCATTGCCTACAACAATCGTTCAGAGCCGGTGTAGGGAGCAGCATCAAATACAATAGAAGAGTCGGCGGTCATATGCGCAGTGGCACCAGAGTCGGGTATCCAAGAATCAACCTTTTCACATATACTTGACAAATCAGCCATCAATCCATAGTAACTTGGCCCAAAGTCAGATGAAATAGTCGGCCCAGAGTAATCAACTTTGTCACAAATAAAATCATGAATTGTGGAAAAATCTACACTTGTAGTGGGCTGCCCAGTTTTTGGCTGAGCCTTGGAACCACCGTCACCGTGTTGACCACCATAACTCCTCCGCTGACCACCACATTGGTCGCCAATTCTTCCATCAAACTGATCACCTTTTAATTGCCAACATCCACCGCTATGCTTATTTTGAAAAGAAGAGTCGACTGGAGTGAATCGATAGAAAAAGTCTTCTATGGTTTTCCATAGCTCAGATGAAGAATTACTTCCTTGTGCCAAAAACAACAAAGATGAAGATAATGTTTAAGTGATGAAAGTAGACACGTAACCGTCAAACCGATTCCAATCATCGCGTTCATAAGATCCAATTGCAGGAACAAGTATTTTTTAACTTAAGAACTTTAGCATTCCAAGAGCTTTGAGCACGACAAGTATCTGGTGCTTCCAATTTAAGTGATTATTCTCTGTAAGTTTAATTGAAACAAGATTTGCGATGTTTGGCAGATTAACCGGTGACGTTGATCCAGAATTCGAACCGCTAACACTAGCAGAAGTAGCCATGAAGAAACAGAGCACCAAAATTATATCGGAAGGACCGGAGATGCACCGAATCACCGGAAATTATGTTTTCGGTAACGAAGAAAAGATTGAAAAGAAGAGGAGATGATCGGAAAGAATGACAAATCGTCGGAAAAGTGATCGGAGATCTAACTGATTCTAACAAACTCAACAGAGCAAGGCTCTGATACCATAAAGTGAGGTATTAAGCTCTTCACCAGAAATCTCATAACAACAATGAATCATAATGTGTACAAGAGTCCTCTATATATACTAAAGGATGTGTAGACTAACTGCTAACCACAACAACTAACTATCAACTGTACTAATCTAAACAACTATAACAACCTCTATACAAACAGACTATATATACATACTCTAATACCTACAATGGTTGCATCTCAGCAACAATACTTTCCACGGCGAACTTCCAGAAACACTATCGAACTGCACAAGTCTAGCCGTTCTAGATTTAGGAGAAAACAGATTCTCCGGAACCATACCGAAATGGATTGGAGAAAACATGAACTCTCTGGTTGTTCTCAGGCTACATAACAACTACTTCACTGGTCAAATTCCCGAACAATTGTGCCAAAATTCAGAACTCCAAATCATGGATATTGGAGATAATAGTTTAACCTGGACTATCCCTCGCTGTTTCCGAAACTTGCTTGGGATGACCGGAGGTGACTCCAAACTGTATTTCTTTTCCGGGTTTGAGCAGAGTGTGATTCAGGTAATGGGAGGAGTGTCGCTTGAGTATACAACCACAATGAACTACGTAGTCAACATGGACCTTTCGAGCAATAATTTCGTCGAGTTGACTTCTCTTTCAGGATTGCTTGGTCTTAACTTGTCAAACAATCATCTCACCGGACGGATTCCTGATAAAATCGGTAATATGAGTTCGTTAATGTCACTTGATCTTTCAGCAAACGATCTTTCTAGTATGATTCCGGAGAGTATGTCGTCTTTGACTTTTATCAGTCACTTGAATTTGTCATACAACAACTTATCGGGGCGGATACCGACTGGAAGACAACTGCAGACACTTGTTGAACCTTGGATATATGCCGGTAATAATGGGCTTTGTGGTAGTCCGTTACCCAAGAGTTGCAGCGGTAAAGAAACCTCCGATACCCTCGAGCCCCAAAACATGGACAAAGACAATGATGATGAAGAGAGGATATGGATTTACGCTATAGCGAGCGGTTTCTCAACGGGGTTTATTGGTTTCTTGGGGATTCTGGTGCTTATCAAGAGATGGAGACTTGCATTTTTCAAATTTTGGAGGTTTACGTAACCAAGATTAATATATAAGTTTATGTTTAGTAATATATAAGTTTAACTTTAGTATTTTAAGAATTTAATCTGATTACAATTATTGTAATATTGTTTAAATATAAAGTAGTAGAATATTCAACGTACCCGGCGCTGTGGCCGCTCGGAATCACACATAAAAATGTTGATAAAAATAAGGTATATGGGTAATGGGACGGTGTATTTGGAAGTCACGTTGTTGTAAAAATGAGTGCTAGGAACGCAAAAGCGCATTTAAGACTAGAGAAGTAAAAATGTATCACATTCAACCCGGCTTAGTTTTGAATGACATTTACGTCGAAACGTAGATGGTATGTAAAGAGAACCACATGAAGTTATCGCAACTCGCTTTTGAATATCGAAACATAAAAGAACATGTGGCGAAGGTATGTTTGAAAATTAAGAAAAAGTTTCGCTGTTGTAAAAACGAGCGCTATGAGACACGAAAGTGTATACAAAGAAAGAAGTAAACGCATATTATATTTGAACAGACACAGTTTTAAATATAATATACGTCAAAACATAGACAGGCTTAGTATTAAACAAAATTTATGACGAAACGCAGACAAAAGTTTGAATATATTATATTGTATACTCAAAGTGGACGAATATATAACTATTTAAAAGTTATAAAGGAAAACAAAATCTTTGTAAATAATTATAAATACATTAGATGATCCCTATGGTAAATCAAAAATTTAGTTTTGGTCCCAAGTTTTTTTAAAGTACATGGATGATCTTTGTGTTTGCATTTTCTAACACATGTAGTCCCCAATTTTTGCCAAAAGTATATGGATGACCCTGTGGTATGCACTTTGTAATGCATTTAATCACCAAAAGTTGAGGACTAAATGCGTTACAAAGTACAAACCACAAGGATCATCAGTGTACTTTTAAAAAAACTAGAAACTAAATTCAAAGTACGGCTAACCATAGGGACCATCCATGTAATTTACTTTTAAAATAAAAAAGAACTAAATAATAATAATAATAATCGTGAATTGTGTGTAGCGTGTGGGTGCGTATAAAAATTGTGCGTAACGGTGAGAGAACAGGATTCGAACGCAGGGCATTTCCTTAAGTAGTTGAGGACTAACCACTCAACTAGATTACGGGTACATTACGTGGCAAAGGGGAGACAAAAGTATAAAGAGTAACATGCAATTGCGTCCCTGTAGTTTGGTGATGAGATCAATTTGCGTCCCTAATATGAAGGGAGCTGACGGAGAGTTGGTAAGGTGGATGTCGATCGCCGAAGGGAGAGTTGGCAATATGGTGTGTGCAAACGGAAAGGAGCTAAACGATGATGTTGGTATATGAGAGAGGGTTTGTGTTTGAGTGTTAAATTACCAAAGTGTCCCCATTTCATTATTAATTAATGGAAAAAACTAACGTCGTGTCTAAAAAGGACTCAGAATGTAGCAAAGCGTAAACCACAAGGACCGAGGTAGTGAGATTTTCAAATTAGGACGCGATTTGATCCCACCGCTAAACCTAGAGACGCAAATTACACTTTATTCAAACATAAATGTACCTCATGCATAAAAGGTTATACACTGGCTACTTAAGTTTACATAGATAGTCCATGTTGCAAATTAATATAAATTTAATAATAATAAATACATTCTTTTCCTTTAACAAGTTAATTACTTCAAAACTATTTCAATACCGAAATATTTTTTCCTTTTATAATTTTAAGAGTAACATGTAATTCACATTCATGTGGTTTGAAGGAATGATGAGATAATTCATGCAACTTTAGAAAGAAAAAGCCAAGGGTTGGACAAGAAGATATTTTCTCCACATTCATTGCTATCACTGATATAGATCTCAAATTGGAATAAAGCTGCTGGTCTACAAAATAATATCTTATCTTCTCAACATCATTTTTACACATAAACCATATGTCAATTTGCAATGTAAAATTTTTAACCCACATCACTTTATAGGCACATCACTTTATAGGGGCAATCACACAAGAAAAGGTCATATGGTCATTTGTTATGTGTACCTAAAACCTGTAAGAAGTAACACCCTAAAAGACAACCCATATGATCACCGTCTCCCGTTTTCACAACCCGATTAACCGTTGATGGTGGTGTTCCAGATCGGGTAGTGGGCACCCTAGGGGCGGACCTACTTATTAATAAGGGTAGTCTCCGCTACCCCTTGACGCTCCGACAGTAGTGTAAATTTTGAAAAAAATTAACGTTTTTTCGATTTCATTACCCCTTTTCTTTGAAACGTTACTTCTATAAGGATTTTATAGATCCTCCACTGGGACACCGACATAACTACCTGAGAGCGCTCCATCTTCCCTTATGATAATGGTTTCAGGTTTAGTTAAAATCATTTGATTGATCACTAAAATTTGTATTCGAGTTTGCTATTATATAACCAAATTTGAGTTGGTTGTCTGATCAAGTATAGGTACATATTTATTATAATATATATATATATATATATATATATATAAAAGTTGGTTGTCTGATCAAATATGGCCATATTTTTATTACAAATAAAAACTTAAAACGGATTTAAATGTTTTAATTGACTTTTTCTAATAACAAATATTACTACTATTCTACTTTACACCAAATTACATTTCTTGCCTAGGTTTGAACACACATCTTAACTTAGTGCATGTCAAAAAAAAAATAACAAGTGCATTTCCGTTTTTTTAAACAAAGAGTGTAATAGATAAAACATATTTAAGTATTTTTATATTATTCGTATATTTATAAATTTAACGGCAAATTTCATAATTTATAAAATTCGATAAGTTGTAATCAAATTAATATTTCCAGTACTCATATGATTTATACATTCAATAAATACTTAATCTGACTTTAATTAAAACAAGCAAGAATATATTCACGTCTTATAATATTCAGGTCTTATAGAATAAAATTGGTAGGTAAAGCAGCAGGCGTAAAAGTCGACACGATAATCTGAGAACTCTGGACCACGTGGACATCCATCTCCTACCTACCCCTCAACGCCACGTCGACATTTCCCCAATCCGACGGTCCGCAATAATTCTTTGATCTCCTGTCATCCAACGGATGAGGATAATTTAATATTTATTTTTCGAAAATCTTCAATATATTGTGTACTTTATCCATTAAAAAGCCCAAACAGAAGTGGAGAAACTGAGAGAAGCTTGAAGAAGAAGATATGGCGTTGCAAATGAAAGCGGTACACCTGTCGTATGCGGTGCACGTGCTGGGTGTCGCCGGTGCGGTTATGGTTCTGGTTTGGAACATCTCGTTCAGAGGCGGTTTAGCTTGGTCATCTGATAACAAGAATCTCATCTTCAACGTACGTTATTTCTGTCTGTTTCTTATCTATTTTTCGTTTTGTCTCATTTTAAGGTTTGATTTTATTGTTTTTGCTCTCTCACGACACGGAACTGGTTTGTTTTACTGTCTGTTGTTGAAAAAATGTGAATTTTAGGGCTTTCAATTTTCATCGCATCTTATCGAGAAACTGTTGACTTTTGCATGAATTTTATTTATCTTTGATTCTGTTACTTTCAGTCTGTTATTTTTTTTAGCAATTTAAATGCGCATGTGGCTTTCATTTGCATATTTTATCATCAAGAGTTGATACTTATTATAGAAAAATTGAATTTCATGGATTAATAACAGCAAATTGTGAAGGACCTATACCTTTATGTTTTAATTAGGGTTTGTTAATCTTTGTGGCTTGAAGTTTGGTGGATATTAATGGCAAACCCAACCTTTAAATAGTATGGTGTAATCAAGATTTGTAGAAGATAAATTTTGGAATTTGGCACCTGTAGACTGGGATGAGCATTTGGTACGGGTACCGGTACCGAATTTCCCGTACCGAATTTCAGTACCGGTAAAATACCGGTACCCACCTTTTGTCATTTCGGTACCGGTACCGGTAAATTACTGAATTTTACCTTCAAATACCGGTCCCTTACCGTTACCCGTACCGTACCGAATATTTCGGTACCGGTACCCAGTTTTGACGAATTTCGGTACCATACCACGCTCATCCCTACCTTTGTTCACCTACCCTGTCATTGTCTATATTGATTTGACATAATTGTGTGTTTTAAAGATCTTGTTGATTAATTGCTTGTCTTGTCTATCTGAAATTCGAGGTCCCCAAATATGTGATTAATTTGTTGTGTCTTTTGTTACATACCAGGTCCATCCAGTTCTGATGCTTATCGGTTTGGTTATTATGGGAGGCGAAGGTAACATCATACGTTCTCATTATATGGATTCCATGAAATAGCTTAAGAAATGTTTCAGCTATGATTCATACTTAATGTTCAAACCTCGTGGCCGGAAGAATTAGAGTGTAAATATATAAATCAAAATTGTTTCTTCTTTCAAACACTTGTTTATGCTTATTTAGTTATTTTGACAATTTGACTCAAAAGACAAATCCTTTTTCGGACTTTTGATGATTGTCTATTCCTGGAATAAGTGATTGATCTAGGTAGTGAATTATTTTCCGTCTTTATTTTTGTATCTTGCAGCGATTATAAGTTATAAGGCTCTTCCTTTCAAGAAGGCTGAGAAGAAGCTTATCCATCTTATTCTACACGCTATTGCCCTCGTACTTGGCATTATTGGAATTTATATGGCGTTCAAGAACCACAATGAAAGTGGTATTGCAAATCTATACAGTTTACATTCCTGGCTTGGTATCGGGCTTATTTCTCTTTATGGCATTCAGGTAATCTGTCATTTACGGTTTACCCAATATTTGGTGTTACAATTGCTTGTACTGTAAGACTAATATGTGAAGTGCATTTTGGCAGTGGATTTACGGATTTTTGGTGTTTTTCTACCCGGGTGGAACTGCTGATCTAAGAAGAGAGTCACTTCCATGGCACGCGTTGTTTGGGATGTTTTTGTACATTTTGGTTGTTGCAAATTCACTACTCGGGTTTCTTGAAAAATTAACGTTTTTGGAGAGTTCAGGGCTGGACAAGTATGGCTCTGAGGCTTTTCTGGTCAATTTCACTGCCATTGTTGCGATATTATATGGCACGTTTGTACTGCTCACCGCGCTTTCCTGTGGCCCTGAGGAAGATAACCACAGCTATTCTGCTATATAAGTTGTGTTTATGTGTGAATTACAGTTATTTGTAGTTTCAACCAAGTTTGGTGGTTGTATTATTTGAACATATATGACGATCTCGTATATTATGTTATGTAATGTTGTCTTATGAAATTGAACAAAGTTATTTAGTATTGCAAAGTGTGAAATATTGGATTTTCCCTTTAAAAGTTTTTAATGATTATTTAGTATTGCAAAGTGTAAAATATTGAATTTTCCATAAATTTGAACAAAGTTATTTAGTATTGCAAAGTGTGAAATATTGAATTTTCCCTTTAAAAGTTTTTAATGATCATGGAACATTTAATGGGATTCGTTTAAGGTTACTCTTGATCTACAAAATACTAAGTTTGGTTCTGTGTTTCATGATACAGTTGGCTACTTGAGGTCATGTAGTGAGATGAAAAGTTATGATCCCATATGCTTGTGTGATGATTATCTGTTTGTTATGAATGTTTGTCCAAAACAAAAAAAGAATGGATTTATTTTTTGTTCTGGAATCAAGGTGTAAACAATGGATGTAATATGGAAGATAGGGTGTGATTCTGACATTATAAGAACCCAACATGAAATGCTGTTATTAAAAAAAATAAGAAACCAATATGAAATCCAAATTATGTCTGAGATGAATTTGGGCCAAACCCGCAAACATGTTCACCTAGACGGGTTACATGTAGCATGGCCGTGCCTGTTTAACTCATATTTTTTGTAGTTTTTTTAAAGAATGTGTTGTATGTCACAAACCAAAGTAATCGAGTATCATATGCCAAAAATTAAAATTTAAAATAGAAATAAGTATTAGGTTTTATAGTTAAAACTTTAAGCGTAATTGTTTTGAATAAAAATAATTTTTTTTATTATTTATATATGTGTAATTAGACCATTATAAAAAAACATAAAATATAAAATTTTGTTGAACTGGTTATATTCGTATCGTTCTCGAATAGGCGTGTCATGTTCGTGTTTATGTATCTAATACGATTTTTAGGTTTGTGTTTTTTGAATCACTTGTCATCCTATTAAGCAAATCAAAACAAAGTCTAATGCTGACTTGGATCAACAACATGGTATATAAGTTGGCAACTCTGCTGAAGAAACACAGCGGCAATGATTTCAAAATGCTATCTGTCAAGGCGCCCATTGATTTCAAGTTGCATATTCCACTAGAGAATCTCTTGTTCATAATTGTGCCAGATAACCCTCATCTATTGTACTATGTCAAATTGACAGCAAACATGTATGGTTCCTTAATTTTTTATTCCAACACATATGCATGAGAAAAGAAGGTTGCTCTATAAAAAAAATAAAAAATAAAATTATTCTTACACATGCATTAGAAAAAAAGGTTGCTCTATAAAAGAAAATAAAAAGAAAGAAAGAAAAAAACTAAATGTTACATAACTAAAAATAACTTCCTAATATCGCGATCTAAATCACAAAAACTTTGATTAATGCGCTCTTGAGAGGTTGGAAAAGTTCAGAAGACCAAATGTAATTGTCCTTCTACTTAGACCGTAGCAAGCTTTCTCGTTTGCAAAACATATGACCCCCTAAACATTGTGCTTAACTTTAGTTTATGTTTCTTTCACCTTGATTGTCTGTGTGCGATCTACCACATAGCGTATGTGTTTTATTTTATTTTCAAAACTCTACAACTGATGACATATCCACCGATTTGTAGATCAAGTATTTCATGTACAAGCTAAAGGAAATCATGAAAAAAATTGATTTGTAGGCCACTACAATTGATTGATATAACAGAATAACAATATCAAGCAACACATGATACAACATATAACAATTTTTAGTGTGTGAAATAGTTTTAAGGACATACAAATCACATCATGTATGAAAAACCATTTAAATAGTATCTTGGAACCATCAACAGTTAATAGTTATTTGAAAACACAATAGTATATTAGTACATTTATGTTGGAACATATATATGGTAGGTAGTTCTTACAGGTTGTTTCCTTCTTCATGATATCTTTTTTTTTTTTTTGAAAGGTGTAGATCGATTGGAAACCTACTACCGACTGCGCTTTAACCCTTTTTTCGGAAGCACAGCCACCGGGGTTCGAATGAGGGGGAGTGCAATGCAGAGCCCTTCCTCGCACCTCGTGGAAACTGAATCCCGACTGCCAGGCTCGAACCCGTGACCCCGGTCAGGAACCCCACCAAGGTGGGTAACCTTACACCTCACTTGCAGTGAGTGGAGATCGAACCTAAGCCTCTTTCAAAAACTCAAACACTTTCCACCACTGGACCACAAGGTCATTGGCTCCATCTTCATGATATCTAAGTCAAAGAAGTATCATATATAGAATTTGATTGGTTTAAGGATGGATTGGAATTTGCAAAGAAAAGAAGTTAAGGGTTATAAATGTAAAGCAACCAATAGTTGAGGTGCTTCTTATTACAATTAATCGCTTGAAAAAGAATCTGCATCTCTGTGTTTCCTTGGAGTCGTAGTCTTATGAGTTGGTGATAGTTATTCCTTATTCATGCCATTTATTTTATTCAATTGCTTTTCTATAATTCATAATTGTTCAGTTACTAGTGAAAATTCCCGCGTTACGCGGCGGGAATTCTAACGTTATGCATTCGTGTCGTTTTGTAACGGGATTAATACGGCACCGAAGTCGTTATAAACAACCGAAAAAAAAGGAAAAAAAGGTCGTGCCATGACAAAAACAATATCAAACACAAAAAAATACATTATGTCTAGTAAGGTTCAATCCGAAAGTACCGGTAGCGAAAAACGGGGAAAAGTGGTACCGGTACCGAGTACACCGATTCAGTACCGGCACCTAAAGTACCGGTAGCGAAAAGCGTGGAAAAGTGGTACTGGTACCAATACGGTACCGGTACTTACCGATGTTTTACCCTTATATACCGGTACCGAATATACCCGGTATGGTTCGGTACCGGTTCGATACCGATTGAGTACCCGAGACACTCAATTTACTCAAACTTTTATTTGGTAGCAGGAAAAAAATTCTTTCCCATGAAGGGCTTCGAACCCGAGATACTCACTATATTTGAATGTTCATACAACCGACTAAATTGTGAAAAATTTTTCTTAATAGTTTGACGAAATAATAACTATAATATATACATAAAGCGGAAAAGGACAAAAAAAAAAAAAGAAACAACAGAGCAAAGAAAAACGATGGTAAAAATGTAAATTTAAATTAAGGGTAAAATCGTAATTTGGCTGGAAGGGAAAAAAACAAAACTAATGGCAAAATTGTAAATTTAAATGGGTAAAAATCGTCATTTTGAGCCGAGAGCACAATTGTAATTTTTTGTTGTGGGGAAAAACATAATTTTATTTTGAACTGAGCTAAAAATATAATTTTGAATTGATGGGAAAATCTTAATTTTAAAGCGGGGATAAAATCGTAAATAGGTTGGGCCAATGGGGAATGTCAGGCAGCTGCCTGCACTATTCCTCTATGTTGTGTTCGTACGTATACACTGGGGGCAAAATCGTAATTTGACTGAGAAAGCAAACAAAACAATGGAAAATTGTAAATTTAAATTGAGGGCAAAAGCGTAATTTACCTGGGATGAAGAAAACAAAACTAATGGCGAAACTGTAAATTTAATCGGAGCAAAATCGTATTTTTGAACTGAGGGTAAAATCGTAAATTAGTTTGACCCAAACTTTACATCAAAGGGCATACTTGTAATTTTAGTATTTAAAATAATTTTTTTACTGTTCATCAAACTTTGAAAATATGACGAAACTGTAAATTTAATCGGGGCAAAATCGTATTTTTGAACTGAGGGTAAAATCGTAAATTAGTTTGACCCAAACTTTACATCAAAGGGCATACTTGTAATTTTAGTATTTAAAATAATATTTTTTACTGTTCATCAAACTTTGAAAATGTAGTAGAGTTAGTTAATAGTTAATTTGAAAATGTAGTAGAGTTAATTTTCTCTTTTTGAAACGTGACACACGTCTTCTAATTCTACACCATTTAAAATGTACCTAAATACAACCCTCAAATATCATACTGGTATCGTACTCTATCCAGTGGTAGATCAATGAATTATTTTTTTAGGGCTGTGAAAGCGGGGTTCAACCAAATTTTCAAGGGACGCGGTTGAAATTTTTTCATATAAAGTACACTAAAATTTTCTTTTCAAGGGGGGCGCCCGCCCGCCCGCCATACACCTAGGTCCGCCCCTGACTCTACCGAGCATTTTCAGTACCGCTACCTGATTTTGACGGTTTTTAGGATCGGTATTTTTGATACTGGTACAGTATGGTACCAAGCTCATCCCTAATAAAAAAACAATTTTTTTACTCAAGTTAAATTATGGGTTAGAAGTAACTAAGTGCAAACTCTTGTAAACTAAACCAGATTCCAAACTCATTGAATGAAACACACTCACTGGATTAACATGAAGTTTTCAATTACATTTAGTAAAATACCAACATTTATAAGTTGATACTATTTTACTAAGTCAACTTTCACATTTAGATCACACAGTGTGAGCGTGGAAATCCGGCGTTGTGATTGTGGCTAAGACTGAATTAGCATACAACATAGTTATCACTTCTCTGTGTTCATATAACCCTAGACATATATAGGATGGAAATACTTCTTAGGGAAAACGTAAAGAACACAACTATAATTATTACAAGCTATTCTATAAATTCTTGAACACCTTTAAACCATATTTTTCCCCACCGGTTAGTACTATATAATAAATTAAGACAGCACAATAATCACGATAAATGATGTTTCAAAATGAGACGTGTTGTGTTGGTATGTTAAAGTTTAGTTATATAATAATAATAATAATAATAATAATAATAATAATAAAACTAATAACAAGTTGTGTTTACATGATTAAGAGTAGACAACTCACCAACCAAGCTTTTGGCTTGGGAGTTGGGACATGATCCTCTGTATTGCATAAACTACGCTGCTTTACAGCAATTCCATACCCCGTAGATAAGTAATCACTAATTAGTAATTACGCATACAAACAAACTATCTTAATTACGAAAACAAATGAACTAAATAGATTGTTATTCTGTTATTTGACCCATAGTATATACTATTATGAAATTTTGTATTTACTTATATATGTTATTTATTGCATGTTTTTATACACAAATATATGGATTTGCATGTTTTTATACACAAGGCTGTCCCCGAGAGCACGAGGGCCTCTGGGGCCAGAGCGAAGAAAAAACGGGCCCTCGTATTTTCAGGTAGGTGTTAACATCAATAATAAATAAAAAGGATTAACATAAACAAAAGAGTAAACAATATCACATACACAAAAACAAGTAACTTAAATGAACATTATAATATAAATAAAACAATCAAATAAAAAAGAAACTTACCAATGAATATGAACTAGTAATAAGACTCGCGCGCGTTGCGGCGCGGGTACATCGTAAACATCGAATGAATTAATTCAAACGTTATGCGATGTGTTAACTATACGAAAATGTATGTTTCGACGTATCCGACTGAACTCAATGTAACCTATATAAGCATTGCAATTGGATCAAAACGTAAAGTAAATCGAGTTTATATTGTATAATCATAACGTTTATATGTGATCTGACTCATACGTTGAAAACATAACGGGTATAAAGGAAAAACGGACACGTGTAATCAAAAGGGATTAATTAAAGCTTTTGAAAAAACCCACAATTTAACTCCACTCGGTTGGAAACAAAATTTACTAAACATCCACAAAATAAGAACGACAACATATTATATGGTGTGTTAACTCGCAAAATTTTAAAACGAAACGTAAAACGAAAAACTTGCGAAAGGTGAAAAGTGTGAGGGACCAAATTTGAAAATAAAAAGTCTTGGGGTTAAATTGAATAAGATGAAAAACTTTGTGTTAAAAGTAAAAAAAAATCAATGGGTAAAATACAAACAATGGAAACATTTGGGTTAGAAATGAAAAATCAAGTTTATTTTTGAAGAACTCCCAATGCATACAATACAACACCACATAGCATAAACATGTTACTAAATTATAATATGTAAATATTTATATGTTTGGGCTTTAGGGCCCCAAGCTTGAACAAATAATTTTTTTTTTGAGAAAATAGAATGTTGCTTACCTCGAACCAAAGACACATGTATTGACAAGTAAGCGTAGAACCATTAGAGTTACCTCAATGTTAATGTTTCATTTATACTGTAAATATTATATATATAAATATAATGAAAGAAAAGTTTTTTAGGCCCCAAAATTTTGAGCCCTGTTCGCTCACTAGCACACCTTGGACACCCTCTAAGATTCGCCCTGTTTATGCATAAATATCTATGGATTTGTATTAGTTAATGAAAAGCCTAAAAGAAAGGAAAAAGAAAAAGCAACAAAAAGGGGCTTGCTGCTTTTCTTTTTTATTAAAAAAAAACCCAACGGCTTTTCCTCCTCTTTATACAAAATCTTTAATTTGAAAAAAAAAAATAAGAAAACAAAAGAAGCAACAGTCTGTTAAGGTAGGTTATGCCAGCTCTATTCATAATATATATATATATATAAATCCAGCAATCTATATAAGTATCACACTCTTTGTCCTTCCAACCTACACCTTGAGTCAAATCTTTTCATTTGTTTCCACATTCCTTAAAAGATTATACTCCTAAATTCAATAAGATATGGCGGCCGAAGATACCAAGAAGGTGGAAGCAGAACCCGAGTGCCCGCAAGAGACTCCCGTCAACGAGGACGAGAAAGCCATCGTCCCTGTCGAGCCTGTCGTTCAGGACGAGAAACCCGTTGACGATACTAAAGCTCTCGCCATCGTTGAAAGTACACTAACCTCAAACCACCCTTCTTTAGTATTAGTACTTAACAAATTTTAAAGGTTTATGAAGATTTAACTGTTTGATATTATGAACAGAACCAGCAGAAGTTTGTGAAGAGAAACCTATAGACGGTTCTGTCAACAGAGGTAATCTAAGCGATCGAAATTCCAAATGAAAATAATTAAGATTTGAATTTTTGTTTGACAATGAAAGAAGATTAATATGCTTGTTTGTTTAGATGATGTTCTTGCTAAAGTAGCAACAGAGAAGAAAGATGCACTTATTAAAGCATGGGAAGAAAGCGAGAAGTCTAAAGCCGAGAACAAGTAAGATTTTCGTAACCTAAAAACAGAATTTGTGGTTTATAGTTACTGAGATTTTTGTATGAAAAAACTAACTGATGTCACATGATTAAATAGAGCTCAACAGAAGCTATCTTCCATTGGAGCATGGGAAAACAGCAAGAAAGCCGAACTAGAAGCCGAGTTGAAAAAAATCGAGGTACATATATGAACTCAACTGGAACATGATTTCAGATTCTTTTCAAGCCAAATAAGCATCATGAATACTTTATCAACTGTTCAGTCACTTACTAAAGGAATAAAAATATGAAATCAGATCTAATAAGCCTTTGAAATTTGGTTAAACAGGAAGATCTGGAAAAGAAGAAGGCGAAATATATTGAAAAGATGAAGAACAAGATTGCTCTAATTCACAAAAAAGCAGAAGAAAAGAGGGCACTCACAGAAGCCAAACGCGGCGAAGATCTTCTCAAAGCAGAAGAAATTGCTGCCAAGTGTCGGGCTACTGGCGAAACACCAAAAAAACTCCTCGGATGGTTTTAGAGCTGGATTGTTGTCACTGAAGTTTCATTTGTTTGATTTTATTCATTTCTTGAAGTGTGTTTTCTTTTCTTATGGTGTGTGATTTTATTCATTGTTTCTTGTGCATATGTGTATGTGTATGTATATTATTATATAACTATGCTAGCCATTTATAACAAAAAGAAACAAGTTTGCAAGTTACAACTTTATTCCATGATGTTTTAAATATCTGTTCTAATATAAACACCATTAATACTTGTCATGGCAAGAGTTATGTTATTATGCGACTCACCTTATTCATATTGCAAATATTCGCCATCACTAGGAAAATCGAGCAGCAGATCCAACGTTATATCCGATGAATTATCTCCTTCAAACGAGTTCTGACACTCACAAGCATTTACAATCTCCTCTGCTTCCTCCTTCACTCGAATATGCCCCTTGATCACACCCTGATCACATGATTCACTAGTAGATGTAACCGCCAAATGCGGCACCGTAACAACATATTCTGATTCAAACTTCATCGCTCCAAGCGTTGGGACTTCACATGCCACCTTATCAAAATTCATATGTTTCTGAAACGCATCTCCATCGCAAGAACTCCATTCATGTAAGATGTTATTGCTGTCACTTAATCCAGCTGGACTTAGAAGCATGGGATCCATCGACAGCCTGGCCTCAGCCTCCACTGCGGTGTACTCCGCCTCTGCCATGTGGCGAGTTGGTGGGATGAAGGCGTGTTTCGCGTCCGCTGACTTGGGGATCCGCTTTCTTAGATGAGAGTTCCAGAAATTCTTTATCTCGTTATCTGTCCTCCTGGTAACCGCGACGCAATGGCTGCCCACCTGAACCATAATTCAATGTTTAGTTTCTTTTTACCGCTAAACCTACAATGCAAAAATTACAAAAAAAAAAGCTTTTATCCATCACTTATTGCCGTGCAAGCTGTGCAGATTGAAGATCGTTTGTTCTTCTTCAAAACTAAAACCTCCACGTTTAATATCCGGACGAAGATAATTCGTCCAACGAAGCCTGCAACTCTTTCCACATCTTCTAAGTCCTAAACCATGTTACACAAACTTAACATATTATTGTCGCAAATTGCGGCCATCCACCTTTCTAGATCAAACATATAAAACAATCGATTTTCAATTCTACAAATAACAAATAATCAAACCTGCAAGTTTAGGAAACGAACGCCAGGTGCCATGACCGTTCTTCGTGATGTAATCAACAAGTATCTTATCTTCTTCAGGAGTCCAAGCACCTTTTTTCACTTCACCTTTGTTACAGCATGGTGCTCGTCCCATTTTCTCCGCTTTTCTTCCCCTCTTTCTCATTCAACAACTTTTTTTTACAAAAATTTACTCAAATTTTTTTTACAAAGGGTTGCGGCGCTTTTCTTCCACTCTACTGTAAATTTCTAATAGTTTTAAATCATCTAAAAATAATAATAATAACAATAATAATAATAATACTAAAATCTTACTAATGGAACCCAATCAAGCAAATCTTAACAATCTGCAGCTCCGAACTTGCATTTACTGTTATGAATTTGTACAATTTTATTTCTGCAGAGAGAAAATTTCATCAAATCGCCATAAATACTGTAAAAAGATAGATAAATGTGATTGAAAACTCATAATGAAAACTATAAACAACCCAAAAGTACAATAATTGCAACAATTAAACGTGCTGGTTATGGCGTCTTGACACAAAAGTCAAGATAATATTTCTAAAAAAGATACAAGTAGAATAATGCAACAAAAATTTAAAAGTACAGATGATGAGTAGTAAGCTCATGTGGAGAAAAGTGAGCTCCGGTGATGGGTGCTCACCGGAAAGTTATGACGAACACCGGCGACGGAGGCGAGAGATCGGAAGGGGTTTCGTTGAGGGGATTTGGGTTTTGTTGATTAAAAGTTTTGTTAATTTATGAAGAGAAAGACATCACAGTTCTGTTTTCTGCCCCCCAACAAAGAACAGGACAAAAAATTCAGACTTCTCCCATAAAGGTTACTCCCACGTGTCTTTAAAAATCTCCTAACAAGCGTTTGCGTAGGCCACTACACAAGTTATTATACGTAGGATACCTTGTTTTAGAGTATTGTTTTTAGTAGGACAAAATTTTACATACCAGCCTTTATAAAAAAAAATTAAAATAATAATAATAACAATAATAATAATAATCCCCTTGTGGTCTAGTAGTAGAAGGCTTACGTTTTCCAATAAAGACTCAAGTTCAATTCTCACTTGTATCAAATTAGGGTGGATATAACCCTGGGCTTATAGCTCAGTGGTTGGACAATGATGTTGACAAACCCACCGACGGGGGGTGCAATCCTGAGCCGCACCCTGATTTTCATCTGGTTGTTACTTTAGCGAGACAACTTGTGTGGAGGTAGTACGGTTAAGACAACGTAGTCTGGGCAAATCTTGGTCAGAGCCGCCGTTTAGACGGTGTGACATTGGGCCACTAAAAAAAGTCACCGTTCAAAAAAATATATATATTTCAAAAAATGCATGTTATATCTTTCAGCATATGAGATTATTTAATCAAGAAACTTAACGGTGTTAGCCTAAAAGGTTGATTCTCATAACAAAATATCATGTTAAAGTTTAATCTAGTCGATTTTAAAATGAAAGGTATAGCATACAATTTTGGAAATACATAATTGTTTTGTGCAATTTTATCTTTTTGTAAAGCTCATTTGAAATTGACTCGGTTTATAAACTAGCTGATCTGAGCTAGACTCGGTTTATAAACTAGCTGACCTGAGCTAGTCAGCTCAGCTAATTAGCTCAATACTATATAAGAACACATGTATATTAATTTTGAAATTATTATTTTAATTTTTTAAAGTCGAATCGGACTCAAATTCAAAGTTTTAGATTGAATTCAAAGTTTGACCCAAGCCAAATGTAAGTTGGCGCTGGCTCAGCCTGCGAACAACGTTGTTAAAAAAAGTTGCTTATTGTTAATTATAAGATTTTTTAAGTATTTTATTAATCAATTTTATAATAGGCAAAGGAAAATGGTATAATTATTAAGTGGGTTAAATAGAAATACTAGTTGCTCTTAAGTTTTCTTATACTTGTCATGTTAAAAGAATAGTCAAACATTTAACACTCTTAAATATTATTTAATTTATTATTACAATTATAATGTCTTGCTCTCAAGTCATATCATTAAATGAACGCATAGGTTTTCAAGGATGTGATACTTAGTCTTTTGAAATGTATTATGTTTTTGAAGAAAACCTAGATAAACTAGATCGGAATTAAAGTAGATTTATGGAATGGGCTCGGCATAAAAGGGTTAACCCTCCGTTTGGTTTTATGATGGATGATGAATAGAATAATATTCCGGCTGATCCTGCAAAACAGAACACCGTTAGCTCGCCAGGGGGAGAAGGGGGTTCTCTCCGTGACCACCCTCCGGCGTGAGAATAAGTACAGGTAGTCGGAAATAAGTATTGTAAGTGAGAGAGTAGTTGAGAGTGAATACCTTTCCTTGAACTCCAGGTTACTTATTTATAGCCGGTGCTTGACGCCAAAAAGAGAGATTGTTACCGTTAACGGAATCTTTTGTTATTCGGTTAACGTTTGTTAGCAATCCGTTAGTGCACACGGATCGTGAGCTCATCAGCGGTTAGGGAGGTGCCACATGTCAACATGAGATCACTACATCTTCTAAATGTGAGCATGCCATCACCGTGATCTTCCTCAGCCATCCAGATGCTGCCATGTGGCAATTGGTTATAACCGAAAAGATGCTTGCACGATTGGGTGTTAATGGCTTCTAGAAGGTTACGCAGCTGTTATCCATCTATTATTCGCCACGTGTATATTCTGTTACAACAGAAAAGATTCCATTTGCTTCTGCACCAAGTCAAGGATTTTGCTAAGGGAAAGTTTATCAGGATTTACTGTTTCCTTGCGCGAGAAGCGCAAGTTAGTTAACTGATCTTCCTTCTTCTCCTTGCTGCTTAGCGCAACGTTTGGTGGATGCTTGCTTTGATATAAATATCTGCGCAAGGTTTGTGCATGGAGCATTATCAAATACGAATGTTCAAGGTTAACTTTGAACCATACGCGAGCCCGCGCAATGTAGTTAAATGAAGCATTATCAAACAAGAATGTTCAAGGTTAATTTTGAACCTTGCGCGAGCCCACGTAAGGTAGTTAAATGAAGCATTATCAAACGAGAGTGTTCAAGGTTAACTTTGAACCTTGCGCGAGCCCGCGCAAGGTAGTTAAATGACGCTTTCATCTCTTGGATATTTGGCGCAGAGTTCTAATAAATCTTATTTTGGCAAAGAAATCTGCGCGCAGTTTTCTTGGAAGTTATTAATGGGTATGGTTTCCTTGATTAGGGCAAGGTTTTTGGGACCATACCCCTTCAAGTCCCCCCAGTCCAGTGTTGCTCCTATGTAAGAATAAAAAGTATGTGGAGCACTGGACTTAAGATAAATGTGTTGCGCTAGGTAAGGACTAGCTTTTTGTTGCTTTATGCATCTTGATGACGTGTCGTAAGTGAATTTTGAAAAAGTATTTGAATTTCAAATATACTTAGACACGTGTCACTTATCTGGATAGTGTAGTTGGTGACGACGCACGTTCTTGAGACGTGGTGGTACTGTTGACATCCTGTCAACAGTACATGTCTTACCGTATTTAATCCTTTTCGGCGACACTCGCGCGCGTGGGGCGGTTACTGTTCCCCACTCGCCCCTGCGGTTACTTGGGGATACGTGACGGTCGCAAAAGTCGCTGCAGTCAAATCGTGCATTAATTGCGGTTAGTATATAAAGGGATCCACGATCCATTTGCTTCCTCACCCAAATATAACTTGAGAGAAATTTGTGTTCAAAAATTCTGGCGACCTTCAAAGTTTTCTAAGTTTTCTTCAAAGTTCGAGTTATGGCCACCGGTGCAAGTTCTGCTGAGATGTCGTCGTCAAGTTTGCCACCGCTAAAGTGGTCGAAGAAAGATTTCAATAATCTTGCCACAAACTTCCTTTTCGCTCCGTCCTGGAAAGCGTTTTGCGAATGCCACTGCGGCTGATGCGCCGGCCGGCTACATTACATTATTTTACGATTATTTTGCCGAAGGGAACTTCCGGCTGCCGGTGACCCATTTCTTGCTGGACATTCTTGGTTTTTACAAGATTCACATTTCTCAGTTGAGCCCGATGGGAATGGTGAGGATACGGCATTTTGAGTTCGTCTGCCGATCGATGCAGATCGTGCCGTCGGTCGAGAAGTTTAGAGTTTTCTACCAGCTGCACTGCTCGTTGGGTTTTTATTCGTTCCAACAGCGTGTGCAAGCCAAACGATTGTTGTTGGTGCCGCCGAAGTCCTACCACGACTGGAAGCAGAAGTTCTTCTTTATCAAGGCGGCGGTGATCCCGATGAAGATGACATTCCGGGCCGGTGATGAGATCGAGCTGGAGACCCTTCCCATACCTGCCGACGAGGTATGGTATCAAGATATTAAAGATGTTCCCAATATTGTTTTGCCGGAGAGGGCCCTCATCGCTGCCGGGATGAGTATTTTCTGGAAGAAGGAACTTTGGGAAAAACCGGTGTATACAGAAGATGGAACTGGTATGTAACCCTTTTACTTCCTAGCAATATCTTTCAATAGATATGTACTGATGCAAAAATGTTTGGTATGTAGTTGCGCCTCTCTACTTGGTCTCTTTCAAGAGAGAGAGAGGAAAAATGGTCGTCGTGCCTATTGCTGATGGCGAGGAAACTTGGTTCTCACAAATCTTGGGGGACTTTGAGTTGCCCAAGAAGGAGGATCTGGAGGCGCAACCATATTCGAAGACTGGTAAATAAGTCCTTACAAAGCCTAAGTTGATATTGCAATATTACTCTTGAACATTTTTTCTAAGTAATATTGCAATATAAACTAATGGCGCAACCTTTGCTCAATATGATTGATTATGTAGGTGATTTGCTAAACTTGGGCGTAGGCCCTGATTCGAAGAAGAAGAAGAAGAAACCAACTGTTGTTGCAGCTGCTGCACCTCCCCCTTCCAACCCAGAGCAAAAAACCAAGCCATCAGCTGCTGCGAAAGTTGAGGGCAAGAAAGGTACGCTTCCCGTATCTGACTCTTGGTGCAGAACCTGTTGACACCTCATCTCTTCCTGCTGCGAACCCAGATGATCCTTTGGAAGTACCTTCTAGCCCGGAAGAGGGGTTGAAGCGCACTTCTAAGAAGAGGAAGGAGGCGGAGACTAAAACTCCTACGCCAACCAAAGTTGCGCGCCGCGCATTGGTAAGAAGGGCAATCTGGATGCCTTTACAAAGAAGTTCTCACCTGGTACGTTTAGTTTGTTGCGCATTTCTGTCATAAAAGTTGCGCAGAATCTTATACTTGGTATTTGTTAATTATGTTTTGCAGAGAAAATGGTGAAGGCTGCGCCGGCCACCTCATCTGCTATACCATCGCCACGCAGGCCTGAGAACGTTGAAGAGGGAGATGCGGGGCAAGAAACTCCTGTTCTTGATGCCGACCCCATCGTCCCGGAAAATATTGAGAAAGTGGATCTGGAAGAAGAGCCCAAAAATTTTGATGCTGAGAATCCTGCTGGCGAGCAGGTTAAAGATACGGCTACAGATGTTGGGGAACCGTCAAAGTTGATATCCAAGGGAGCCGGACCTTCAACACAAAGCGAACGCTTTATGTTTGTTGAGGATTCGGAGGAGGAGTCGCCTATTCGCCCAGAGGAAACGCCTGGGGACTATTATTATCGCTCTTATTCTGAGAGGCGGGCCTCTGCGATTCATCAGCCCGTGTGGAAAGTTAAGCAGGGTGATGTTTTCACTGATTGGCACTCCTGCAGGGAGTGGTATAAGGGCATCTTCCCGCCGGCGGAGGTGAAGCGCCAGGAAGAAAAAGACCACGAGGCTACCTACGAGTCATATTTGCAAGAGTCTACCCTTGCCTCTTCCACCATAAACAGGATTGTACGTGAATGGTGCAGCATGAACAAAGAGTGGGATGAGGTTGAGCTTGAGAAGGCAAAGGCCAAACTTGAGAAGGAGAGATGTTGAAAATGCTCGTCGATTTTGAGGCGGAAAAGGCCCAGTTTGAGGAAGAGAAGAAGACTGAAGAGTGGGTTGCGCTGTCGTGGAAGCGCAAGTGTGAGGCCTCTGCTGCGCAATATGCGGACGAGCGCAAGCTCTTTGTGGAGGCTTGTGATCGTGATAACAAAGAAAAAATTTCTCTGCGCAACGAAATTGAGAAACTCAAGAAAGAGAAAGTTGATGCAGTTGCGGCAGCAGAAAAGGCGCGCTCACACAGAGAAAGGAGCGAGCAGAATGAGGTATCAACCAAAATGACTCTCCTTCTTAAGAATAAAGAAATTGATGATCTAACTGCTATGCTATTTGACCAGGTGCGGCTGCAAGATGAGGTTGATAGTTTGAAAAAAGATATCAACCTTCACCGAACATAAAAAGTCGAGTTGATCCGCCGTTTGACTGAAGGCGAACAAAAAATTAACGACACGGAGGTCGCTCGCGCTATAGCAGAAAGCCTCACCGAATCCCTCATGAACCAGTTTACTTGGTTGCGGGAGTACGGTATTGTGGAGGTAATATTCCCTTTTCTTTATACATGTCTGGTTTGATTGTCGCAACATATACTGATTGTATTTGTATACAGATTGCAAATGCCATCCTTAACTCTACGGAGTTGGATGAGAGAGTGGCAGAATTAATGATCGCGGCGCGCAATGACGGGCATGCCGAGGGCTATAGAGAGTGTACTTTGCACGTGGCCCATGCGCTGAAGACCGAATGGGATACAAGCCGTGCTGCCACGCATGAGCTAAATACTGCCGCCATTTATTCTGCTACCAAAGAAAAATATGATCAATTGCAAATTCCGATTATGGACCTTGTGGATGCCGCGCTACAGTAAGATGACTTTGTTGATAAATTAAAGGAGATCTTTTCGTCAACAGAGAGGCAGGCGGGGACTAAATCCATAGAATAGGAAATTTGTAATTTTTTACTTTGTGATAACTTGTAATGTTGCGCTGTTGCGCAAGTACTATGGGTGTGAATATAATATATTTCAGTTTTACAATGTTTGCATGGGACCAATTACTTGTGTAGGATAGATAAATGAACAATTTATAGAAAATGTGTGAGCGTAAGTATTAAGTTAGCATGTGGCTCATGAGTTTGTGTTTTTGTTTATCCAAAGGAATTGCATGCATTTGTAAATGAACATATACAAGACTGTAAGTAGTGGCAAAGTATTTTATTCATACTAATGGAGCGCAAAGCTATGGCTGCCACTAAGATTTCATAACAAAATAAAGTAAGCAGTCTCGTTACGCAACGCTCAGAAGTTGCTTAGAGGACTGAGATTACATATAACATCGGCGTAGTTGTTGGGCGTTCCAGGTTCGAGGAACGCTGGATCCGTCCATACGCTTTAGAGTGTACGCGCCTTTTCCCAATACTTCATTTATCACGTACGGACCTTCCCGTCGCGGGGCTAACTTCCCTGGTTTTTCGGCATTCGATGCTTCATTATCGCGAAGAACAAAGTCACCAGGCAAAAAGGAACAGATGCGCACCCTTTTGTTGTAATACTTTTCAAGCTGGGACTTGTATTTAGCTTCGCGAATCACTGCATTTTCTTGTCGTTCTTCCAATAAGTCTAGGTCGATGCGCCTTTGTTCTTCGTTATCTTGTTTTTCCAAAGCTAGCATTCTTGGAGATGGTAACCCAATTTCGGCAGGAATCACAGCTTCCGTGTCGTACACAAGGCTAAAAGGAGTTTCTCCAGTGCTAGTCTTGGGCATAGTTCGGTGTGACCACAAGATGCTAGGCAATTCGTCAACCCACCCCCGCCGTGCCGTGCCAAGGCGGGCCTTGATACCGACGTCCAACTGTTTGTTTATGCTTTCAACTTGACCATTTGCTTGTGGGTGTGCAACAGAAGCGAAAACACGTTGGATTCCCATTTCGGTCATCCATGTTTGCAACTCTTCAGCCATTAAATTTGTACCGTTGTCTGTAATAATGCGCTATGGGCAGACCAAAACGACAAATAATGTATTCCCAGATGAATTTGCGAATTACCATCGCTGTAGTAGAAGCTAAAGGTTTGGCTTCAACCCATTTGGTGAGGTAATCGACCGCAACAATGATAAACTTTACTGCGCCGGGCGCATCCGGAAATGGTCCCACTAAATCAATGGCCCATTGTTGAAATGGCCAAGCTGTTGTGACGGATACCAAAGGATTCTTTGGGCGCAACGTTTTAGGGGCATGCCTTTGGCAGGACATGCATTTGCGCAAGATCTCCACGCGTCAACGTACATTCCGGGCCAATAATACCCTGTGCTTTTCACTTTGGCTACTACCATGCGCGGCCCAGAATGTATACCGCATAGCCCCTCATGAACCTCCCTGATCAGGTATTGCGCATCATGTTTGTTAACGCAGCGGAGTGAAGGACCCATGTAAGAGCGTCGGTAAAGAATACCGTTAATCATTTCATAATTGAGGGCTTTGCATCGTAACTTACGTGCTTGCGCTTTATCTTCTGGTAAAGAACCATGTAACAAATACATTATTATTGGAGACATCCATGATGGATCTCCTACTTTGACCATTGTTACTTGTCTGAGGGGAACTGATGGATTACTTAAAACCTCGATGCAAACTTCATTAGCCAAATGTTTGAAACTAGTTGCTGCGAGTTTACTTAAAGCATCAGCATGTTTGTTTTCACTTCGCTTGACATGTGTGACTTTAAATTGTTGGAACTGTGCTATAATAGCCTTGGCTTGCGCCAAGCATAAAGCCATGATATCTCCCTTTGCATCGTACGTTCCAATTACTTGCTCAGCAACTAGTAATGAATCAACATGGGCTTCTAAATTTGTTGCGCCCATTTTGATAGCGAGGCGTAAGCCTGCTAGGAAAGCTTCATATTCAGCCTCGTTGTTGGTGCTTTTAAAATCCAACCGAATTGCATATGTGAATTCTGCTCCCTCTGGACTCATTAATCGAAGACCTGCTCCAGCCCCATCACTATTTGATGCGCCATCTGTAAACAATGTCCAGGCTCTGTTGTCAATGACTGGGACTGGGTTTTGGATTGCTTGGCATTCTTCAAGCTTATCAGCAGGAATTTCATCGATGAAATCTGCCAAAACTTGGCATTTGATAGCTGGTCTAGGTTTATAACAGATGTTATAACCTCCCAATTCTATTGCCCATTTCGCAAGTCGTCCAGAAACGTCTGGTTTAGCCAGGACTTGGCCAATGTGAATTTGTTAAAACTGTAATAACATGTCCTGGAAAGTATCTTCGCAGCCTGCACGAAGCATGGACCAATGCTAAAACTAATTTCTCCATGATTGAATACCTTGTCTCTGGATCGTTCAACATCTTGCTGATATAATAAATTGGAGACTGGACCCCTTCGCGTTCTACCAACAAGACAACACTTACTGCTACCTCAGATGCAGCAAGATATAAGACCATGGGTTCTTTTTCTCGAGGAGTAGTAAGTGTGGGAAGTTGAACTAAACAATCTTTCATCTGCTGGAAAGCTTGATCAGCTTCAGGAGTCCATGCGAACTCTTTGCTCTTCGTACAATTGCGCAAGGTTCGAATAAATGGATAAGATTTTGCAGCATGATTGACGAGGAAGCGGTTTAGCGCAGCTAACCTTCCAGCCAAACGTTGCATCTCTTTTATGGTACTAGGAGAAGACATTTTTTGTATCGCCTCGAATTTCTCGGGATTTACTTTGAAACCGTCTTGGTGACGATGAAACCCAAAAATTTTCCCTCCTCCATGCCGAAGGAGCATTTGCTGGGATTTAACTTTAGATTTACCTCGCGCAGAGAATCAAAAGTTCGTGGGATGTTGTCTAGCATAGTGTCTTCTGAATTACTCATAACGACCAAATCATCAATGTAGACTTCCACAGTTTTCCCTGTAACATTTGTATAAATCGGGTCTCCAAAACCCGCTCCGTTTTGTAATCAAATATCAAGTTACGAAATTTCATTAAGTATTTATGAGTATTTTGAGTTTAAACGTTGCATAATTAATATATAAACTAAACTATAAAAATTATATTTGATAAAAAGTTAAAATAAAATAAATAAAAAATATTTGGAGCTGACCGGACTCGAACCCGGGTCAACTGCCTCCAATGACTTATCTTCCCGTCTCCAAACCACTCCGCCACCAATTGTTTTCTGTTAGCATTATGAAAACAATTGAGTTTTATACGCAAACTCGGATTAACGGTTAATAATATCTGAATAACGGAAATCGGTAAGCCGAATCGCCAAATCAGTTTTGTTTCGCTTAGTTAACTTATAACCGATGAATATCGGTTTCTAATTAAAGTTCAGATTGAATGAACTTCGAGTTTTGGGTTTTTGAAACCGAAAGACATTCAAGCTTCAAATAATTCTGTTTCCAATCATTTATACGATTCAGAACTGTCTCAAATACACTCCAATCCCTTTTCGTCGCGTTTTCAAGTCCTTTGAGCACAAGAAAACTGTTGCCGGAATTTTCTGCAATTCTCGCCGGAAAACCGTGTTCAACATAAACCAGTAAGAATTTCCTCTCTTGCTGTTTCAATCTATTGTTAGGACACTACTAACATTATTCCGTCACTCAAAGTCAGTCACAGAAGACTTTGCTGGATTTCTGGTTTCGCCGGAGAAATTCTGGAATTTGCCGGAACCACGCTAGTTGACGGTAAACACATTCAATCGTGCTAATAATCCATGTACTCTGGTTCAATTTCAAATCTAATTCTTTAATTCTGTTGATTAGCCCCTCTCAGCCGAAGTTCAAAAACAGAGTTGCTGTTCTCGCCGGACTTCCTGAAGAAGACGACCTGTCCGGTATTTCTTTTCCCCAAACTGTTCGGTTTGTTCATTCAAACTAGTAGGCATGATATTTAAGTAGTAGAACCATGAATCAGTTGTCTGAGTAAAAACCGGTAATCGTAAGGAAGAAGACGAATCTAAAACGGGATAAGAATAAATAAAACTCGGATAATTAACGGGTTAGACACACAGTCCAGCGGTGGACTGTGTGCAAAGTTTATATACAAGTCCCGAGTTCGATCCTTACCACACACACTCTGCGTAATAAACATTCCTTTTTATTCATAAAAGTAACCGGGTTAGATCGAGTAGTTGTTAAGTATATTATAATTCAAGAATATAACCGGGTTAGACACACAGTCCAGCGGTGGACTGTGTGCAAAACAAACTGCACGTCGCGCGATCGAGTCCCGTCCCAAACACCGGTTCAATGAGATTAAAACGTTTTGCAAAATAAAGGAATTTTCGGTAAAATCGAATAAGTGTATAAATATAATAAGAACTGGATTCCTAACGGGTTAGTCACGTAGCTCAGTTGGTAGAGCTACGTGCGCGTGAACGGAAGGTCACCGGTTCGAATCCCGCTCGGCGCAAGAATTACCGCTGACCGAACCGGTCAACGGTCAACGGTCAAACAGTAAAAAAAATATTATTATTATTTTTTTTAAATAATTATTTGTTTTATTTAAATTAAAAATCAATTAAAAATACTCAAAAATAACATTTTTAAGGATAGAAAATAGCCATAAACTCACACAAATATATCTAAAAATCCCATTAAAAATCTTTAATAAAATCCATCCGTTTAATATATTTTTTCCCATTATTATTTAGGTCAGTGATTCCTCGTTAACTCGCTTCGTCTAAATCGTGCGCATCTCACCAATTCAAATCCAACGCACCCAATGTGAGTGAACCCTTCAAATTCCCCGTTTTAATCACATTTTTGGGGTGTATCATGTGTCTTGTTCATTTACTTATTATAACTAAGTTATTGTGCATATATCATATCATGACATGTGTATTAGTTGTTGCTGTTGAGTAGTTAGTATTGTTTGCAAGTTATTATTTCAGTACATGCAATTGCTGAGGCCGTAGCTCCCCATCCCTCGAGGTTGAGTTTGATCCCCATTTTATTATGCGGTTGATCAGGGCGTGCCCGCACGATCGGCTCCGTTTGATTGAGCCTTGATCGGTCATTTATTCTCATTTCAGTACATGCAGTACGCTCGGCTCCGTTTGATTGAGCCTTGAGTGCACAGATTTATTTACATTTTCAGTTCAAGCAATACGATCGGCTCCGTTTGATTGAGCCTTGATCTCACAGTTCATTTATGTTAATTATCATATGATGTTGGTATGTTCATGTATGTTATCGATTGTTAATGTATGTTATAATTGTAATCGATGTTGCCATTGCTTGATTTCATACATATGCTCTTTTATGATTATGCACAATATTTAATTGATAAACTAACCAGAAAATCATTATTAAATGTTTATCTATAAGGTTCACTCGCCAACTTATGTTGACCCAAAAACCTCCCATTTTACACATGATACAGGTGAACCGGCAGCAGCTAGGAACACGTAGGACCTGGATTAGAAGAAATAAAACGATTTAGTGTTTGGATTATTATGTTTGGTTATTTTCCTTTGTAATGAATGAACATGTTTGAAGGTTTGAGAAATGTAACTTTGACTTCATTTAATTATGAAACATAATAGTAAATGTCATGTGCTTTGGTGATAACCCAATTATGTCCCGACTCTTATTTCCGCTGCGGGTCGGGGTGTGACAGATTGGTATCAGAGCCATGACTATAGGGATATAGGATAGGTTATTAGACCCTTAGAGCCTATACTATAGTCGATTAGAAACTTATAAGAATTTGTGTGTTATATGCCAAATTTCATGATGTTTATATGTTTATGTTAAAATGTTACATTTGATATTGTTCAAGCATGTTCATAAGTATGTATTATCAAATAATGCCTATCATGAAATCGTATGATCATAATATATCACATCCATGCAAGCACACACCACATCATGATTGATTTTACAACGATTTTCGTGTTTTCAAATCTCATCAAAGTGAGTTCTCATGACGGGCATGTAGTAACTGGAAGGGTACTAGTACCGGTAGTCGGGACGTCCTGTCTAGGCTGGCATTCGTATAAATCCAAAATAAAGGACCAGTTTGCCTACCTGGGGACCAACGATGAGAGTACGAAATACCTATTAGGCCAAAGCATGCTATACCAAACGTCGTGAGAGCTAATCCCACTTTGAGTCGTCATTGTGTCTACACCTGGACACGTTCCGACCAAACATCTCATGAACATATTTTATGGTTAGCATTCGGGGGATGCGAGTGTTAAATTGCCAATACTAATGTGAATCCTACCAAACCAATAGCCATGGGGGCCCACATGACTATATAGGTGAAGGTATGGGGGACATTTGAGGCCCAACATGAGCGAACCCAAGACATTCTTCGGATGTAGTTGCATTATTGATATTTATGTTATTTTCATTTTTTTTAAAAGACACATGACACCTAAAAGATACCATAAACTCACAATCTTCTCATTTTATGATCCTGTAGATGTCGTATAGATCGCATCGAAGGAGTAGGAAATCGGAAAAGTCTCAGGAACGATTGGCCACTCATATCGCCAACCAAATGGCCACGATATTACCTGACATCGTAGTACAAGTACAACAAGCTCTTGCTGCAAATCCTACTAACCCTCCTCAACAACAGGACCAGATCATCAACGACCCTCCTACCAGCAAATGCACCTACAAACATTTTAAGTCTTGCGATCCCCCAAAATTCGAAGGGACTGAGGGAGTCACTGCTCTCCAGCGTTGGTTCGAGGAGATGGAAAACGTTTTCTTAAACTGCGATTGTCCTGAGGATCGCAAAGTTCGTTATGCCACCGGGAGACTACTTGGGGTAGCTCTCACTTGGTGGAATACCGAGAAGGGAAAGAGGGGAACGGAAGATGCGATGACCTTAACTTGGGAGGAGTTAAGGGAAATCATGACTAGGCGATTCTGTCCTAGGAGTGAGATTAAGAAATTGGAAGATGAATTTCATGCCCTGAAGCAAAAAGATGGTGATCACACTACTTACAACAAACGGTTCTTAGAGTTGAACCAGATGGTACCAAACTTATTCACTCCAACCTACCGTCTGATCGAACATTACATTCGAGGACTTCCCTCGAAAATCCAAGATTCGGTCCTCAGCGTTTCACCGGTAACACTAGAAGCTGCCATGGAATTGGCGACAGAACTGACCGAAAACCGAATTCGTAATGGGAAGTTCAAGGAGGAAAAGAAGAAAACCCCTGCTGAGGGACAAACCTCAAACCACCACACTCCTTCCTCTAAATTTGCTAACAAGAGGAAGCGTAACAACAGGAACTTTGCAGTCACCCACACCAACACCCCTGTTCCTGCTGCACCCATCACTCAAGCCACTCCTCCACCCGCGCCATACAAAAGACCATACACAGGACCACTACCAAAATGTAACCGTTGTCAGTATCACCACTCCCCTGACTATCCTTGCCAATACTGTACCAGCTGCGGTCGCGCTGGACACATTGTACAACACTGCCGCGCACCTCAACGAACAAACCGCCACCAACCTATAACCCAAACCCACCAACAATTTATGGGTCAAGCCCAACAACAACAACCATTTCCACCCACTCAACATTTAGCCCAAACATACTATCAACCCAACTACCCTATGGGCCAACCTATGCGGGCATGTTTCAACTGTGGAGATCCAAGTCATTTCAGGAACTCATGTCCAAGACTAGTCAATATTATTCATGCTCAGGCCCAAGCCAACCCTGTGAACCAAGCAAACCAAGCTCCTCCACCTGCTAGAGGAAGGGCTTTCAATATTAACGCAAACCAGGCCAGGGCTGACGGCAATGTGGTCAACGGTACGTTTCTTATAAATGGTAGATATGCCTCTATGTTATTTGATACTGGTGCGGATAGAAGTTTCGTGTCATTAGAGTTTGAACCTATCTTAAGTAAAAATCGAGATAAGCTCGCGGAATCCATAACAGTGGAAGTTGCAGATGGAAAACCAGTTTCGTTAGACTCTATTTTACGCAACTGTACGCTCACCTTAAACGACCACGATTTCTCAGTCGATCTTATTCCTATGAAGCTGGGAAGTTTCGACATCATAGTCGGAATGGATTGGCTCAATCAGCATAATGCGGAAGTTGTATGTCGTGAGAAATTTATTCGTATTCCTCTTTCAAACGGTCAGACTCTTCGAATTATTGGAGAAACCTCGGCGAAAGGACTCAACTTAATGTCTTGTCTTCAAGCTCAGAAATACCTTCGCAAGAATTATGTCGCGTTTTTAGCCCATATCATCAAGAAGGGGACCGCAGAAAAGAAACTTGAAGATATTCCTGTTGTAAAAGATTTTCCACAAGTTTTTCCTGACGACATTTCAGGACTTCCTCCAATCAGAGATGTCGAGTTTCGTATCGATCTTATACCTGGTGCTACACCAGTGGCAAAATCTCCATATAGGTTAGCCCCCTCTGAAATGCAAGAGCTAGCCAGTCAATTGCAAGAGTTGACTAACAAGGGATTTATACGCCCCAGCTCATCGCCTTGGGGTGCACCTGTACTTTTTGTAAAGAAGAAGGATGGATCTTTTCGCATGTGCATCGATTACAGAGAGCTCAACAAGTTAACTATCAAAAATCGATATCCTTTACCTCGTATAGCTGACCTCCTTGACCAACTACAAGGTGCCAGTTGCTTTTCGAAAATCGATCTTCGATCGGGCTATCATCAGCTTAGGGTGCATGAAGAAGACGTCCCTAAAACTGCTTTTCGAACTCGATATGGTCACTATGAATTCATGGTTATGCCGTTTGGATTAACCAACGCACCAGCTGTTTTCATGGACCTAATGAATTGAGTCTGCAAACCTTACCTTGATCGATTTGTTATTGTGTTCATTGACGATATTCTTATCTATTCAAAATCCAAAGCTGATCATGAGCGTCACCTGCGACTTGTTCTTGCACTTCTAGAAAAGGAAAAGCTTTATGCCAAGTTCTCTAAATGTGAATTCTGGTTAAAAGAGGTGCAATTTCTTGGGCATGTAGTCAATGACAAAGGAATACATGTGGACCCATCAAAGATCAAAGCAGTTCAAGAATGGCAAGCTCCACGTACGCCAACTGAAGTAAGGTCTTTTCTTGGACTTGCTGGTTACTATCGACGATTCATTTCAAACTTCTCTCGCATTGCGGTGCCACTCACGGCTTTAACCCATAAAGGGAAACCATTTGTATGGGGGCCCAAGCAAGAAGAAGCTTTTCAAACTCTCAAGCAAAAACTTTGTGATGCACCAATCCTCACTTTTCCTGAAGGTTGTGATGATTTTGTAGTCTATTGCGACGCGTCAGGACAAGGGTTAGGTTGCGTTCTCATGCAAAGAGGAAAAGTCATAGCTTATGCCTCAAGGCAACTCAAGACTCACGAAAAGAACTACACCACTCATGACCTTGAACTTGGAGCCGTTGTATTCGCTCTTAAGATATGGAGACATTATCTTTATGGCACGAAGTGTGAAATATACACTGACCACAAGAGTCTTCAACACATCTTCAATCAGAAAGAGTTAAATATGAGGCAACGGAGATGGGTCGAACTCCTAAATGATTATGACTGTGAAATCAAATATCACCCTGGTAAAGCAAATGTGGTGGCTGATGCACTTAGTCGAAAGGGTTATGCGAACTCCATTCATCTTCTATGTTCGCAAATTATAACCAATATTAAGGATCAAATTCGAGAAGCTCAACACGTTTCAATAACAGAGGAAGATGTACAAAAGGAGATGTCCTGTGGAGCCGAGCTAAAGCTGGAAACTAAATCTGATGGTATTTTGTATTACCTAGATCGTATATGGATTCCTAACCATATCAATCTTCGTGAAACACTCATGCATGAAGCCCATAAGTCGCGATATTCTATACACCCAGGAGCCGATAAGATGTATCAAGACCTACGGTACACCTATTTGTGGCCTGGAATGAAGAAAGATATTGCCGTTTTTGTTTCCAAGTGTCTCACTTGTTCTAAAGTAAAGGCTGAACACCAAAGGCCCTCAGGACTTCTGGTCCAACCAGAAATACCTGTCTGGAAGTGGGAAAATATAACCATGGATTTCATTACCGGGTTACCTCGCACTTCTAGTGGGTATGACACTATATGGGTGATTATAGACCGACTCACAAAATCAGCTCACTTTATTCCTATTCGAGAAGATTTCAAGAACGAAAAGCTTGCTCGTATTTATATCAGCGAAATCGTCAGCCGTCATGGAGTTCCATTAAGTATTATTTCTGATCGTGATGGTCGTTTCACCTCACGGACATGGCAGGCAGTACAATCCGCTATGGGCACTCGACTAGATCTCAGTACCGCCTATCATCCCCAAACTGATGGACAGTCTGAGCGCACCATTCAAACCCTTGAGGATATGCTCAGAGCATGTGTCATAGACTTCAAGGGAAATTGGGACGCCCACCTACCATTAGTCGAATTTTCGTACAACAACAGTTATCATTCTAGCATCGGCATGGCACCTTTTGAAGCTTTATATGGTCGAAAGTGTCGATCTCCTGTTTGTTGGCACGAAATTGGGGAAGCTCAAATTACTGGTCCGGAATTAATCCAAGAAACAACAGATAAGATTCATCAAATCCAAAAACAATCTTCTAGCGGCTCAAAGTCGTCAAAAGAGTTACGCAGATAAACGACGAAAGCCCTTGGAGTTTAGCGTTGGTGATCATGTGCTTTTAAAAGTGTCACCGTGGAAGGGAGTAGTTCGTTTTGGTCAAAAGGGAAAGCTAGCACCACGTTACGTAGGACCTTTCAAGATACTCGAAAGAGTAGGTCCTGTAGCTTACAAGCTTGACCTACCGGAAGAACTCGACATAATTCATCCCACATTCCACGTGTCGAACTTGAAGAAGTGCCTCGCTGATGAGAATCTTCATATTCCACTGGAGGATATTCAGATTGATGAATCCATGCATTTTATTGAAAGGCCAGTAGAGATTATGGACTATGGAGAAAAGCGTCTACGTCGAAGTCGCATTCCTATTGTTAGGGTACGCTGGGAGTCGAAACGGGGACCTGAGTTTACTTGGGAACGTGAAGACTCAATGCGTGAAAAATACCCTCATCTTTTCCCTACTACTTCAACTGTTTGAATTTCGGGACGAAATTCCTAAAAGTAGGGGATACTGTAACATTTGTATAAATCGGGTCTCCAAAACCCGCTCCGTTTTGTAATCAAATATCAAGTTACGAAATTTCATTAAGTATTTATGAGTATTTTGAGTTTAAACGTTGCATAATTAATATATAAACTAAACTATAAAAATTATATTTGATAAAAAGTTAAAATAAAATAAATAAAAAATATTTGGAGCTGACCGGACTCGAACCCGGGTCAACTGCCTCCAATGACTTATCTTCCCGTCTCCAAACCACTCCGCCACCAATTGTTTTCTGTTAGCATTATGAAAACAATTGAGTTTTATACGCAAACTCGGATTAACGGTTAATAATATCTGAATAACGGAAATCGGTAAGCCGAATCGCCAAATCAGTTTTGTTTCGCTTAGTTAACTTATAACCGATGAATATCGGTTTCTAATTAAAGTTCAGATTGAATGAACTTCGAGTTTTGGGTTTTTGAAACCGAAAGACATTCAAGCTTCAAATAATTCTGTTTCCAATCATTTATACGATTCAGAACTGTCTCAAATACACTCCAATCCCTTTTCGTCGCGTTTTCAAGTCCTTTGAGCACAAGAAAACTGTTGCCGGAATTTTCTGCAATTCTCGCCGGAAAACCGTGTTCAACATAAACCAGTAAGAATTTCCTCTCTTGCTGTTTCAATCTATTGTTAGGACACTACTAACATTATTCCGTCACTCAAAGTCAGTCACAGAAGACTTTGCTGGATTTCTGGTTTCGCCGGAGAAATTCTGGAATTTGCCGGAACCACGCTAGTTGACGGTAAACACATTCAATCGTGCTAATAATCCATGTACTCTGGTTCAATTTCAAATCTAATTCTTTAATTCTGTTGATTAGCCCCTCTCAGCCGAAGTTCAAAAACAGAGTTGCTGTTCTCGCCGGACTTCCTGAAGAAGACGACCTGTCCGGTATTTCTTTTCCCCAAACTGTTCGGTTTGTTCATTCAAACTAGTAGGCATGATATTTAAGTAGTAGAACCATGAATCAGTTGTCTGAGTAAAAACCGGTAATCGTAAGGAAGAAGACGAATCTAAAACGGGATAAGAATAAATAAAACTCGGATAATTAACGGGTTAGACACACAGTCCAGCGGTGGACTGTGTGCAAAGTTTATATACAAGTCCCGAGTTCGATCCTTACCACACACACTCTGCGTAATAAACATTCCTTTTTATTCATAAAAGTAACCGGGTTAGATCGAGTAGTTGTTAAGTATATTATAATTCAAGAATATAACCGGGTTAGACACACAGTCCAGCGGTGGACTGTGTGCAAAACAAACTGCACGTCCCCGCGATCGAGTCCCGTCCCAAACACCGGTTCAATGAGATTAAAACGTTTTGCAAAATAAAGGAATTTTCGGTAAAATCGAATAAGTGTATAAATATAATAAGAACTGGATTCCTAACGGGTTAGTCACGTAGCTCAGTTGGTAGAGCTACGTGCGCGTGAACGGAAGGTCACCGGTTCGAATCCCGCTCGGCGCAAGAATTACCGCTGACCGAACCGGTCAACGGTCAACGGTCAACGGTCAAACAGTAAAAAAAATATTATTATTTTTTTTTAAAATAATTATTTGTTTTATTTAAATTAAAAATCAATTAAAAATACTCAAAAATAACATTTTTAAGGATAGAAAATAGCCATAAACTCACACAAATATATCTAAAAATCCCATTAAAAATCTTTAATAAAATCCATCCGTTTAATATATTTTTTCCCATTATTATTTAGGTCAGTGATTCCTCGTTAACTCGCTTCGTCTAAATCGTGCGCATCTCACCAATTCAAATCCAACGCACCCAATGTGAGTGAACCCTTCAAATTCCCCGTTTTAATCACATTTTTGGGGTGTATCATGTGTCTTGTTCATTTACTTATTATAACTAAGTTATTGTGCATATATCATATCATGACATGTGTATTAGTTGTTGCTGTTGAGTAGTTAGTATTGTTTGCAAGTTATTATTTCAGTACATGCAATTGCTGAGGCCGTAGCTCCCCATCCCTCGAGGTTGAGTTTGATCCCCATTTTATTATGCGGTTGATCAGGGCGTGCCCGCACGATCGGCTCCGTTTGATTGAGCCTTGATCGGTCATTTATTCTCATTTCAGTACATGCAGTACGCTCGGCTCCGTTTGATTGAGCCTTGAGTGCACAGATTTATTTACATTTTCAGTTCAAGCAATACGATCGGCTCCGTTTGATTGAGCCTTGATCTCACAGTTCATTTATGTTAATTATCATATGATGTTGGTATGTTCATGTATGTTATCGATTGTTAATGTATGTTATAATTGTAATCGATGTTGCCATTGCTTGATTTCATACATATGCTCTTTTATGATTATGCACAATATTTTATTGATAAACTAACCAGAAAATCATTATTAAATGTTTATCTATAAGGTTCACTCGCCAACTTATGTTGACCCAAAAACCTCCCATTTTACACATGATACAGGTGAACCGGCAGCAGCTAGGAACACGTAGGACCTGGATTAGAAGAAATAAAACGATTTAGTGTTTGGATTATTATGTTTGGTTATTTTCCTTTGTAATGAATGAACATGTTTGAAGGTTTGAGAAATGTAACTTTGACTTCATTTAATTATGAAACATAATAGTAAATGTCATGTGCTTTGGTGATAACCCAATTATGCCCCGACTCTTATTTCCGCTGCGGGTCGGGGTGTGACATTCCCGATGTCATCTCCAAACACTATATCCATCAATCTTTGATAAGTAGCTCCCGCATTGTGGAGACCAAAAGGCATCTTGGTATAACAAAAAATGTCATTCTCCGTGCGAAAAGCGGTTTTATCTTCGTCATCTTTTTTCATCAATACTTGATGATAACCTTTATAACAATCTAGAAAACATTTCCAGCGAAAGGAAGCTAAATAGTCAACCTTTTTGTAAATCTCAAGAAGAGAATAACAATCTTTCGGAGACGCCTTGTTAGATCTTTAAAATCTACGCACATCCGCCATCCGCCATTATGTTTCTTTACCATGACTGGGTTTGCCACCCAGGTCTGGTATTTGACTTCGCGCAGAATACCAACATTTAATAACTCGGTGACTTTTTCGTTCATTGCCTCTGTCTTTTCTGACCCGAGGCTGCGCTTTTTTTACACAACTGGTTCTGCTGATGGAAATACATTCAGGCAATGTTCCGCAACGTCGCGCGGGACACCAACCATGTCGACAGGTGTCCAGGGGAAAATGTCTTTGTTGCGAAACAACAGTAGTTTAAGCTTTGCGCGAATTTCAATACTGACTGCAGGCCCTAATAAGATTGTCTGCTCAGGGTACTTATTGTTGAGTACTCACTTTTCTGGTTCATTGCTTTGCAATGTCTTGCCAGCCTTCATAACTGGTTCCTCAATTGACATGATTTCTTTCCGTGCATAAAGTATAGCTACACCATTTGGTGTCGGAAAACCACAAGCAGCATGCGGAGCGGAGGTAATCATACTAAAATCACGTTGCGCGCGGCGTCCCAATAGTACATCGTGACGGGAATTTGCCGGCATCACCATGAAGTTGATGTTACTCGTTCGAGAACACCTCCCATCCCATCAGATAAAGTAACAGGAAAGAGGATTTGTCCTAGAGGAAAGACAGCCTCATTGCAGAACCCAGTTAATGGAAAATCAACTGGTTCCAAGCGTGCCTTATCCTCAGGATCTAGTTGCTTGAAGCACTGCTCTTACATGATATCCATGGAACTACCCGGATCTATAAACATATAGTCTGTTTGGTAGTGCCCAAAGATACCGGTGATAACTACTGGCCGACCTTCTTGAGGACCTCCTGGAACGATAGGAAAAATGACTTGCTGTTCGCGCCAAGTGTTGTTTTGAAAATGTTGAAGGCTACGCTTGCGCGATGATCCACCTTGAATCATGGAAACGTGCTGTTTCATTTTCTTGTTGCTAGGCCCTTCGTTCTCGCGCGTAATCTGCTTAATCTCTTTGTGCACATTCTGGACTAGATGTGTAAGCTTCCCACTTTTTAATGCTTTTTCAATCTCCGTGCGTAGACTGATGCAGTTATCTGTTGTGTGGCCTGTGTCTCTATGATAGTCACAAAACAAATTTGGGTCTTGCACTTTTTTGTTTTTCATTGGTTGCGGCTGTTTAAACTGATAATTCTCAAGGCTGAGAACCTCAGCCGGAGATTTCGTTAAGGGAGTCCACTGACGTTCCCTATTCTCCTGCTTAATAGCTTTTTGAGTTGTTATCTTGTTGATTGTTGCTCGCGCATCAATTGATGAATAAGGAGAATACGAATTCTGACTTGACTCTTTCCAATTTCTCTTATACTTGCGACTACCTCTACTCAACTCTTGCGGATGATTCTGAGGCAGAGGTGGTCGGTTAGAACTTAAGTTGCACTCAGTCTGGCGCGTAGACCTTGGCTGCCGCCATGAGTTTATCCCAGTTTTTTGGAAGGCCAGTTGTACCGGACAACACTTTAATCATTTCGTCGCACCTTACCGCATACTTGAACTGCGCGCGTATAAGGTCTTCATGGACATCTCCAATCTCCAACACCTCTATATTGTAACACGTTATAAAATCTTCGAGGCTTTCATCGTCCCTCCGCCAGATGTTCATTACATCAGAGGAGTCGCGCACGTATCGCCGTTGCTGGCTAAAGTGTGTAAGAAATTTCTCTTTTAAGTCGTTCCAAGAGGAAAGTTTACCTGCCGGCAAATTATCAAACCGAAGGTGCGCAGCGCTGGTAAGGGCCTGTACAAATAGGTGACACCACATTGGCAATGTCCAGCACCCAAGTAACCCTGCACCGGTAAAGAGGCGCATGTGATCATCAGGATCGGTCAAACCGTTAAACTTTCCAACGTTGGATGGTAATTTCGCTCGCTCCAACGGAGCCAGTGCTATCTCTCTGGTAAACTTTGATTGTTCAGCTGCTTCGGTTGGGCGATACACCAAGTGGTAATCATGCTCAGCTTCTTGATTGTATACTGCGCGTACTTTTGGCCTGTAACTAGCATGATCTGCAGATGTTCGATTAAAAATACTTGCACTATCCCCTTCCTCATAGGTTTTATCGAGCTCATCGTGTTGGGTGTCCGTTTCTGCGAAGACCGCAGGCCCAAACGAGAGTGGACAGATAGGCGACGCTGAACGTTGTCTTCTTGCCTTCTATTACCAGAATGAACAGGATCATTCCTGGTTTTAGAATACATTTCTGTTCTATCTTCAGGCATGCGCGAAGGGGAACGAGCATGACTTTGAGTATTATAACTCAAAACTCGAGGTGCTGGCGAAGCACGGACCCGAGGAGCGTTAACCGGAGCTTGAAAAGCTGGAGTTCCGGTTTGGGCACATAGCTGAGCATACATAGCGTTTAGAGTCGCTTGAGATTTGATTAACCACGATAATGGAGTCTCTCCAGGTGGTAAAATCGACGTAACATCAACCTGAGGAGCCGCCGACGTTACAGGAATACTCGCATGATTAGGATCATACTGAGCATTAGCTTCGCCGGAAGAATCCTCAACTATTTGTCCGTCGACCTGAGGTCCGACAACAACGCGTCGAATCCCTGATCGAGGACCTTGAAAAGATGATCCGTCAGCCATGACGCTGTAGATCTAAGTGAAACGAAACGAAAGGTGAGAAAGAATCGAAATCGGTGGGCGCCAATGAAGAAACCCTAGATCAACTAGACCGGAATCAAAGTAGATATATGGAATGGGCTCGGCATAAAAGGGTTAACCCTCCGTTTGGTTTCACGATGGATGATGAATAGAACAATATTCCGGTTGATCCCGCAAAACAGAACACCGTTAGCTCGCCACGGGGAGAAGGGGGTTCTCTCCGTGACCACCCTCCGGCGTGAGAATAAGTACAAGTAGTCGGAAGTAAGTATTGTAAGTGAGAGAGTAGTTGAGAGTGAATATCTTTCCTTGAACTCCAAGTTACTTATTTATAGCCGGTGTTTGGCGCCAAAAAGAGAGATTGTTAACGTTAACGGAATCTTTTGTTATTCCGTTAACGTTTGTTGGCAATCCGTTAGTGCACACTGATCGTGAGCTCATCAGTGGTTAGGGAGGTGCCACGTGTCAACATGAAATCACTACATCTTATAAACATGAGCATGCCATCACCGTGATCTTCCTCAGCCGTCCAGATGCTGCCATGTGGCAATTGGTTATAACCGAAAAGATGCTTGCACGATTGGGTGTTAATGGCTTCTAGAAGGTTTCACAGCTGTTACCCATCTATTATTCGCCACGTGTACATTCTGTTACAACAGAAAAGATTCCATTTGCTTCTGCACCAAGTCAAGGATTTTGCTAAGGGAAAGTTTATCAGGATTTACTGTTTCCTTGCGCGAGAAGCATAAGTTAGTTAACTGATCTTTCTTCTTCTCCTTGCTGCTTAGCGCAACGTTTGGTGGATGCTTGCTTTGATATAAATATTTGCGCAATGTTTGTGCATGGAGCATTATCAAACAAGAATGTTCAAGGTTAACTTTGAACCTTGCGCGAGCCCGCGCAAGGTAGTTAAATGAAGCATTATCAAACAAGAATGTTCAAGGTTAACTTTGAACCTTACGCGAGCCTACGCAAGGTAGTTAAATGAAGCATTATCAAACGAGAGTGTTCAAGGTTAACTTTGAACCTTGCGCGAGCCCGCGCAAGGTAGTTAAATGAAGCATTTATCCAAAGAGAGTGTTCAAGGTTAACTTTGAACCTTGCGCGAGCCCTCGCAAGGTAGTTAAGTGACGCTTTCCTCTCTTGGATATTTGGCGCAGAGTTCTAATAAATCTTATTTTGGCAAAGAAGTTTGCACACAGTTTTCTTAGAAGTTATTAATGGGTATGGTTTCCTTGATTAGCGCAAGGTTTTTAGGACCATACCCCTTCAGTTTTTTAACCATGTTTATGAAAAATAATTCTTGTAGTATTTAATCATTATATAAATTTAAAAATATAAACAAGTGTTTCTTAATGGAAACTTAAATACCTTAACTTTGAACTTTTTTATATGACTTGTCAATTTCTCATAGAAATTCAATGAGTGATTTCTTTGTTAAGTTTACACGTGAGAATATTTTATTGAAGAAAAAATATTATATTCTTTTTTTTTATGAATGCTATCTTTTTAGTAAGGTAATTTGTTGTACCTTTTCATTTCAAACGTTATGTAAACGTGCTTATATTATTTTTAGTTTTCTTAACATAATATATATTGGTACACACTATAGTTTTCTTAACATAATATATATTGGTACACTATCATTTTTATAGACATTATTCTTAATTTTCTCAACATAATATATATTGGTACACTCTTATCTATAGACATTATTCTTAGTTTTCTCAACATAATATATATTGGTACACTCTTATCATTTTAATAGATTCTCAAATATTTATATCATTTGCAGTTTTGACAAAAATGTTCTAGTTTATTTCTATTGGTTTGAAATTAGAATTTCAATTAGAACATTGTCTGGCCTTTTGGTTCAACTATTATGTTGATTATTTATTGGAATAATGGATTTTAATAATCCAATCTTTTAGTCATGACCGGAAATGGTCCCAACTTCAAAAAATAATAGGTAGTGGTCCCAACTTTTCGTATATTGTAAACCAATGGACTTTTACTAAAAAAATCTTAATTTCTTTTTCTCTCCTTATCCTTTTCGGTAACTTTTTCGTATAATGTAAACCAATGGACCTTTACTAAACCGAAAAGATAAATAGACAAAAAGAAATTAAGGTTTTTTTAGTAAAAGTCCATTTGTTTACAATATGTGAAAAGTTGGGACCACCATCAGTTATTTTTTAAGTTGGGACCGTTGCCGGCCAACGACTAAAAGTTTGGATTATTAAAATCCATTATTTCTTATTTATTCGTTCCAACTGATTTCAAGCGATTTCGGTCTACTAGTTTTATTTGAGACCATCCAAATAAAACCTTAGACCGTCTAAAACAAGATCATTCATACAACAAGTTTCAGATTTACAAATATTTCAAACTGATTTGTAAACTTAAGAGATTATAAAGTGTTAGTAATTTCATATACACAAAAATGATAATTTATATAATTTACTCGAATACACTTAATATGATTCTTTTTGTTTTAAACCGGTGGATGTTGGGAGTGGGGACAACAAGAGGGAGGAGCCTAGAGGGAGCTTGTGGGCAAGAAACGACCAACATAAATTAAATAGACGTAAAACATATTACTTTAACGTCTTTATATTCTTCATTCATGAATGGAAACTTAAATCCAATTTTTTTTCCATCCGTCTAACTATATACCGTGAAGTTTGTGGGGATTTTGATGATGTTATAAAAAGTAGAGGTGTTTATTGAATTGAGTTTCAATTCCTTAAAATTAATCAACTCGAGTTATCTAAAATTCGAAAGTTTGAAGTTGGATCCGAACTAGATTGGAATCTGAGATAGACTCAATAAACCCGATTTGAATTTGAACATTAGAATCTGAACCAAATTCGAGTTAATTTAACTCAAACTAATAACAAAAGTAAACTTAAAATACTCTCTAAACTTTCAATTTTCATAATACGGCTACATTAGAATTTATTTGGATTATTATGTATTAGACAAATAAAAGATCATATGACCAAAATTCTAATTGCAAAATCCACTAAAATGACAACATAAGATTCATTGCTTCATATATGAAAAAAATGATAACATACTTATCAAACAAGTATTCTAATTCGAGTTGAACTGATAAATCATAAGGTCTACTTCCATACAAAATTCTAAATCTGAAATTCAAATTCGATACTATTTATGTTTCAAGTTATTCAAAATATTTACATAGTCATATCGGAATCTAGAAGAGGTAGTTCGGACTTTTGCACTCCTACTCTTAGGTACTGCTAAACGTGGACTAAAGAAAAAAACGTTAATATCGATTTCTTGATCGTACAAGTAATTGTCAACAAAAAGGCACACATAAACTTTGGTTACTTTTTAATTCAAAACGAGTGCGATATATTACATTTGTGATTTACTTTTTTTATATATTCAACTCGTATAGGTTTATAACACCTATAAATCAAAATAATAGTGTGTGTATATATATATACACACACTTATATAACATGTTTGAATCGTTTTGTGTATGGCTTTTCATGTATCTATTTTATCTTATAGAATACTTATTCAAAACTCAGCAAAAAATTTTTAATATCTAGAGAAAAAATAAGGGCAGTTTTCAAACCTTCATTATTTTGTTTTCGATAATTGTTTGGCAAAAAAGTCATTAACTCTAAGGTAGCGTTTGCGTTCGTTTCATAAATTGTAATGGACTTGGAATTCGAATTTGCGTGCAAATTGAAATTTGATTTGGAATTTAATTGTGTTTGTTTGACGTAATGGAATGTAATCTAAATGGAAGTGGAATGTAGATTCCTTTCTTTATGTTGTTCAATTTCAATTTTTTTAAACCAACAAAATAAAAATTAAATCAACATTTCAATTCTTTTAAAATTTCATGTTATTCTGTGAAACGAGCGTTTCCTGATAAATAAGTCGTGTGTTCTTAATAGTAATAAAATGGTCTTTCTTTTTTGTTAAAAAAAATTATTGGTGTAATGTAGAAATAAGATTTGCTATTAAAAAATTATCCACTCGTTAAGTTGACGAATTAAAGAAACCGTTTGATATAAAGTAAAGCTTTCACAATTAATCGCAGGCACATTATAAGGCAGCATTTATTAGATGGCCACCGTTTTTCATGACTTTTGTGCTTCAACATTTCAACATAAACCAACCTATGTGTCCGTGATATTATTAATTTGCAAATTATTTAATATGCATTACTTTTTTTAACGACCAATCAATACTGTAGGAAAGACAGTGGTTCCTCTTTCTAAATTGTGGAAGCCTTTTTTATTATAGGAAATTCGAGTTCCTATTTTTGGTAAATTATTCTTTTAAAAGTTTTTATATTTTTTCTAAATTCATCTCAAGTCATGTTCAACTATGTTCATTTTCAGAAAAAATACTAAATTAGCTATTTTTGTATGCATTAAATTTTCATCTTATAACAATTTAAAACTTATACCCGTTGGTTATATGTCGGGTAATTACCCGTCGGTCGGTCGGATGCATGGTTCAGGTAACCAATCAAAGTCAGGTGAAATTCTTGTTCTAAGAAGACAAACCTTTTTTTCAATACATGTGGTAGAATGAAGTAGAAACGAGGCAATAACCTTCAAGCTTCATCTCGTAGAGTGTTGTTGCAAGTGGTGTATAGGTGAACTGATCAGGGACGACTAAAGTGTGGAGGGGGAGCATATTTAGGGTTGTGCATAGAGACGTCTCATTATCTTATCGCCTACAACACTTGTATGATTCCCTCCTAAGTCATAACTGGTTGACACGGTCGTGTGTGCGCCCAGACACGGGTATGCGTCAACAATTCTGATGGGCCCACACCGAGCACTTGTCCGTGCACACTACAAGAAAACCGGGAAATAGTGGCGACATGATGTCGCCGCTAATGGTAGTTATCAGCGCCGCTAATATCAATAGGGGCAACCTTTTAATCGATCTTGAGCGTTAACCGACGGAGGAGGAGAAGGAATTTAGGGGAAAAGTGAGAAAGGAGGGAAGAAGCCCGCCTAAAAGGGATGCAGCCGTATTAGGGTTAATAGGGGCGACTCGCGTCGCCAGTATTGATAAGTCGCGTTGCCGCTATTGATCCAAACACACCCAAGCCATTCAATCATGATAAGGGATGAATTGCTGGGGTTTATTGTGGGACACCGGGGTGCGGATCGATAAATAGCGGCGACATTAGGCCGCTATTGCTCGCTTTTCTTGTAGTGGCAGGCGTGCTTATTCTACAGTTAGTTTCTAAGGTTGTCTTTGAAATGTCACGAGCATGCATCCTTGATGCGCGACGGTGCATTACTTCCACTTGGTGATTTTCTTGACTATTTTTCTGTTTGTCGCTTGTTTTTCATTGGGAAGCCAAATATCAATGCAAATCACAAAAGAACTGATTAAGTACTATATCATGCAGAAATGCAAAATATATCAAGTCAAATATAAGGATAGATATGCATTAAAACATGTATAGATGATGGTATATCCGTGTGAAAATTTCTTAAAATGATGTTAAACTAATTGCTAATGAAATTTTTTCACACATTTAATGACTAGTATCGTAAAGAAATAGTTTAAACTAACTAATCACTGTTTTGTATTTAAGGGAGAAGATACACCAATTTTTAACTGTGATACACAAAATTTGCAATATCAAATCAACACACTTATCCTCTGCCATGCTCATAATATATGAAAAAAATACATTCGTGTATCATAGTAAGGCTATAGGGTGTGATCATGACCCTGATGACCACTATGACCCTTTACGTCAGCACCATGTCACCTACCTCTAATTCATCATCCAAAATCACTACCCTAAGGGTGTGGCATGACCCAAACCACTATCCCCTTATTTGTTTTAATTTATATTTGTCTAAAGAAAAAGAAAATATAATCTTGAAAAAGGGAAAAGAGAACCATGGTTCCTATGGTTTAATCCATGCGAACCATAGTGGATCAAGCAAAGGGATGGTGTAGCTTTCCATTTATGTTCCTAGGTGACGAATCATGTCACAACCATGAACACCACACCCTTCAGCCTACAGCCTAATAAAATACTAAAATCAACACACTTATCCTCTACCATGCTCATAATATACTAAAAAGTACATTCGTGTATCATAGTAATAATAATATTAGTGTATACAAGTAACACACACTGCATGATTATTAAAAGAAGATATTGCTATGGTGCATCATAGGTATATTAGACCGGATGTTTAGTGATAGTCAAAGCATTAGAATTGTAATTTGGTGTTCTAGATAAGCATTATTGTGATTCTTTGTAAATCTAATAGGAAAACTTAAAAAACCAGAAAAAAAGGATATAATGATGAAAACGCTATGAATTACCCTCGAAGTTACTCGTTGTGGATTACCATTTACGTGAAAGTATACAATTACTATTTCATAATTTAGACTATATATGTTTGTATAGTCGAGAAAGGGCATGTCGGGTGAGGGCTGGATCCAATTGGCAAAGCTATTGAAGTTAAGATGTTAATGTGGTGTTACTCTCCTTGTGGTTAAAGGTTCATGCCCCATCATATACGAATTTTGTGTAATTTAAGCCGTTAAAAAAGATAATAAAGGGGATGTCATTTCCCCTACACCTCACCATGCATTCTCTCCACCAAGTTCTTCTTTCTCCTATCTACTGCCTCAAGTAAGCTAAGAATTTTGTCATAAAACATGTACATAACACACACCATGACAAACGCTAGCATGATATCATCCATAATAAGGAAACCTTAAAACGTTCATAGTTATCTCACACACAAAAGAAAACACTCATTCTTTAAAAACCAAAAAACATTGCCACATTGTCACTATTTTTTTTACGTTTAAATACTTAAATTTGTCTATATACATTTAATATTATAAAAACACTAAATGGGACCCCCGCAATTCAGTCTTTTATGTTCTTGTAGATGAACGACTCCCCATAAACTAATCGTGCGCAATGGTAAAAAACGCCTAAGAATGGCAATGTTGGCCGTGAATGCCCCCCACCCCCCTCCGAAAAAAAAAGAAAAAATAATAATAATAACAATAACCATTGGGGATGGTCCATGAAACATATCCTCAAGTTCTTTTTATTTCAACAAATCATTTTATTAGGTAGTTAACTAGAAATATGGATATGATAACAGTATGAATTGATATATTATTATAATAAGTATGTAATCAATAACTATTAGTGTGGAAGTATGTATATGAAAAAATATATATAGAGTTCGGTTGGTCCACTTGAAGTGTGAATCACACTATATGTGAATCCTCATGCATAAAAGGTGCAAGCCATCTATGAATTTGGTTCCTTTCTCAGCCACACAAACAAACTGCTTTTTAGTACTTTTGGAATGGTCGGGTCCGGTTAGGTCCAGTAGACCACTCAATCCAATCTGGTCCGTTTTCTTTTTCCAAACAATGGAAAAGCTTATAAGTTCGTAAAAAAATAAACTTTCCTTCCATGCGGTGATTAAACTTGAATTAGTTTAAGAAAATCGAGGGAATTTGAGAAAATTTTTATAAAAAAATATAAATATTTATCAGTTTTTCAACCATACATGGTAAGCGTTTCTATGAAACAAACATGGCCCAAGCAGTACATTCACACTTATATCCATCTACTTGTAGTCTTGTACTTTATATTTTATTTTTGATTTTTTTGTCTCTCATATATGTACAACACTCACAAACATATATATGGCGTGTTCAATAAAGTATCTCCAGTGCGAAGCAAGAATTTTATCATTTGGTGTCATTTTTTTCGACATTGGGGTTATAATAATTAGGAGTCAAAATTCTCGAATCAGGTTGTGTTGAATCACATAATAAAAAGACAATATCATAATAAACGTACAATTTCATTAAAAATCATAGAATAAAAAATATAAAGACATTTGAAGTATATATATAAAAAAATACATTTTCGGTAATTGAAAATTTGATATAAACTAATTGGGCATGGGCCAAATATTGGGTTAAAAAATTAAATAAACATTGGTCTTTGCTATTTTAAAGTCCACTATTAATAATTGGGCTTAGTCATTAAAAATCATAGAATAAAAATTAGAAAGACATTTGAAATATATTTATAAAAAATACATTTTAGGTTAAAGAATTGAAAATTTGATATAAACTAATTGGGCATGGGCCAAATATTGGGTTAAAAAAATTAAATAAACATTGGACTTTGCTATTTTAAAGTCCACTATTAATAATTGGGCTTAGTTTCTAAACTGTAAAGTCGTCGCACTTTAAAACATCATTCGGGAGACGCTACAAACTCGCTATAAATATGTAAGTCGTCGCACTTTAAAACGTCATTGTTTAAGTTTATGGGAAAATACAAAAAAAGATTTAATTGTTTTTTTAAGAATTTAAAAACTAGTGTAAACCTAACTAGTGATGTGTGGTTGGCTCCACATGGTTTACCGGAATCGTACATATGTGTCACCGCTCATGGGTTGATCCCGATACATGGCAAATGATGAAGCGTACGATCGCGTTTGACGAGTTTCCTTCTCCTCATACGGGAGAAAATATTTATAAAATTATAAATGGCACAATAATTAAATATGGTTTAGAAGATAAATTTTTTTCAATATCCTTTGATAACGCTACAAACAACACAAGACGATTGAAAAATTAAAGTTGAAGTACAAACCAATAGTTGATGGTATTTTTTTCCACACACGATGTGTTGCACATATTATTAACTTAGTAGTGCAAACCGGTTTAAAAGATCAATTTGTATCGGATTTTATTATAGCATTTAGAGCTATGCTCCAAGATGTTTTCAAAAGTGGAAAACAAAGATATCAAGAATATAAAAAACTTTGTAAATATGTCAACCAAAAAATTATTGGACCGAATTGGAATATACCGACTCGTTGGAATTCAACTTGTCATATGTTTGAAATGGTTATAAAGCAAATGAGCACTTTAAAATCTTTTCATACAACTTTAAGTGATGAGTACCTAGTCGTCCCCTTTCCCGACACGGCTTGGGAAAATATTCATAACCTAAGTACTTTTTTACAAGTTTTTAAAACTACAACGACTTTGATTTCTGGTGTTTATTATCCTACTAGTTCTAAAGTTGTGGACCAATTGTATTTGATAACAACTAATTTCAAAAAGTTTAAAAATTCTAGTGACATGTTAAGGAATATGACGAGACCAATGATTTTCTATGTGTCGCCGCTTTAAATCCAGCTTTAAAGTACCGGGTGTTGAAGCTTTAATTGATGAAATTTATGACAAGTTGGATATGCATGAGGATGATCCAACTTTAAAAGCAAAAACAAAAAAAATATTCAATGAGTGTATGGCCAAACTTTATGATCATTATTTTAAAAAATATAGTGAAAAAAATCATACAAATTTGTTTGAGTCTCGATCCACGGCCTCTAACGATGAAACAAGCGGGGATCCACTTATAACCATGTTGATGAGACGGCTAGACAACAAAGGGGTAGTGAACCAACAAGTGAACTTGGGAGATATAAAAAAATCAGTATTCGCTTACTATGACCATCGAGGAGTATAGGAAATTTGATGTTTTGGCATGGTGGAAATCGAAAGAATCCGAATACCCGATTCTAGCCACCATGGCTCGTGATATACTAACGGTCCAAGCTTCCACGGTAGCTTCGGAAAGTTGTGTTTTCTCTTAGTGGCAGGGTTTTGTCAATTAGAAGAACAAGACTAACTCCGGAATCGCTAGAGATGGCAATATGCTTAAAGGACCATTTGGATGCCGTTGATCGTGTTCAACATAAAACTAGTCTAGAAGAGAAGTTGAGTTAGAGCATAAAATTGTTGACGAAGAGGAGGACGAAGAAGTGGAGACTAACGATTCGGACGACGATTTGTACCGAGGTACCCGCACCTAAGAGAAACTCATCGGAAAGTGTTGCACCTGCCGCTAGTAAACGATCAAAGAAATAAAATCTTACTGGAACCGGTTCTGAGTAATTTTTTATTTTTTTGTAACCGGTTAATTTTTTTATATATATTGTAACCGATTAATTTTTTTTTAATTTTAATCGATTATTGTTACTATTTTTATTTATCAATGTAACTAATAATAAAAATCAAACATAACAAACACAATAGAAAGAAACATTACACAAACTTTATTAAAAACACCAAACCAAACGGGTTACATCAAACATTTGAAGAACCGGTGCCGGAACCTTCTCCCGTCTCATTTTTCTTTGCCTTCGTCAATGGGCAATGCCGCTCAGTGTGTTTCTTAAGGGTTGAGTTGGCGGCGGCCTTCATAAATTTTCCACAATCTTTGCATCTAGCCATCTCGTGGCTGTCGGACATTAAACAGAGATCAAAATTCTTCCATATAGCGGGTTTCTTTTTGTCTCTAAGACCGTAACAACTTCATCGTTGCATGCCATAGGTATTTGCAAGAACTTAGAAGTTGATTGATTTTGTACGTTGATGATGGTGAGTGTTAAGTTTAGAAATGGTAAGTAGGAAGGGGTTTATGTACAAAAAAAAACCGATTTTTTAATCAGGAACCGGTTTCCAACAGTAACATTTATCATGAACCGGTTCTGAATAGTAAATGGCAGGTTTGACTGTCAGGAACCGGTTCCCAATAGTAAAATGACAGGTTTGACTGTCAGGAACCGGTTCCCAATAGTAAAATGGCAGGTTTGACTGTCAGGAACCGGTTCTGAACAGTAAAATGGCAGGTTTGACTGTCAGGAACCGGTTCCCAATACTATCAGAAACCGGTTCCGCACCATACCCGGTTCCACACCATACCCGGTTCCATAAGACCCGTACCCGGTTCTATACGGTTCCATATTCTTGGGTGTGAACCCGGGTAGGAACTGGACCCGGTTCCACACCATACCCGGTTCCAATGACATCCAAGCAGAACCGGGTCCGGGTTGAAACCGGTTCCGGGTAATAATAAAACCCGATTATGCCCATCTCTAAAAACATTTAAAACAAACAATCGTGTCGCTAAACAATGGCGTCGTTCGTCAAAAAACAACAGCGTCGCTCAAAATTTTCCTATTACATATTACATACGGTTTGAAAAATTGGTGTCGGGCGAACCCATTCACCACAATGTGGCTCCGCCACTAATCAACCGCATTAAACTGTAAAATTTGTATAATGTAATTATAGGTATTGCATAAAAGATAAATACAACGTGTTAAATTGACTTTATACCTTATTCTCTTTTCGTGCTCCTCTCCACGCTCAACTCTAAATGGATTCCTATCTTATGCAACGGATAGCATTTGTTTTCTCCTCTCAATGGAGACTCTCAATTGATACTTTTGAGCTTCACACAGATCTGCTCTTGATTCTACTCTGCGAGCTTCGTATAACATATTGTATGATTCCTCATATTCAAAAATAAAAATCTTAATATTTCACATATATTAGATTAGTATCATATAACATATTGTATCTACGAGTGATTTGCTTAGCTCAATTTTTTTAGATGATAAAACCTCTTGTACTTAGTTACTAAATTAAGATTAAGTTAATTTTGTAATTTCAGAGTTATTGGTCCTGGTTGTTGATTAAGTGTTCATTCTTGTGACACACGGATACATACATGAGTTTTCAACTTTTTTTTTTCTATATAATATATCTAACTTAACGTATACAAGATTTTTATTATTTTTTATGTACATTAATTGTTCGGATTATTTTTTCACCCCTTTCGAAACAAATTACTCCTTACATGTACATAACACTATCTATGTCGAAATCTCCATCAATAAATTCAAACATTTGATCGATGGTCACCTGAGTGTGAAGCAGGTTTTCAGTTGAACCACTATCTAGACATTTACTATTCTGGCTGCTCTCTGTTGATCCTTTATTATGTTGCCATTCATGCTCCATGGTGCTTAATTGATTGTTTGAATCATGGCTAAGTGGCTGACAACTTGACATGTCTTGAAACTCATCTAGGCCAATCCAGTCAGCAAATATAAGTTTTGGTAAGTTGCTGATATGGGAAACTAGTGGGACCGACGGAGCCATGTCAGCGGACGAACTGCTTGTGAAGCTAGATGTAATTTGGCACGATGACGATGGCTTTGTGCTTGTCATGTTTGTGTTTGTGTTTGTGTAATCAGGTTTAGGATTAACTTGAAGTTGAAGATGTGATGTTTTGGCTACTTTCTTCTTGAGATGAGAATGCCAATAGTTTTTTATCTCGTTATCTGTCCTTCCAGGCAAATAATGTGACATCTGAGACCACCTGATCAATCAAGGTTAAATAATCAATTTAGACAATGAACGATGAATATAAGCCGTATAAAACCAATTTGGTTAATCACTTGTTGCCTAAGAGTCCATCAAGGGTCAAAATGGTTTCTTCTTCTTGTGACGAAAATGCCCCTCGCTTTAAACCGGGCCTAAGATAATTAATCCATCTTAATCTACAACTCTTTCCATTCCTCTCAAGACCTAAATTAAGAAAGGTAATGTGGATTATGAAATGTTAAATATTAGTAAACTCGTTTTGTTCTTATAACTAGTCTAGTTAAGTTCGACGCACAAATGAATGAAGTTACCTGCATTAACGGGGACGGAACTCCAGCAACCATGGCCATAGTTCATCAGATAATGCCTTAGCTTCTGGTCTTCATCGGGTGACCATAAACCCTTCTTGTGCTCCCTCATTGGGTTTCTGATAGCTTGAACCAGAAGGGAATGATTAAGATACTGATGATTAATTGAGTATTTAAAGGGAATGTTTGATAGATTAATTTATCCATCTCACCAACAACTTATATAAATATCAAAAAGATTCTTGGAAATCCTAGAGATTCCATCTAGCAAAGAACTCATGGACTTATTCTATTGATCAACATTTCAAGTTTTACAAGAAAATAAATAAAGCATTAAGTTCAGGGGCGGACCCAGGTGTAACCTTGGGTGGGCGGGCGCACATTTTGAAAGAAAAAAACATTTAGTGTATTTTTTAGGCAAAAAACCCGACCGCACCCCTAGAAAATATGTTTGAACCACTCATCCGAACCCCCAACAAATAATTCTCGGGTCCGCCACTGATTAAGTTGTCATCTAACATTCATATGCCATGACTAAGCGGATCAGAATAGATTAAAATGTATGATCCATCATGTCCCTCCACAAACTCCAAAAATATATCTGGTCGAACTCGTGCTCGGCTCATTTGCACCCGTAACTTAGACGGTTACAACATCATTTAAGTAATAAGGCTCATTATCCAAGCAAAATTTTAAAATAATCGGATCATATTAATATTTTAGGATGGCAACTCATAGAGTCACAGTCACGCACTCTCTGAAAACTACTAAATTACATTTTTATGTTCACGACAGAGATTAAACCCTCACAAGTCTCTTTGGTAAAAATTGAAGCATTGCTCGATTTGTGTGTGTCATCACAATAGGTAACGGTCATTAGGGGTGTGCAAGAAACCGAATTAACCGAACCATAAACGAATTAACCGACAAAACCGAACCGAAAAACCGAACCAAATAAAAAACCGGTGGGTCGGTTAATGGTTTTTTTGAAAACCGAAAAGCGAGTCGGTTATGGTTATCAATGTTTCCATATCCACCATAACCGAACCGAACCGATATGTAATAAATCTTTATAGGATTTAGGACTTTTCATCTTTTTTTTAATATCTAATATTTTTTATTATTTTTTTTAGTATTTATAGCTATTGTTTTGCCGCTTTTGTTGAATGTTTATTTGAATTTATGGAATATCTCACATCACTTTGTTGGAATATTCGGTATTAATATTATATATTATATGTATTTTTAACACTATGTAATACACAAATATATAGAAATAAGCAATAACAATTCATTCCATGTTAAAAAAAATAAGTTATTTTTTTAGCTAGGCTAAATACACGGTTAACCACCCACAACCGACCCGCTATAACCATCAAAACCGATTAACCATAACCGATCAGTTATGGTTATAGTTTTCTATTAACCGACATGGCGGTTATGATTATGGTTTTAGGCCAAAACCGACCCATGCACACCCCCAAGAATCATATTATAACTAACAAAGAAAAGTAAATTGTTACAAATAAGCCCATCTTCAATTAATAAAAGACTTTATATGAAAATTTAGTTGTTGTGACTTGCGACTTTAGGTAATTTATATCAAGTGATGTTTCACATTACAATTAAATATAAGAGCTTAAAGTTGACTATATTTCTGCATCCAATTGGAAGCTCGATTAGGTTATGTCAACAAATACTATACAATTGAAAGCTCGTTTCAGTGGAGTCGAATGCCTAGCTCGGAGGAGGAGTTGTATCAGCTTGAAGAATTGACATCTATACTAACGAGGGTCAGTTTACGGGCTGCAGAAGATAAATGGGACTGGATCTTGGAGTCGGCCAGGAGTCTTAGACTGCAGCTGCAGAATACCAGGTTCACCGGTAGCAGGCTGGATTTTTTATGGAATAAATGGATTCCCTTGAAGGTGAACTTTGTCACGTGGCGGTTGGCTTTTAATCGCTTACCGACTATGACAGAGCTCGCAAAAAGGAATGTTCAGGTGGACTCTTTAAGGTGTATATTGTGTGGGGCGGATGACGAGACTGCAGACCACTTGTTCGTAGCCTGCAGAGTAGCACAAGAGACCTGGGATTTCGTGGCAGATTGGTGTCGTTTAAACGGCTTTTTTGTGTTCACAGCAAGAGATTTGGTGGAGTTTTGGAAGCATGCTCGGGTAGTCGAAGCTGGAAGAAATTGGTAAATGCGATTATTCAAGTGGCGGTGTGGATTAAGACCCGTGCAAAGAGACAAAGCATTACATGGGAACAATGGTGTAGGTTCGAAATAGAAAACATGATGCTGTAACTTTTTTGTTTTGGTGTACTGTGTAATCTTGGTGATGGACTGACTAACTGTTTTATGTTGGTCCTGGATGAAATAATATGTTTATTGGCCTTTCAAAAAAAAAAAAATACCATAACTACCTTAATTCCTAATGGCTACTACAGATTAAAGTACCTAGGATGCAAAGCAGACAATCGTTGTCAATCATTTTAGCGTGCTTTGCAAACAATATCTATATAACATATAAATATTACATCGTTTTCATTGCAAGGCCGACAAAGTAAGGATGTCGGTATGCTATCGACTTGACCTTCAAGAAATTGGTTCCACATACAATTTTGACATCAAAATTAATAGTTTGATATTATAGAGCGTGTTCATGTTTGCCGGATATAATGAGTGAGTGAAAGAGAGTGGATTATTCAGTTATATAACTCTCTTGTGTCTTACAGTTAAAACAGTAAGCAGTGCCGCCGGCCCATAGGAGGTCAAGATGTCGACCGCCCAAGACCCACGTCTCTCCCATTGAGACCATTTTTTTTATTTCTTATATATTTTATTTATTATATATAATTATTTTCTAAACAAAACATATAATCAAATGTAAAAGAAAACCTAATATGTTTTAAACCCTTCAACTTTTAATTTAGGCCCATATAAACATATATACCCAATTCTCATTTAACCTAACTAAACTCAATAATGTTTTAAAAGCACACACGAACTCTAATATTATAGCGGCCATTCTTTTACTCGTCCAGGGTCCTCACGTTCTCATGAATTCTTAGAGACGGCCCTGACAATGACTACATATATTTATACGATTCTCACGGGTGTTTGTATAAAAGTAGTTCAATCCCACTCTATTGATATGAACAGACAATCTACTAGATAAATTACAAGAATCGTTAGTGATAATCATAAAAAGCCAAAACACCCCTAGTTTAGTCCCAATGAACAACTTGCTGTTTAAACTTCAATGGGCCAACTATATATGTTGCACTCTATGATCCTAATCGTCTACAATATCATGGTCATCACTACGTCTTCCTTGTCGTAAATCACCACCAGGTCACACGTTCCTATACGATTTGAGGATCATTACAAAGTCATTGAGATGAATATATGATACATTATTATTGAGAGATTGTGACGGTGTACTCTATCAACTTATTAGATTTAATGAAGAAACTCTCTATTGGAGTTTGACTAGATAGTCTAGATTTGTTAACATCAATCATAATGCTTCCTTTCCTTACTCTTAAGATAAATTGTCGTATTATTATAAAAGTAATATGAAAAAAAAATAGTCATTTCTTAACAAGTACACACAAGAACGAGTTAACCCTTGTAAACCACACAAACACGTCATTGATGCCTATGGTGTTGTCAAGATCTTGAAAGAGACAATAAAAATAGGGTGTTAATAAAGCCACACCCTAAAATCGTATTTTCACACCCTTTATACAGGTCGTATAGGGTTAAATGTCCCATATAGAGTTAAACGTCCCGTATAGAATAATCTGACATGACGAATATTGGGCCGTATAATGCTTTACGGCTCGTATCATGTTATACGGCTCATATAGATGGAGAAAATATTAGGTCGTATAACATCCTATACGGGCCCGTATAACATTATATGAGGTTTGGGTTGTATAACTTTATACGGGTCGTATAATGTTATACTGCTCGTATACATGAAAAAAAAAACATTCTCTGACATTTTCTATGTGCAAGATTCTCCTGTTCGGCCCGTATTGTATGGGTGTGAAAATAAGATTTTAGGGGTGTGGGAATAGTGGGAGCCTAAAAATATGATCACTCTTCTTGATTTTTTAATGGAAATCTATGAATTGGGTTCCATCGATCATTTTAAGATCAATAGACGGTGTGTGTATGGGACATCTGAACAACAAACACAAAGATCTTGTAGTGTGTTTTATCGGTGTTGTGCATGCGCACGTTGGATCAAGACAAACAGGTGAAGGTTGTGTGTGGATGTTTGTGAGTGTGAACCATGGAAGGATGAGGTGTTCAAATTAGAGACTCAACTACTTCAAAAAACTACTTCAAAATTATATCAAAATTAGAGACAAACAGGAACCATGGGTTGATCCTGCAAAAATGTTGGAATGGGATCATAATCTCTCCTCTCAACTACTTCAAAAAACTATATATCAAGAGTTCAAGACGAGACAATATTTTAGGAACGAAGATATGACATGTTGCAGTCCCTATATAGACACATAATAAAACAAAAATTCTTTTAAAAATTTGTTCAATTATTATTGTTATTGTTACTATTATTATTATATTGAAGATCTTTCCTACCAAATGATATAAAGAAAAGAGACTCAATTAATTTGTAGAGTTGGAATTTCGGTGGCTTTATTTTAGTATTTCCCTTCCTAAACCAAATTCATAATTTAATATTATTGTTTTCCTGTGTGGAAATATCCAACCTAATGTATATGACTCTGGCATGATGTCTGACATCATTACTAACAAGATTTAATCTTATGCATACCATTTTTGATCCGGTACCATAAGACCCCAATATGTACACATGATGGAAGCTTCCACTCTTCCACACATGTTTTAGACTTTAGAGGAAGAGTTGATATGAACAATATTGAGTGACAGTTGTGCCAAATCACCGAAATCGGTTTGACATCCTTAATGATGATTTAATCACCGACCGCTATATATTATATAACTACAACTACTGTACTCAATGGTCACTACTAAGAAAAAGACTACTCGATGTAAAGGAGACACAACATTTTATTATCGTAGCACATAATGTACCTTCACTTGAAAGCCTTATACACATGTGTTGTACATGGCTGAAATTAACGAAAAATCATCAGAATTCACAGCTATACAACATTGCATCAGTGTCATTGAAGTTTTGACACATACTATTCTCTTCATATATTAATTCATGAAAATCAGAATCTACATGTTGTTGCTCATTTTTCATTCGTAGATGATCCAGAGAATCGTCAAAACCATAGCTTGATCCTTCTTGAAGGTTACCACTGAATGATCCTTCATTCACTAGTTCACCATTCATAAATGTTGTTTGACTGCCTGAAAAGTCAAACTTGTGAAATTGATCAAGTGACACCCAATCAGCAAATAAAATTTTGGGTAAATTTCTGGAACCATAAGCTTCTGAAGATTCAAGACTTGAGTCTGTTCTTGTACATGGTGTTTGTTTATTGTGTGTGTCTTGAGGTTTCTTGTTATCCAAGTGTTGTACTTTCTTCTTCAGATAGGAATGCCAATGGTTTTTTATCTCGTTATCCGTCCTTCAGGCAAATGACGTGACATCTGAGACCACCTGATTAAGTAGACCTCACATTAGTAACCAAGCATTAAATCCGATTTTAAACAAACTAAAGACGTTGCTAATCATGGCTAGCAACGGATTTAGCAAAAGAATCAAGACGTTGGGATTGTTAACTTGTTAAATCAATAATGATCACTTACTTATTTCCTAGCATGCCATGAAGAGTCATTATGATCTCTTCCTCGTGTAATGTGAACTTTCCTCGCTTTAATCCCGGCCGTAGATAATTAATCCATCTTAATCTGCAACTCTTCCCGTTCCGTTGCAAACCTGTCAGTCAATGAAACACCTAATGATCAACCAACTAACAAAAACAGATGTTAACTGAATTAAACTTACCGGCATGAACGGGGACAAAATTCCAGCAGCCAACACCATTGTTCCGAATGTAGTCTCTCAGCTTTTGATCTTCATCAGGCGACCATAATCCTTCTTGTTCCTTATCTTTTCCTTTTCTGAAGATACAGGCAGCATTGTGAAATGAGAATCTGATGACCGATCAATGTGTGGATCTTATGATTATATTGTGTGATATATATAAGTATAATCCTAATGATTTTCACTTATTAAATGGTGAAGCTGGCAGACCCTTTTCTTATTACTTGTAGGATATGCAATTACATGTGTGTGTATATTACTTCACAGCTGAGATAACAATAAACGACACAAACGAACGAGCCAATTGTAAAAAGATGCAGCAATTCGATCTTAACTTGTGGTCCATGCGATGCATGCTTAGTCCTAATTGAGATTAAAGAAATGGAGATTTGGTAGGTTATAACATAATAAGATGATTACATCTTTAATCTACTACAATATGTATGTAGCAGAGGGAGTAAAAAATTATGCTTGCTTCTTTTGACCAGTTCAGTCTTAGTTTACGTTTGATAATATGTCTAGTTTAACAACCCGTTACGTTTTAATTAGTAACAATAGTTGTTTTGGTTTTAAAAAAAAAATTTAGTTATATACCGCCACTTCATATTTTCAAATCAACTAATCTAATCATGCCATGAGTACAGTTGACTTGATGTATACATCAAAGTCTTCTCATTCTCTAGATGTGTGTCACTATCCGCGATCGGTTATGTGTTATTACAATAATCATTAAGTATGTGTAATACATCACCAGACAGCTACACTGTTACCGTCATGTATATTATTAGTTTTACTTGTACTTTGAACACAACGCTATAATATTAAGACTTTGAAACTGCAACTTTCAAAATATTGATAAAAAATAGATAAAACAGAAATCGGTTGAAAGGTTTCCGGCCTTTATTGTATACAAAGTTATGCACTATATATACGAAAATCGACTTTAACACAAGATCTTGTAGTTTTTTTTCCGGAATTAGTGAAACCATGACGGATAAACATATTTTCACAGTCGTCGGGGTTCCAACAGGAGTTGTTGATGGGGCTGCAGACTATGTTATTTTGGTAGTCTGGTTCGGGCATTGGGTTTGGATTGGGGCATTGGGCTAATTCTATCGACATGGAACAGATGGTGGTAGACTAAGGAATGTGTGGGCCATGGATTGGGTCTTATGCAAGACACGAGGATGAGTCTTTTTCCAACCCGGGAATATGATGCAGGAGCATCCACGGGCTTAAGTGTGGCCTTTGTGTTTAGTGGGCCTTTTGATCCGGGCATCAATTTGTTTGTGTAGTTGGGCTCAAGGGAGAATCTTTGGGCTCGTGGTGGAGATAATCGGGGTCAAATGGTTTACGGATTAGAGGATCAGAATGAGGGGCAAGAAGATGAAGATCTATAAGATTTATTATTATTTCTTTTTTTTAATGATTTGAACTTCCTAGTTATCTTTAAGTTTGGTATAGAGTTTTAATTGCTTGCTAGTTGGTTGATTATTTCTATTAACTATATTAAGCTTTAAGCTTTATTATCAAATCATTTTCCAATCCTTTTAAACATAATAGTTTTTTAGCCGTTTTAATGAGCATCGCTTGCATCATATATAGGCACAAAGTTTTGCTTTCTGTTTATACCAATCTTCTACACTTCAAACTCTTAAAGTACTATGATGTTTTTTTAAAGCTGAAAAAGCAGTCCCTGCTGTACTAATTGACAAATATTAAAAATAAAAAACAAGTCACCTCTAGCAAAGCCTTTATACAAGGTACAAACATAAAACCTGCTTAAATTACTAAATACTAGTAGATGGACCTTAATAAACACCCATTGTAATCATAAGCAATGCACCGAACCATCGTTCTAGCCATAATGTCATATTCTTCTTCTTTGGCTCAGAGTAAATGCATGAAGTTTATGTCTGGATCATATTGAACTGAAATCTAGACAGCTGTTGTGGGATGGTAGATATGGCAGGCCCGTATCTCTGCATCCAAGAGTAAAAACAATTAAGATTAAACCAGTCCAAAACATAATTATAAGCCTGAAGCTAGTACAGTTCGACTCTCAAGTTCTTTATACGAGTACTAAATTACTAAACTAATCATGTTAAGTGCAAATTTCAAAGGTCCGAACAATTTCCACTCACGGTTTCTTGCTTTTAGTAATTTTGAGAACCAATATTTAGATTTGCAGTACCTGAACATTGTCATAAAGCTCAAACAATGGAACAGCAAGAAGTTTTAGATTTTTTGGCACAGCAAAGTACTCTCTTTCCGACAAGTGAACAACGAAAAGTTTCTTGCACTCCTGCAGAATTAACCAGACCGGAAAGATTGTGACTAAAATAGAGAGATCGTATAAAAAAAATTAAACAGAAAGAAAAATAATCAAGATGCATTTATGCTAGAAGATATTTTTTTTCTATTTACCTTTGGTTTGGTTATATGTGGAGGGCAGTACGGGTACATTATTGTCTCAAAATTAGGCCTCCACCATATAGCAACACACTCCCCTATCTGCAATTTGCATACAAGGTGATAAATAAAATCCATGAAATCTTTATCTTGCAAAATGTCCGTACTTAAGAATTAAGAACAATAAGATCAGTTGACTATGAGAATAATGATTTGGCTGTAACAACTTAAGTTAAAGTTTTTGATTCAATAGCACAGTCAAGACAAGTGACGGGATATAAGAACAGAGAAATACCTGCCAATCAGGCTGAAGTCCAGTAGAACTAGCTGCAAGTTTGCTGGATAATTTCCTTTTCAATCCCTCAATTTCTGCAGATTAAAAGATGGGGTACATTATTTAATATGCAGAAAAACACACTGTAACAAGAAAATGGTCACAGAATTATATTATTATTTACCATTTTCTCCTGGCTTTAGACGACCACCGGGAAGTTTACAGAAAGTGTTCCCAATTTGCAAAAGCAGTATATGTGGATGATTATGCTCCTGTACCTGTTGAATTGAAGCCAGTTTATGCATTTTACAATGAAGCAGCATAAACAAAAGGCACATCACTCACATGAACCTTCCTTGCATATTTTCTAAATTATATAAGAGACAAGGACATACAGCAAAAAAAAACATGCACTGAAAATTCTAAGAATCCATATAACATAGGCATAGCGATATAGTTTAAGTTACTGATTGCATAAGAATCCATATACCATAAGCATAACGATAAAATTATTACTATCATGTAACAAACAGTGCACTTTGCATTAAAGAAAAAGAGAGAGACCAGCAAAATTCCTTCAACACTAGTCCTCATGCCTTCCTTCATATAGCTGCAACAGAAATTTAAAAAAAAAATGATATCTAATAAGTGATCCACATGTATAAATGATAAAAGACAATAACATTTGCAAATCCAGTGCATCCTTTGTTCCTGGAAAAAGAGCTATATATGCTTATATTTTTATTTTAATTTTGACTCCCTATGATACAGCAGCCCACTTGTTACTTGTTTATGCTCATGTTGGGGCAGTGGGACCATTTGCAGAGAATGCTCTCCCCTTTTAAGTTACTAATTTATTATGTAATATAGAAAGTTACATATAATTGATTTAGCAATGATTTATAACCAAATCTAACTTTAAGTAATGCTTACTTAGAGGTATTGTTTATTAAAACAATTTATCTGCTTATTGCCTTAACAAGCAACCTTAAAAAATGGCTATATGTTGTATCGAAACACAATAAGTAGATCAAATAAGAAATCCCAAACACAACTTAATTGATGCTATCTTGTACAACAACATATATTTATAGCAAATGAAAATAGAAAAACAACTTGAGTTTCATGCGAGCAAGACGGTCAGCAACGGAAGTGTCCTTCTCCATCTTGGGCTCCTTGGTGCCGAAAGTGTAGCTCGACAGTGGATACGTATTCACCACCGCCAAACTAACCATCTTGTACGTATGTATTTGCTGGCGATTTGTCCGATCGCCTGAAACAAATGGAAGTTGTAAAAGAATGGAATATTTGTTGGCGATAGATAAAGGAGGGAGGGAGGGAGTTCTCTAGAAATGAAACGATGCTACTACAAAGTTGCCATACCGCCCCGGTAAAAATCAAATGTGCTTTTTTACTCCTCACTTACTGTCGTATTGCCATTTTCACTCAACTACTTTTTTTAATATAATAATAATAACAATAATAATAATAATAATAAATATTATTTTATTAATATTAATAAAAAATACACCACTTCAAACTGAAAATTGCACGTAAAATACTAAAAAATATCTGGTAGTTAAAGTGAGTATCTTTTAAACACATGCCAAAGCCACTTACGAAACCCAAAAATATCTTGAATCCAATTTGTTTTTAATAAAATTTATATCTTGATATTTGTAAAAAAATATAAAATGAAATAAACAACACTATGTATCTTAGATTTTTTTAAGTTAAACGAGTAATAGTTATTAAAGAAATATCACTTTATATAATAAATTAAATATTTCTTAAAAATTGATGTCCCTGTGACCAGCTCAACTCAAAGCAAGAGCCTCACGTATGTGCGGCATTGCGTTCACTCAATAGCCACAATGTCACTTCTGTTCACGACTCCTCACAAGTTCCAAGTGAGAGCCATGCTCATGTGCGGCATTGTGTTCACTCGGTAGCCACAATATCACATCGGTTCACGCCTCCTCGCAAACTCCAAGCAAGAGCCACGCTCATGTGTGGCATTGTGTTCACTTATAGTAGCCAGGATGTCACATCGCTTCACGCCTCCTCGCTTTATGACAGTGTGACATGGTCTTATAGTCATTGAGTGGTAGTGTGGCGCGTGAGTGAATCACGCCCCGTTGGGTGTGTATGATAGGTGGCCACGAGTGGTGTTGCTCGTTAGCTCACTCACCTTAGCGAGAGGTGTTTCTATTTTATTTTTCACTATAATTTTTTATTTAACTAACAATTTATATTTTATTTAATAATTTGTAATACTTAATTGTAAATAAAAACTAAATACACAGTTTTATTTATTTATTTTTCTTATCATTTTGATATAAATTCTAGTAAAAATTTATGTTGTTTTTTAAATAAAGTATTTTTATTCTTATAAACAGACTCACCTTTGTTTAATTTTTTTTTCGATGCATAATTTTTCTCTCTCAATATTTCGATGCATAATTTGATTTGTTTATGAGGGCCGGCTTCTTTTAGCAGACCCACCCAAACTTAAGAGGCCCCAAGTTTAGAAAAGAAGGCCATTGTTAATAATTCTAGCAGGCCGAAGGCCCATATTTAAGAATTTGGATTTTGGAGTATGGTAGTTGGGACGTTGAGTAACGAGAATGGAATGGTGATATGTTGTTGAGCTTACACTAAGGCTGGATGGTGTGGTATATAATGTCATATTATCGTCACGTAGTATCCATGTAACATAAGGAATTTTAAAGTTTATCCCCTTAACTAGCATGCAATGATTTAAATCATCTATCACAATTAATATCTAATTAAATTTCTAACTTGCCCCTATGACCCAACCACTTTTCTGCATGTTAACACTCGCCATGGAATTTACGAAGTTGCCCATAACCCCGCCCCTTTAGCTCTCATGAAATGGGGAGGGCATCATGGGGTGCCAACGATGGTGAGGTGGCAGGGGACGCTGAGCCACACTGCCTGATCTTAGTGAGGTCCCAATTTTAGCACCCTAAACAAATATTGTAAAAAATAAATAATCAGTGATATAATATGATGGGAGGAGTTATGAATGTTAGTTTTATGTATATTTTTTAATAATATTGTAATTTTGATTATCAAGTTCCAATATAATTAGATTTAGACAACTTAATGTAAAATACTATTTAGGTAAATTAGTCTTCAACAACACAATTTTCAAGAAAAAAAGAATCTCATTGAAACAACTATACTCTGTTGGTACCATTTATTGGACTAAGGCCCCCAATCCCCATCTACACTTTCTTTCAATTTCGTACTTTTTCTCTTTTCATATTAGCAAATAGTAGGGCTATTCAAAAAGCTCGTGGCTCGGAGCTCGCTCGGATTTAATTCGGAAAAAGCTTACTCGAAATGGCTCGGTTTAAAAGTGAGCCGAGCCGGCTCGGCTCGGTTAAAAAGTGAGCTAGCTCGGCTCGTAACGAGCCGAGTTGGCTCGGTTTGGCTCGCTTTGTAGCTCGGCTCAGTTTAGCTCGGAATATTATACTTATAATAGATTTTAATTTTATATACATTATAATATATTACAAAAAATTGATTAATATTTACATGTATATAGGTTTTTAATTTGATATCTATGACATATTTGAAGGTTGATTGTCATACTAAAGAACTAATATTATATTTCATTGAAATTAAAACTTATTTTGCATTGTTGAACTTGATTTTGGTTTGTAATATATTAGGTTGAACTTATTTTGAATATATTCTTTAAAGTATTGAATAATATTTTAGGTTACTGAATTTTAAGAGGTATGTATTAATTTTTCTTTATAAAATCGAGCGAAACCAAGCCGAGCCCGAGCTTAGATTTTCAGCTCGGTTTCAAATCCGAACCGAGCCGTGCCAGCTCGGTTTATAATCGAGCCGAGCCCGAGCTTGGCCTGGCTCGGCTCGGCTCATGAACAGCCCTAGCAAATAGAAGCAAGTTTCAAGAGTGAAAAAAATAACATACATTAAATACGTTTTTTAATGGCAAACATAACCAATCCTAAGTACTATCGGGACACCCACTGGACCAAACAGCGTACTCCGAGAGTAACCCGAGTCCACCACCAGTTACGGAGAAAACCCGCTAACCCACCCGCCCGTACCTTTGGGTTTTCCGATTAGATTCTACACACAAAACGCTACGAAAGATTCATTAACAAAACTAGAAACCCATATTAGTGATCCAACTGCAAAACATAAGGAAACTCGATTACAACCATAGCGTGTTTAAAAAATTTACCATGATTGGTTCATGAGGATTCCAGCCATAGTTTGGTATATAAAATAATTACTACAGAAATATATATACTTAATATATTAAATAAAAATTATGTAAATAATAGGCTCACGAGCTAGCTATTACTTTAGCGTGTCTATCGCGTGCAAGGTACCATGTTTGTCTAATGTTAGATCCCATTTTTCCTATAAGGGTTATATTCGTCTGAAGATATCTTGTAGAGAAAGTGTAAAATACAATAGCGCTTATCATGCGATACATACGCGAGCAGGAGATTGCGCCACATGTCATTGATATATACACTTTAATTTTTGAAGATATAATAATATATGAACGAGAAAGCCTGCTCTTAACCTCCAACATGTTTAGGTCAGAATGTGTACACGCTTTTTACTCTAATATTTTTCTAAGGATAGATCGACCTTCGTGTGTCGATGATTGTAATATACCAACATTGATTTCGTAATCCACATACAAAGTCAACTCCATTTGACATTGTCTCATTCTATGAATCAGGATTTCTGTGGATTAATAATATGTTCTTAGATAAATGTCAACTACGGAATTACATTGGACTTAAAAATATAATGAGCAATGTCAACCTTATAAAATGATTTAGCATATTTTATTTATATTATGTTAAGAAAATCGATTATTGTGATCTCATCAGTAATATTTGATAATATTTGATGTAAATAGATAACTTATCTTGAAGGTCGTTATTATATATTCGGGTATGTAAATCAGAGTTTTTTTCTCAAAAGGGTATTGGTGGAAAAGTTATTTACCAAAATATGTGATTTAAAAAATAATTACTAAAATAGGTGTTTTGCAATGACTTTTTTCTCAAATTGGCGAGGGTGAAAAAAATATTTACCAAAATGGGTGATTTTAAAAATTATTTATTAAAATGAGTGTTTTTTTTTTCTTATTTCTTTATTGTTAACTAAATTGTTATATTTTTTTTCAGTTAACCTAATATGTTTTTAATTTATTTTTCTCCAAAACAAATAACTCGTTATATTTTATTTACTTTTTTAACCAACCAAAATATAATTTTTTTTCTTAACACTTTTTCTTTTATTTCTTTTTACATTTATATAAGCTAAATAATTCTAATATAAAGTTTACTCCTAGAGTTTTAGAGATGTAAACGATCACTAAAGTAGCACCTTCATGTTATTTATTTAACTTTAACTGAACAAATAATGGAACACAAATATGGTTTTCTTTTTTTGTAAACAAGACATGTATTCATGTTTACATTAGCTGAATGAAATAAATGTTGTTTGTGACCATTAAAAAATAAGTTGATAATAAAAAATAATAATACAGTATCAAGTTGGCCAATAAAATTATGAACCAATCAATCTATCTAAATATTTTGCCCACTGATTGTTAATAAAATTTATGTAATTATAGGAAACACTATATTATGGGTTTTCATTTGAATCGGTAATAAACTACACAGACAGTAGTAATATGAAAAATTACCCTTAAAAATATTATATTAGAAAATGAGAGGTATTAGCATTTAAAAATTAAATGAATTCAACGATTTCAATTTATTTTAACGTGGGTTTCATTATATAAAAAATATAATAATTAATAAGTTAGTTAAAGATCTATATAATGAGATCGAATAAATGAATATAAATGTGATAGATTGATTAAATAAAAATAAAATCGATTAGTTAAAAATAAAGAAACATAGAAAAACACCCATTTTGGTAATTCTTTTTCAAATCACCAATTTTGGTAAATATTTTTTTCATAAACATCCTTTTTGAAAAAAACTCTGTAAATCAAGTGAAATCTATTTTTTAACATTAATGCTCTATCTTATGAAGTAAATTTCAATTAATTATGGTCATATACGTTCTATGAAACCAATAGGTCTTGGTTGTTGTTTACATACATTACAGTTGAATTATTGGTTTTGAATAGTGGTTTTGTTCGGTTAGTGTTGGTTTTTGTTAGCCCCAAGGCAGTGGCGAAGTTTGAGATTTTCAATCTGAGAGTCAGAAGTCACCAGACCTAAAATTATACCTTAAAAATTAAAACCACGGGGTCAAAAACGTATATATCTAAAAAATTCTATACGAAAAGTACATGCGGGGCACTACTGAGCGAAAAGTTCGAGGGGTCGGACGCCCCCCCTACTAAGCTACGCCAATGCCCCAAGGAACAGTGGATCATTCTCGCTTACAAGACCGGAACGGTGACGTAAATTCACTCTCTGATGAAGATATCGATGTAGTTATAAACTTATAATCTTAACAGCTTTGAACTCTTGGGATATAATTAGGGTTTAGTTCAATATAATTATGTTTGATGGCCGTCTATATTGTAGTTGTCAACTATATTATTCTATTATTAATCTCTTGTAATGTAATGGTTGACAATTGAAATTTGTCTATAAATAATCTTGTTTAACCACCTGAAGCCACATTCCATTTTCAAAGATCTTCAGCATTCTTTGTTCCTTATCTAATAACACATATGAAGATTCAAATTTCTGTCTTGCTTGTGCTTACGATCCTGCTTCTAGCGTCGGTGCAGGAGTCAAGTTGCCGAAACATCGTTGATCACTCAGTTAATGAAGAAAAAATACGAGCCAATTTCATTTCAACATTCAAACGCCATTTTAATGTCAACCCGAAGCTCACAAATGGAGAAAATCAGCTAACTCACGTGGTATCACGTCGGCTCGTCCCTTGTGGACCGAACCCACTTCACAACTGATCATGGTTCGTTTGAAACATTAGAAAGCAAAATACATATATATCTACCTACACACTTTTTTCAACTTTATTTTCAGTCTATAAATGTAACTTTGGGCCTCAAGTACCACCTTGTTACATTAAATATATACATATTTGTATTTACTAGTGAGGAATAGCTCATGAGTATTATGTACAGAATGGAGATTACTCATTTGGGTTGTAAGTGGCAAGTCTCGATCGAGTGATGAGATATATATGTGGCAAATTAAATAAATTTTGGTGAGTATTACTTGTTGTACGTTCATAATTTTTAGTTGCAAAAATTTCCATGTGAAATACTTCTCTGCTCTTATATATTTGTTCAAGCTCTGCCACTAACTATAACCAATATCATACCTAGTAACTTGGTTTCAAACTTTCCTAATCGGCAGGCCACACAGTTGCTTAGTTAGTTGTGTTGTATTCGAAATTTGACACAACCCTTTTACCTTCCTTTTCAAAATTCTAAGTACTTAATTTTTTCGGTATTTCGATATGAATTTGATTGAAAACGGCGTTGTATTCAAAGTTAAGTATTTTTAGTATCATAAATGACTTTCGCACGTGCTTGGATCGGTAATTTCGGCAAAATCTAATTACGCACTTCGCCTATCGACGACGATGAAGAATATTATATATATATATATATATGTTTGCATTTTAAGGTAATATTCAGTAAGTATTTTTGTTATGTAATTGCTTTAAAATTACTATTACTAATATTATTTATATTTGAAAACAATTGTAAACGGTTGAGTGGATGAGTGGTAGTGAGTCATGAGTATTTTTTATGAGTGATGTTTAGCAAAAGTTTAAAATTTATGATTATTTTTCAATTTGTATGTTTACATATAAATATGTATGACACCTTTTGTATAATCTATATTAAATAAACAATTAAGGGTTGTTTGTTTACCTTTTAATGAGGCTATGAATGGTTCAGACCTTTTACTGGTTCGCACCTAATGGTTCAGACTGTTTGTTTCGCGAGCAAATGTCTGAATGGTTAAGACATTTGCCTCTGAATGGTTAAGCATTATACTAAGTCTAAATAGTTAAGACCTCTAATCTGAATTGGTCAAACATTATACTAAGTCTGAATGGTTAATACATAGTTGTGTTAAGACTATTTTTAAAAATGAGTCAAACGAAAAGCATACGTAGTTTTGTAAGATCATGATTAGCTCAGGCTACAAATTTATATCGATGCCACAAGGTGTCGTAATTATCGAAATAGTTTACTAATTACGGTGACCGAACAAATTCACCGTGTTCGTAATCAATTGAAAGGTTTTAATGAAGTAAATTCGAATATTCATAAATAAATCTCATAGGATTTTAAATTGATGATGAAATAACAAATGAATATCATAGAATTTTCAATAAGTATTAAAAGAACCATTAGAGGTACACCAAAAAATAACATGAAGTTGTGTACTCTTATCTTAACACATAATTGTATTAAGATTGTTTTATGACAATGAATCAATAAGATGGGTTTTAAGAATAAATAAACCCGCACATTGGGTGTGCAAACGGGATTAGCTCAAGCTTCAAGTTGATGAAAAACGCCACCACAAGGTGTCATGAAAAATAATGATTCAAAGAAGGTGAATACCAAACAAGTTTGTTATGGTTCTGAATAGATGAAGTAGTTAACAGAAAAACATTATTCATTAACTTCGATTTGTACTAGGGTAAAGTGATACTTTAACTTAGATATTACATATTAGCGATCACGTCTGGAATCATTTCTGCTTCCTGCGTAGTAAGTACGAATGCTCGCGCGTTCTTCTTACCTCCGTCTGTTGTCTTTGTGTTGTTGTCGGGTGCCTTCGTCAGTTTTGGGCAATATGGGCGGATATGGCCTGTTTCTCCACAGTTAAAACAGACTGGGTTTTTCCTCTTGCATTGTTCTTCCTTATGGCCAGGTGTTTTGCAGAGGTTACAGTAGGGATTCCTCTTAAAGTAGCATTTTCCTGAATGCTTTTTCTTACAGTATTTGCAGATACGTTTCTCAAATGACGGTTCAGATCCCTTCTTCTTATAGGACTCATCGGCGCCAAATTCTTGGGTAATTTTTCGGGCTAACTCCTTCTTCTTGTTTTCTTCTCTTGTGCCGATTAGTCCGTCTGTTAATGTATTGGCTAGTTCGACTGTTTCCTCGATAGTCTAAGGTCTAGCTGCCTTGACGATATCGCGAATTTCACTAATCAGTCCCCAAATATAACGAGAAATTAGTACAGGTTCTGGCGAAGCCAGAGTTGGTACCATTCTTGCATATTTAAAGAACGTTGTCGTATATTCCCGACACTTCACATCGACCATTCTATGATTTAGGAACTTGTTTGCCATTTGTTCCTTCTCATAAGGAGGACAAAATTTTCTTTCTGCCATTTCCTTGAATTCTCCCCAGTTCATGGCATAGGCCATGTCACTTCCTTTTGCTTGAAGAATAGTATTCCACCATTCTAAGGCTTCATCTTTAAAGAGATTGGAATCATACATGACTTTGTCTTCTTCGGCACATTTGTTGATCTTATGAACAGCTTCCGTCTTTTCCAACCATCGCAGTGCAGTTGTGGCTCCTTTACTGCCGGCAAACTCAGTTGGCTTACAGGCTAGAAATTCTTTATAGGAACATCCAGTAGTCATTATTTTCATCTTTTTAGGTAATGGGGTTTTGATAATATCATCATTATCTCCATTGACGCTGTGGCTAAAGTTGTTACTATGAGTACGCTTGCTACTCACAGCTTTGGTAGGTTCTATGGGGTTTTTAACAGCCTCAATAATTAACGGGATAGCATTAGCAATGCCTTGGGCGATTATGTTTTCTATGGCCTCTTTGTTTAAGGGATTTTCATTATTCGCATGAACTTCTTGATTATGTGATACTTCATTCGACATCTAAATTGCAATTATTAATATCATAGAGCAATTAAAACAAAACAATCATATATATTTAAATTTATATTCACAAAAATAACACATAGGTTGTTTTGTATTAACCTCTTAACTTTATTGTTTAAGGTTAAAATAACACATAAATGGCTTTTTGGATTCCCTTATAGATATACATATCTATATGATCATATGTTTCATATATTGTGATATACATACCATTCAGAAGGTTAATGTATTTAACAAGTTCATATTTCCAACAACAGGTCAGACATCAAGTAATAGTATTATTTAGGGAATTTTGTAACTTTTTAACATAACATATACCCCATCTTACCCGGTCTTTTCGGAGAGGCTACCCCATCTTACCCGAACAAGTCGGAGAGTCTATCACACCATACCCAATCTTGTCGGAGAGGTAATTGTATTTCCCGTAAAAATAATTTTCTCAAACCATGATTTTAAAAGTGCATTTTTTTAAGTTCAAGTCTAAACACAATCCTGGTGCTATGTAACATTCCTCGAAAAACGGGTTTTCAAAACCCGTTTCGTTTATTAATCAAATATCCAATTATAATTTTTGCTCAAATTAATTTTTAACGATACATAATTAATAAATATATTAGAAATTAAAAACCATAATTTATAAATATTAGTAAATGGTGAGAAAAAAATAAAATGGGGACGCCGGGTTTCGAACCCGGGTCACCCACAAACACAAACGCACAACACACCGCTCCGCCACACGCCTTCTTTGTGAAAATACTGAAGTAAATAATACTTAAAATAAAACCCGAATTCAAAACCGGAGATCACCGCCCTCAGAACTCGCAATCACCGGAAAATCCGGCAATCCGCGACTTTGGCCAATTTCCTTTTGACCAAAACACGTTAACCAACTTCGACATCGGTTATAACCGATGTCTGACCCTCAATTTTAGTCGTAACCGCCGAAAAACCCTTGACCGCGAATCAAGACCCAAAAACGGACCCAATTCACTCAGTTATTCCCTATAAATACCCACTCAGTCTTCCGGAATTCCTTTCGCTCAGAACCTCTCACTTTTTTAAAGCTTTAGCTCGTCGCCGGAGATTTCCAATTTCGCCGGAATCGATCGTCAGAAAACCGTAATCATTCCTCGACCGGTATATCTGTCTAAACTTCTCTGCTATCTCTTGATTCATACTTTAATTGTTCAAACAAAGGTTCTAAACTGTTAATCAATATACTCAGCCGAGAAGTCACAAATCGGAGCCGACGAATTTCGCCGGAAAATCTGAAGAAGACACTCTGTGATTGGTACATCTTATTCCTTAATTCTTTTTTTTTTTACTTCAATTCAATCAATCATAAGCGTAGTTGGTCAATTAAACAAACAGCCGGTTCACTGTTCGGTAATTCGATAAGTGAAGAAGACGAAGTTGAACATGTGTATAAGTATAATTAAAAACGGATATTCGAACGGGTAAGACACACAGTCCAGCGGTGGACTGTGTGCACAAACAATGCACACGTCCCGGGTTCGAATCGCACACGTTACCGACTTTCAGAATTAAAACCAACATTTTTACAACCGAATCAGAACAAGTCACAGAATGTTTATAAGAGTAATATAATTCATAAGTTTAACAGATTTGACACACAGCCCAACTGGTTGGGCTGTGCGCACTCGAACCGAAGGACCTGAGTTCGACTCCGGGTCCCTGCAACCGGTTCGGCCATATAAACCATTTTTAATAAAACAAATAAGTTTAAAAATTAATTAGTATATAAATATAATTAAAACAGAGAATATTTCGGGTTAGACACGTAGCTCAGTTGGTAGAGCTGCGTGCACGTAAACGAGAGGTCCCGAGTTCGAACCTCACTCAGCGCATACAAACACACAGTCCGACTGGTCAACGGTCAACAGGGTCAAAAAGTCAATATTTTTTTATTTCTTTTTTTTCTTTTTATTAATTTATTTAATCAGAAAATTATTTAAAAATACTTAAAAAATAATATTTTTAAAGTTAGAAAATGTCCTTAAACTCACAAAAACAAATCTAGAAATCCCATTAAGATTAAGAATTAAAAGTATTAAACTCAAATAAAAACCATTTATTTACCGGATCATTTCGTTACTATTTTAGGTTAGTTTTTCCCTCGTCGATCAAATCCTAAGATTCGTGCGCATCCAACGTCATCAAAGAACGCACCCAATGTGAGTGAATCTCTATCAATTCCCCGTTTTAATCATGTTTTGGGGTGTATCATGTGTCGTTTAATTCCTTATTATATTTAAACACTTGTGCATCCATCATATCCGTGATCAAATGTGTATCAATGTGTATCAATTGTTGTGTGGATTATATGTAGTTGGATTTATCATTTTCAGTGCACGCATATCATTAGGCCCATCAGTTTCCCGTGGGAGACGGGTTGAGCATCAGGTGCCTCATACGACCGGCTCCGTTTGATTGAGCCTTGATCTCACATTCATCATCATTCATATCATATACTCATTCAAGTGGTTTGTGTTTGTTATTTATATATGTTTGCTCACATGTGATTATTGCACAAATTTTCAATATTAAATAAAACAAGAAATTAATAACAATGTTTTATCAAGGTTCACTCGCCAACTTTTGTTGACCCAAAATATCCCCCGTTTTACACATGATACAGGTGATCCAGTTGAGGCAAGAAACACATAGGAAGGCCTAGAAGAATAAATCAGTTTAAGCGTTGGATTGTTTACATAGTTTCGTTTCCTTGTAATTGTATGGATTTTGATTTGGATATTTAAGTTGTAATTTGAATTTAATAAATATGAAACATTTTAGTAAACATCATGAGCTTTGGTGATAACCCAATTATGCCCCGACTTTTATTCCGCTGCGGGTCGGAGTGTGACATGCTACCAGTTAATATCAATTTCCTAACTCTTTTGTTTAAGCTTAGGTATTATCACAACACTTAATTGCTTAAACCAGTGGTTGTGGCTCTGATACCACCTTCTGTCACGGCCCCTGACCCCACCCTGGGAGCGGGAGCCGTGAACCAGTCAGGTGGTACCGGTGATTATTTTGAAAACATTGCAGCGGAAATTTCATCAGGACCGTAAGGAAAAAATATCAGAGTTTAGAAATACCGGATTTTATTTATTAAACATATGGGAATAAAGCCCATGTTTTATAAAGGTAGCTTTTAATAAGGGATACACCTGAATTCATAAAACAACATTTCTTTATTTAATTGATAAAATAAGCCACTCCTTTAAGCCTTTTGGTGTTGTATCCCAACTCTTAATCCGATCTACTAAAATCACCTGAAACATGTTTTAAAATTTTTTTTGTCAGCAGGAAATACTAGTGAGTTCATTCAATTTGTACAAAATGACACATTCTTATATTCACAGCATTAAGAGTTTTTACATTTGTTTATCTTACCAAACTACTATTCGCTAGCTCATTGTCCAATAGCAAAGAAACTTATTTTAAATGGTATTTGTCACTCGTGGCAGTTCCTGTGACTGTGGTCATATCACTCATTGGCTAACCCATTGTCCAATAGTGAAGATTATCAAGTATTGTATACAAAACCCCACATACTGACAGTACTTTCCCAGTAAGAATACAAAGACTTAATCACTGTAATATAACTTGGAAAACATTTAGGGTTTGCAAAGCATTTGAGAAAAGGAGAATGACTCACTTTGTAGTTTTAAGGTTGTTATCTTAGAGCTTCCCGGTGTTATTTCTGAGTTCCTAATGACATTATAATGCAACACGTGTTAGTGAAACAACCCAACTTAAGCTTTAACGATACATTACGAGACAAAACCCCAACGTAGTTTACAAAGTATAGCCTTATATACAGGCAGCACTTTGGCATCCGTTGCTGGGTTTTAGATCAATCGGACAGAGTATTGAATTAGTGATTAGGGTTAAAACACTTATAACGTGGCAGAGTTTATCAGGTTTATGGGTTTAGGGTGGTGTTTGCAAGAGAACAGGACTAGAGGGAGTATACGAACGAGTTTCTCGATCGATTTTGTGCAGAAACTTCAGTCCCACGCTACTGGTTATATAGCCCATCTGGGCATCCCCGCGCGTCGCACGGGATACCCTGGATTCTGGCATGACGCGCAGGGGCGGTCGGCCTGGCATAGGTCTGCCACGTGTCCACGTAGGTCTGACACGTGGCGTGATGTCGTGACATGTGTCCCTGGCCACCTTTCTCGTCCAATCGGGTGTTTTTCTCGACCTTCGTGCTGGTTCTTGTCGCATATGCTCGGGTCTTGATTCCACTTGGTTCGGTTTTTAATTGTGAATCTAATATGGGTTCTTTTGTGCCGGTTGGTCAGTCAATCACCCAGTTTCTTAACCGCTAAGTTTTCTGATCGAGTATCCAACTTTCATCGCGCATACTAGGGGTTTTAATTACGGGTTATTGCTGGGAATATTTTTGAGGGTTGTTACACAAGTTCGCGCGAACTTGTAGGGGTTTCAAGATTGAGCAGCTAAGTTCGGTTGAACTTGTACATATTTGTACAAGTTCGAGCGAACTTGAGGTATTTGAGGGATTCTTGTGTCATCAGGTAAGTTCGGGCGAACTTCGGGTAGTCAAGTTCGGCCGAACTTGGCCTGGTGACCAAGTTTTTTTTGCCGATTTCGCTTTAAGTGTTCGTTTGGCTATTTGGTTCGTATTAATTAGTTTCATTAAGCGTTATAATAAAGCGTTAAGCGTTATATTTGATATAATAGTGCGATTTAGCGTTTCGAGTGTGCGAGAACGATGCGATAGCGAGCGTAATCATAACCACAACACACATAACACATAAATAACATAAAACTACATAATTAAATGCATTTTGCGATGCGATGAGATGAGCGATGCGATTTAATAAGCGATTAGATGCGTTAACAACGTACAATACCATAATTAATTAACATAAACTTTATTATTAACCGAATCTCGGGATTACCAAGGTAGATAACGGGAAAACAAAATGAAAAGATAACAACGAATTTTCGAGTTGTTACATTAATATTCTGTTTCTTAATTTATAAAAAGTTAAATAAAGTGTTTAGTTATACGTAATTTCAATCATATCTTATATCTAAACACCATTTTATAATTTTCATATTTCAATTACTAACTATTTTACTTTTTTTATATTCAAGATGTAATACATGAGTTTCTAACTTACTAAGGTAACATACATGTTTCCTATAGTGTCACACGAAAAATCCTCCTGGTTATAAACTAAAAGCTAGATTCAAATCAAAATTTAAAGACCTTTGACAATTAAAAATTATGCTTGTTACCCAAAACCTTTAAATAAGCACAACCTATACACCTTCAATCCTACCTATAAATGTATATATTTGTTCACTATGATACTTGAAGAAGCTAAGACCCGAAATAAAAGGGATTTGGATGTTGACCCACAGGAGATTCTTCCTAGCACCAATGAAGTATGTTTGCCGATATAATCTGTAAAACAAGATGTTACGTGAGAAATATACCAGTAAGAGAGAGCTATGAGAGCTTGTGTGTAGGATCATATATAGTCACTAGTATTTTGGGAAAATGACCAAATTGAACTTTGACCAAAGCCTTTTTTTTAACCAAAATAAAATCTGATATGGTTAAGGTTAGGGAATACACGAAAATCCATTAATTACATAACTTGACACGTGTCTAAAGCATATAAAAATAGACTCTTAGATGATGTAGGTCCCATCCTAATATCCAATAGAATACAACTACGTGTCTAAAGAGTCTAGATAGACTTTATATGTTCTGCGTCTAAAATTAAACTTTATAATTTATTTTAGATGAAGAGGCTAAACTTTCTACTAAAGAGGCTAGGTTACTATGTAGAGTTTAAGCCTAGCTTATACCTCAACAAAAATGGTTAGCTCCCTTGAGTGGCTTGCCGAAAAAAAATAATAATAAATAAATAAAATAACAAGAAGCGTCTAAACTGGAACAAAAAGCGTCTATAAGTAGCCTCTTTCTTTGAGAGAACGTATAAGAACAAAGGAAGCGGCTACATGTTGAAGCGGCTAAGGCTTGTAACTCGTTTAAGCACTCAAGGGAGCCAACCGTTTCTGTTCAGGTGGCATCTTTAGTAAAAAGTTTAGCCTCTTCATCTTCTTCATTTGAAATAAATTACGCATAACCAATATATTTAGACTCTTTAGACACGTGACTGTTTCTGTTGGATGTCAGGGTAGGGCTTACATGATTCAAGAGCATTTTTAGACATTTTGGACACGTGTCAATTTCTGAACTGAATGAGTTTTCGTGTGTTCCCTAACCTTAGCCGCATTAGACGTTTATCGGTCAAAGTTCAATGTTCACATCTCTATTCTAATTGATGTTCACATCTCTATTCTAATGATGTACGTTTATTGGTCATTTCCCGGTATTTATACTATGTATAATTAATTACCTATCACTGTCAAGAGGATGTGAGTCCATTGAGGGCATAATCGATTCAATGTTCACATCTCTATTCTAATTGATGTTCACATAACGATACATCTCGTAAGACCCTTACGCCATCAGAATATGGACCTAGATTACTACTCACATAATTTGGACCCCTATATCTAGATCGAGTGGGTTATACTCGTCTCGAATTTGACAGGTTTGATATCACATCTTTTCAATATACAAACCTTTTTAACCTCATAACAAGACACTTTTCAGTTACTTGTTACTTTTCAGTTACTTGTTACTTTAAGGCTATGGGGTGTGGTTTAAAGCCCTAGGGGCTTTCTCACACCACGTAGATTTTGAGATAAAACCGGCGCCCCCTTTAACAATGATGGCGTGGGATAAAGCCCCACTAGCGCCCCCACCAGATGCACCCATTCACGCCCGTTAGTGGACTGACGGACATCGGGTGGCGTCCCCCTTTTAACAGGCATGGGGTGGAGGAGGGTGTCACACCCCGACCCGCAGCGGAAAAGGTGATCGGGGCATGATTGGGTTATCATCAAAGCTCATGACATTTATTATGCGTTTCATATTCATTTAATACAATTTAATGGAAATTTACAATAAATATTACAACATGTTCTAACTATCAATCTAAGCTTCTTTATTCTCTTCTAAGGCATTTCCTATGTTTTCTTTGCTTCAACCTGTTCACCTGTATCATGTGTAAAAAGATTTTGGATCAACATAAAGTTGGCGAGGATGGGGCCCACCATCATCTTCCTCATCCTTCATATCTATCTCTCTCTCTCTCTTAAAAACGTTAAAAAATCAACAAAATTCTGATCTCACACCACAAATTACATCAATATCCACCACAATTTCAAGAGATTCAGTAGCAATAAGACAGCTATAACAGATCAAACACCAGAAAAAACATCTATAAACATCCGCCATGGAAGATGAAGCTGAAGCTTTCATCTTAAACCCTAAACGTAACTCACTACAAGCTGAAGCTCTGAAACAAGCTTCACACGAACTGCATCAGAACTCCGATGTCAACAACCTTTAGATAACAAACCATTTTCCTGCTCATCTGCCATTAAAGCTCTTTTGGAGCTCGAACATGAATCAAATTCCTCTTCTCCATAACTACATTATCCACTGACTTAACCACTCGCAAAACTCTCATTCATAACTGTAGCCGGCCAGATTCCTTTTTTTCGTTTTTCCGGCGGCCAGATTTGGGTTTGAGTGGTTGTGGTTTGGGTGGTGCGCTGAAGGTGACCGTGGTGGTGGTGGTAGAGGTTGTGGTGGTGGGTTGAAGGTAACGGTGAAGGTAGTGGTGGTGGGTTGAAGGTGACGGTGGAGGTGGAAGTGGTGGTGGGTTGACGGTGGAACTGTAGGTGGAAGTGGTGGTTGGTTTAAGGTGGAGGTGGTTTTTAGAGAGAGAAAGTGGGAGAGAGGAAGAAGATGAGGGGCCCCACCCATCTTTATATCTTTTTATTTTTTTAAATGGTTAGGGTTAATTTGGTCATTTTGTACACACTTAACTGATAAATTTAATACATGTTAGTGATAAGGATCACCCGAGTACAAAAATTACAACCACTGGGACCAACTGTGCAATATTTACAAACTACATGAACCAATCAGGTATTTAACTCGTACTAATTGGTAAACCTGATGGGAGATTTTTCTCTCCCGTGATTAGTGTCTTTGAAAACGACTAAAGGCAAAAGGGTAGAAAAGTAAGGTGAAGCCAAATCTCTATCTGGATTTTCGACCAACAACCGACGTACGAGATATCAACAGATCGTCGCATCGATTCACAGCAACGGTACACCATACTCCGGCCTGTTCCTTTTCCTAGATTTACATTCAACCTTTTTGTTTTGACCTAATCGGCCACAAAATACCCCTTTTTAGTTTCCGTTATTGTTGTTCTTTTCAGAGAAATCGTGTCTATAACGATCGGTTTGTCGGGTGCTTTTGATTTGACAATAATCCTGTGACATGCGATGTGACCGATTGTTCTGTTTGAGTACGAATCTGAGTGGAAGCGATGTTTAATTATTTTTATTATGATTTTAGTTTTATATTGGTTCATTCAAATGCTACTGATAGTGATAACTATCAAGGATAGCTGCTGCATGTTATTGTAAGGGCTTTATGTTTACTATTGGTGATATGTTATAGCTACTGCATTTGATTGTTCGTTTTTCATTGCCAGTGAGCTTGAGTTGAACTTGTCTTTGGAAATTTGTCTGACTAAGAACATTACATGTTACTGGTTTAGAAAGTAAATAAGTTCATGTATATGATTGAATGTGTATGCTTGCTTTTATAGAGTTTTAAACAGATCCTGTGTTTTGTGGTTGGTTTGTCATCATTGTCATGAAATTCCAAGTTATATAAGAAAAGTCTATGACATGCATATTTATAGGTTTATATAGATTTGTTTTTTGTCTCAGAAAATTTGCTACTCAACCGCTTCTTGTGCTTCTTAGAATTCAGAATGTCTACAATGGGAGACTCGAGGTAACTTTCTATTATATCTGCATGCAGTAACGTTTTTTATAATGCGGTGGTGTTGGTTTTATTTTCTCCCTTGATTCTTGAAGATTGTTGGGATACAAGGACCTTCTATGGATAATGGAATCCGTTTCTTTACAAACTAAACCACCCTGCATCCAAATTCAGTTATAGTGTTTTGTTTTTTTTTATTTCTTAAAGATTTTTTTGACTAGAGAGATCTATGTGTGACTCTAGTATAAACTCTAAAAATGGGCCTTCAGAACAAACGGATTTAGTTCTATAATTCATCAAAAACGCTCTCTGCGCAAGGAAAACAGGTAATACCTTTACAGAGGATTTAAGATGTAACTTTAGATGATGATTGGTATCTTTTATCCATCTAAGCAAATTAGAAACCCTTGATAAGCAAGATAGATCCAAAGTATTTACACTTAAACACGGCCTATGTAGCACGGGGACGCCTAGAACCATCGGGTACCCGTCCTGCGGACATTTTGGGGACGGGGACGCCATGGGGACGTCCCCTAACGTTTCCAGGTATTGGGGACGGCGAATACAAGTTTCGGGGACGTATCCAATTATTTTTAGGGTTTTATCTTTTAAACCTTTCAAATTCCATAACAAACAAACGGCCTTTCAATTTAAAAAACCCAATAAAAATTCAATTATACATAACATGGCCTTACAGAGTTACAGTTCCTTCTCTTCTCAATTCATCATCAATCATCATATATATTCATCGTCATTTGTATTAGTCATCATCTATATTCATCATCGATTATCGCTTCTCAAGAACACAAGGATCATTAGCTACCGGTTTATATTTTTCATTTTTTTTTTTTGCCGTACCCGTATCTTGGATTATTGAGTTTTGTCGTTCCTCGTACCCCAGTCCCCTACCCGTTCCCGTGCTACATAGAACACGGCAAAAGAAAATTGTCATTTTTTCAACGGCTGAAAACAACTAACGAAGCTATGGCCCTATAAACCAGTTTTGTAGTTTGTTTCTTGACATGGGTGGATTTATGCTTATATTTGTTATGTTTTGAAGCAGTAGGAGATCTATTAAATGGGACGAGGCAAAACTATCAGAAATTGAAGCAAACAAACCCGTAAGACAGAAAATTACCGAACCAAAGACTCCATATCATCATATGACTGATGTTGATGGTAAGTTTATGCTGAACGTGTTTTCTGCCATTCAAATTAACTTATGCTTGTGTTATTTCAGTTTCCGTCCACTTTTTTTTGTAGATTTTTTTTGAATGGCAAAGCTTACTCCGACACTACATTACACCAATTAACTAAATAACCCCATCTTGCCTAGATTTGAACCTAGGATCTCCCCTTTAAGAGGCATGAGCCTCTACCAAGTGGGCTAGCCCCACATTGGCTAAATTTTTTTAATTTATTATTATTACTATCATTTACTAAAAGTTTTTTTCCTCATAAAATTTTACGACGTGCTTATTCTTTATCTACAACTCGATAAAAGTTTATCTCGAACGTGTCTAAATAGTTGTGTTTTTGTTCTTTACCGTGACGAACTGAACTGCTACCATCTAAACGACATCGGTATCGGTAGAGTATTCGGTTTTATGGTTTTCTTGACGTATTGCAATATAGTATTACTTTGGTACCGTAAGCTATAGCGAGTGCCAATATTTTTTTGTTTTCCTAATGTGTCGCTATCTTATTGGGCATATCTCTTTTGGTTGCTATATCGAGTGTCGGAATCAAACTGATACTGTAATGAACCAAACTGAACCGATACCGACTGAAAGCCCGCAGCGATACGCCGAGTATACCACTAGTTAATGTATCAAAATTACTATCTATTTAAATAACGATGCATTTTTTAATACGTAGGTCCTAAACACTTAAGAGTATACTTTGGGTCACTTTTAGGTTTTATATGGTTTTGACTGGTTTCCTTTTAGCTATTTTCTTAAACTGTTATCTTTATGACCTATTAACATATCGATTATGATAACAAGAACTTTCTGTTAGTTATTACCGTTGCAATCATATTAGCTGAACTGTTGTATGTAGGATCTTTATCTCTTGTACGGAGTCCTTTCGCTGAAAGAGATGATGATGAAACTGTGCGTTCCGTGTTCAACGATATGGTTTCTTCCAATAACTCACAGCAACCCTCTGGCTGTACATCATCAGATGATGAACCAGACGCTATGGATGAAGACAGTGAAGGTTTTTTCTCTCATCATGTTTTTATTTAAATTTTGTCACGCCATAACTTCAATTACATCAAACTGTATTAAGATGTATGTCATCAAACCTTAAATAGGCAGGAGCTCAAGTTTCAAGGAGCAGAGACGGGCCCACTATGACGAATTTCATAAAGTAAAGGAACTCATGCGAAAGGGGTCCTTTGATGAACCATGTAAAGATGATGACGAGAATTTGAACGGGGAATGTGATACACCGTCATCATTGGCTTTTGGTGTGGAAGATATCGACATTACTGACGCCGAAGATCTAGTTGAACCACAACCTCAAAAATCTTCATCTTCTGCCTAAGTTTTAAATTCGCTGGTAAAATTTTCTTCCTGTTTTAAGCTCCAAACTTTTGTTGTAAACTGGACTTTGTGTTTATGTTCATGGTTATTATTTGTTTTTCTAGACGATACAGTTTTGTTCATCATGTATTTCAAGAGCAAGTAAAGTTGATGTTTTTGTGTGCGCTTTTTTTATTGATCGTTTACATTAGCTGTGGTATAACATATAAAGAAAAAAGTTTGTTAAGCATAATGTTTGATGATACGAGCGTAATTTAATTACTAAATCATTTAATTCGCGGCTTCTTTGTCCTCACCCGACACACTCAGTTGGCGGTAGGTATTAGTGTAAGGTAGGTATTGGTGTAAATCAAAACCAAAAAAACTTGCAAGATAAGATCAAATAAGATTACAACTTTATTCGACTAGATACAATTAATATTTAGAGTTAGTTCGAAATCATAAACCAAGATAAGCTTTAAAAATCAACAATATTGATGTTCAACTTCAGCTACCTTAAAAAAAAAAGCAAACTGTTGAGGTTTGTTGGTTGGTGAGTTTGGGTTCTTTAAAAATATAACAAAATGGAAGTTGGTGAGATGCAAATAAGCATGAACCAAAAATGAAGTGCAAAATTAAAATTACATCCACTAGGCTTACCAACTCTAGTTTTCCACTATGGTTGGCCATGTCAACATCTGCACCAACCGCACCACCTTCCTCGATACTCCTTGCTCTCGGCTCTCTCTCCCTATATATTCCGATTTACTTATCCTTTCATTTCAGGTTCACTTCTAATCAAACTCAAATTAACACCCTACATTTCATCATATCAATGGCAGCTACCGGAGAAGTTACTCAACCTGCAAAACACCAAGAAGTCGGTCACAAAAGCCTCCTTCAAAGCGACGCGCTTTACCAATACATTCTTGAAACCAGTGTATACCCGAGAGAACCACAAGCCATGAAAGAGCTACGCGAGGTCACTGCTAAACACCCATGGTAAGTGCCTTCTAATGTCGTAACATATTATGCAGACTAAACAACATGTCAAGGCCCAACATATATGATGATTACCATGTATACATATTAATTTATTTTGTTTTTAAAATTCCTTGTACTTAATAGTAATACTAATTAAATGCAGGAATCTTATGACCACGTCTGCTGACGAGGGACAATTTCTGAACTTACTTCTCAAACTTATAAATGCTAAGAACACAATGGAGATCGGTGTGTACACCGGTTATTCCCTTCTTTCCACGGCCCTTGCTCCTCCCGGAAGATGGGAAGATATTGGCTATGGATATAAACCGTGAGAATTATGAAATCGGCCTTCCCATTATTCAGAAAGCCGGCGTTGCTCACAAGATTGACTTTAGAGAAGGCCCTGCTCTTCCTCATCTTGATCAAATGATCGAAGATGTAAGTACTTAGAAATTTGTGAGACACTGCTCGGTTATTTGTTTATTTTTTTTTATAATTTTTCAAACACAAAATCAATTCTAATTTCTATTTTTGTTTTACAGGAAAAGTGTCATGGATCATTTGACTTTATTTTTGTGGACGCTGATAAAGACAATTATCTTAATTACCATAAAAGGTTAATAGATTTAGTCAAAGTTGGGGGAGTGATTGGCTACGATAACACCCTTTGGAATGGGTCTTTGGTGGCCCCACCAGAAGCTCCACTAAGAAAGTATGTTAGGTATTACAGGGATTTCGTGTTAGAGCTTAACAAGGCCTTGGCTGCTGACCCAAGAGTGGAGATTTGTCAGCTCCCGGTGGGTGATGGAATCACTCTGTGTCGCCGTGTAAGCTAATTACAAACATCATGCCACCAACTGAAACATACGGAGTTGCAAGATTCATTGTTGCGACTATTCTCTTCAATCTTTGATATGTATGTTAAAAATTACAAGAAAAAAACATGTCTCGTTTTCTTTTCATTGTTTGACAATCTTGCAATGTTGTTTATACTATCATGTAATACCAATGTTCTATATTTATTTATCATTTTCAACCACAATTAGCGAATGTTATACCTAAAACAATTTACGAGGCATTAATAGTAACTTCTTGTAATTTTCCAACTTTTTTAAAATTTTAATTTAACCTTTTATACTATTATTAATGTACATTTCCAATCCATTTATTTATTTATTATTAATAACATTTTATGCTTTAATTTCACCATTTATACTATAGATAATATACATTTTTATCTCATTAATAACTTTTTGCCATTAAACTTAAAAAAAGAACTCTAAATACACAACACCACAAGTATGTTCAAATATTGTCTCAACATTCTGATAGTAGAGCTATTGGAAATAAAGTTATATTCAAAGCAAAGTATGTTTTGGTATCATGAATGACTTTCATATGTGCTAGTCAGATTATAGATATACATGTCTAAATTTTCGCTGACGGCTTTCTGATGACCTTCTAAAGTAAAAATCGTAATTCGAGTTTCGTCTTGGGTTGAGTCAAGGGTTTACTACAGTGAATTTTCAGACAGTAAATTTCCTGTGACAGGCCAAGTCTGGTCTACATTTGTGGCATGAGTGACCTTTACCATTGGGTTTACGGGAATTGAAATTTTGTGTATAGAAAGCAAAATAGCCTACCCCACTACTCGTGACATGCACGTGCACAAACAGATAAGAACCCCTGCTAAGGAGTGGCAAAGGAATTCCAGGTCAACTCAACAAACAACAGTCGTTAATGGCATAATCAAGCAACGATTCCATATCAGTCCTCGCAACCAAAATCTGCAATCAAAACAACTCCGTATTCACCAACTCCACATCCACCCCATCTCCCTTACACACCACTGTCGACGAAATATCCTCCACCGCCGCCCACGGCGGCAAAATCTTCGTTTACGGCGTAGGCCGCGAAGGCCTAATGATGAAAGCCCTATGCATGAGACTGGCCCATCTCGGTCTTTCAGCCCATTGCGTCGGCGACATGACCACCCCACCAATCTCCTCCTCCGACCTCCTTATTGCGTCAGCCGGTCCAGGTGGTTTCTCAACCGTTGATGCCATTTGTGGTGTTGCAAGATCTAACGGCGGTTGTGTGCTGGTTCTGACCGCACAGCCGGAGTCGGGGTCATCGGTGAAGTATGCGAATGTGGTGGCGTATGTGCCGGCGCAGACGATGGCGGATGATGGTGTGGAGGGGGGGGAAGAGGAGCAGCGTTGCTTCCGATAGGGAGTGTGTATGAAGGGGCGTTGTTTGTGTTGTTTGAGATGGTGGTTTTTAAATTGGTTTCGGTTTTGGGTGAAAGCCCAGATGAGATACGATCTCGGCACACTAATTTGGAGTAGAGTTAGTGATCGATCGATCATTGCTGTCGGTACACGTTTTAGTTGTTTTTACTTGTGTATTATGATATTCTTAACGATTTATGTGATGTCGTCTACAAAAGTAAACAAGTAGCTTATGTTATGTGATATGGTACAAACGTTACTATGTATAATTTCTTGTCATATTAGATTGTTACTCTAGCAAATTTCATGGTACATGCATCCATATTAAAGTTTAATGTATATGAATTTTGAAGTTATATGTTATTACGAACACAAATCTTTAGTTGATCACTTGAAAACTTGATGATGTGGTATACACTATACAAACAAAAGTCGAAGATTTTTTACTCACTACATTATCCTTAAGTGAGTCAATACTTCTTAGACTGGCGATTGAATTTTCGAAGGGAACAGTAAGGCCTCTGATATCAGAGTGAAGTTTTGTTGTTGTAACTTACACCAAACATTGACATGCGTCAGATGCTTCTTTTGCCCAATCGCATGATATCAAAACCTGGTCTGGTGTCACCTGTTCCAAATTGCATTGCTCACACATGGATGTAACAGATTTACGCCCCTTTTACGAAGCTTCATCTTAGATGGGATTCGATTTTGGGCTGCTCTTCAAGCAAAATAAAAAATCTGCTTGAAGTGAACCCAGTTGACCCAGAAATGTTTGTAACCTATTTACTGACCCGGTAGCTTCCCCAATTCTGCCCTCAGTGCATGCATGGGGAGTTGGTTTGGGGTGTAGGGGTTCGAACGAGTCACAAATGATCCGGTTGGGTGCATTTGTGGCAAAGGTTTTGGTTATCGTGGGATTGGACGTGTATTTGGGAATGGAAGTAGTTGGTGGTTCACGGGAATGGGAGTGGTGCTAAGGTTGGTGGGTCATGTGAACCATCTTGCACTAGAGGCTCGTACACATGCATTGGTGCTTGTTGTACGTGCTTACACTAGGAGCCCCGATGAGTCAAGTTGTGAGTTGTTTTAGTTGATGTTATGACCTTGGATGGTTATAACCGTATTTGTGTGATGACAAATTCCGCGACCGCCGACACTTACGAGGATGTGCAGTTTTTGGAGAAGTGCTACAACATCAGGTGAGTTCTAATGCCTTTTTACACGTTTTGAGCTAGCATACACGCGTTGACATGTTTTTACTAAATGACGAGCTCTATGAATATTTTGTCTGCTAAACATGTACTGTAGGGTCTGTGATTGTTAAGGGTTACAGGAATTAGTAGTGTATGGGTTTAGTCCTTAATGGGCTTTTGTCGATGGGGAGGTGTAACCCTAAATCTGCGGATGTTAGGGTTAAACAGTTACTGCGTGATGTCATTATAGGTTGATCTTTGTTGCATGACTCGTGTTAATTAGGACTTTGATTGTTGAGAGTCCTAGAGTCGTTTCGTGCCTAGATTGTGAGAGGCTAGAGACGTAGGTGTGTCAAGATACTAAACTTAAAGATAGGTATTGTTGGTAATACGTCAATGGGGTCGTAGGAGTCATATATAAATGTGTTCTTAGAGGTAGAGGGACGGGGGGAAGATGATTACACGAGGCGCGTGGTTAATCCACGGTAATGTGATAGGGATGAGGTTCTAGACATTGTGTGTGTGTCTATGTGCTTTTGTGTGAATTAGCATCTTTGAGATGTTTGATGCGGGTTAAAAGAGATGGGGACCGTTGACGTATTCGGTAATCGTCACCTTTCGGTGGCGAAAATCTATGAGGGGGTGCGTGCATGTGTTAAATGAGAGGTAGGGACATCGATGTGAAAGGGTTGTCAACGATGTCCTATGAGTCGTTTACTTTAAGGGTGCGTCTTTGTGATGTGACCCAATTTTGTTCTAGGGTTCTCACCTTACGTGATTTACATTTTGCGTTAAATGAAAGTGGTGGGTAAAGTGTGTACAAGGTCTATTTGTTGACGATTCAAGTTTCTTGTGTTGTATTGTATTTGGGAATGGTTTGCAAAGTATTGCGTGGGTCTTAGACGGGTGGTCATAATGATGAATGGGGTATATAGTGGAATTATGTGTGTCATGGGTAAGAAGTCCGTGAGTTTTGGTAACGGGGGGTTGATTTGGATCTCTCACGTGGGTGGGCGTTGGTCAAAGATGATGTGTCATTCAAATGGTTTCATGGTCTAAGGAATCGGAGTCCCAATGTTTTTGGGATGTCGATTTAAATGCTTTAAACCTAACTGTTAAACTCACTTAACGTAGCTAACTTTTGCATGTACGTTGGATTGTTTGAAGGTTAGTGATCGAGGAGATGCGGGGCTCTAGGCCTATGCGTGAGGTTTCTCATTGACTGGATGTTGGCGTTCGTATTATTGTGTTTCCATATTAACGATTGAGATTTCGGTTGTTTCTTTTACATTAACTTGAGGTGTTTAGTAACTTTCCACTGCGTATTTTCAAAACATAAACAGTCTTTTAAAGCATACAGTGGATGATGATGTCCACCTGTAAGGAAGGGCCTTACAATGGGGACAAAAGCTGATCTTATAAAGAATCTAAAAGCCGTATGGAAGGTAAAAGAATTACTTTGTGATAAATAACTTTTCAGAAACATAATTCAAAGAAGAATTGTCGTTGAACCGGTAAAGAGACTGATCCAATATCATACTATGTTTTAAAAGGTTCGATTTTTAGCGAAGACTTGCTAGTGGCGTTTAGATTAGAAAATAATCACGAATCATGATAAGTCATCTGTTGAATCACCAATCTTCCTATTTTCAATTAGGCCAATGAAATCCATTGTAAAGATTAGAAATAAATAAAGGAAAAATAAGTGGACCATTCAAATCCAGATCATAAATGTCTGGAATCCATATTATGCAATGAGACATTGCTTTTGCTAATTCGAATTGAAGGGTGATATAAAGTCGGTCTTCATCTTCAGGCATCATATTCATAGTTAGCGCATTCATGCTAGTTAGCAGTTCCAACTCCATATCAAGGATATCGTCACTAGCGAACGATGTCTCTTCGAATTGTGTAGAAAATGGTGGTGCTCCATAGGTCCACATAAATGTACTACATGACACGAAACATCTATTTTACAAAATATCTTGCAAGGGAAAATTCATGGACCATATGTGATGTACATATATCTTTTAAACTCTTTTAGTACTAATTTTACAACAGTACATTGTTTTATAATATGTTTAGGAAGATGGAAATCCCAAAATATTAAATAAGACAAAATACAAATTCAATCTAATTAGAACAAATCGTGCTAATCATTCGAAATACCCATATCGATTTATGCCTGATTATCCCTAAACCCAATGTGAGTTTTTCATTTTGATTTGCTACCCCACCGTGATTGAATGAGAATGGATAAGAGGTTCGTGGGATTGACGTGAGGGGGCGGGGATGGGTATATTTCTGGGAGCGAACTCCGGGCGAATATGAAGCGCATATACATATATATTTTTTCGTCTAAGGGTGAAGGGAGTGATTAAACACCTAAAGTGTTTAAACTTCAAAATCAACCAATGAGAGTGGTCATGTCAATCCACCTAAAGTGTTTAAACTTTTGGTCAAAAATGTTAGCAATACACTTTGTGAATTGGTAAACTTTTTTTTTAAATAAAACAACTAAAACATTAATTTAATTAAAAAAGCAATTACATTAAAATAACTAAAAAAACTTGGCCAATCATATTTTTTGACGATCTCGTGTTTTCGATTGAGCGTGATTTCCAACATCGATGGGTGAACATTGTCGTGAGACCGGTTAAACGTCTCCAAGTCCTTGTCGAATACGGCCACGTTTTTTTTTGCTCCTTTTCACCCGAACCGGACCTCAAATATTTTTTTTTGCCATCACCTTTGTTCGAGCCTTCCATTTTCAAGGATTGTTTGAAGAAATTTGGGTTAATGATTGAAGAAGAGTAGGAGTAGAGGAGAGTTTTTTTAAAAAATGGGGTGTAAATGTTGGTTTATATATGAAAATTTTGTTTTTTTTAAACTTCAAACGGCATTATAGCCGTTACCCTTCACCCCCAACGGTCATGTCCAACCTTTTGTCGATCGGCATATGTTTACCGAGTGTGAAGGTTTACCGCTCGGCAAAGGTGGCCGGCGGCGGTGTTACCGCTCGGCAAACACCTTTGCCGATTGTTTTCACCGCCCACTCCCTTCCTCTAATAACTTATTGCCCAATGCTACTTCTAGATTTACGCATTTGTCAACCATAAAATTTGAACCCTTAATTAGATGTCAAAGATACTTATTTGAATATGCTTTACTACCGCTAAACCGCATGCCTATTGGTTGTTAACGGAAAACTCAGATAGATAAATAAAGTTCAGATTAAAACCATAGAGCCGAGACCACCTAGCTAGGGCATTTGAGAATTTGAGAGCTATCACACCCTTTGACCAACAAACCAAAGTTAATGCTCTCAATATGGGGTTTAAAGAAGTTGGCCTCAACCAGAGTTAACTTATTGAATGTGTTGCTAAACAACTAAGGGGTGGACCCTCCAGAATGAGAGAATTCATATTAAATATTTGCTTTGGTGATCAAAGCGTTTGAGAACTTTATTTTTTCATGATGAACATTGATGTATAATTAAGAGTAAGTTTAGAAGGTATGTGAGCTAGCTTTTTAAATCAATAAAAATCTGTTTACTGAGCAAGAAATGGTCCATGCTTTATTGAATAAAAGTAGGGTTGTAAACGAACTGAACGTTCGGCGAACAGTTCGTGAACTGTTCGGCGGGAAGTTCGTTTATGTTAAGCGAACGAACATGAACAAGATGTTTCGTTCGATTAACTAAACAAACGAACACGAAACAAAGGTCTCGTTCGTTCGATTACGTTCATGAACGTTCGGTAATATGTTCGTTCGTTTACGTTCATTCGTTTATGTATGTTTATGTTCATTAGTTAAAATTTTAATTTTTCAATTTTCTTCTAGCCTTTATTTCCCCTAAACAATAATCAAATTCCCCTCTTAATATTTTACCCTCATTATTTTTTCCTCTTAACCTTTCCTCCTAATTTGTATTTCCACACTACGCAATAAGTCTTTACCAAAAGAAAAGACAAATCATTTATACGAGGATGATATGAAGAATTTGGGGAATTTGGTCATTCAAGAATCAATACATTTTTAGGATAATTCTGACTTATTCTTAAGATTATCATGTATTCATGTCTAAATAATTTTCGATAATTATGTCTAAATTAGTATAATTGAACTTATCATGTGGTGGATTATCATGAACTAATTTAACTTATCATGTCTAATGTTTGTTTGTGTTCGTTGTGTCAGAACTTGTGTTCACGAACTGTTCACAAACAACTAAAGTTCCTTAATAAACGAACACAAACATAGAATCTTGTTCGTTAACGTGTTCGTGAACCATTCGTTAGACTAAAAAACCTTAACAAACGAACACAAACAAGGCCTTGTTCGTGTTCGTTTGGTTCGTTTACAGCCCTAAATAAAAGTATGAAATAGTATGAAAACCATAATTAGTTCACTCGTGTTGATTTCTAATATAAACAACCAAGTTTTGATATTGTCTCAAGTCAGTATTTTCATAACCGGACCAGACAGTGAACCGGTCGTCTTACCAGTTGACTGGTCGAACCAGTCTGACCAGATTATAAGAACTATATGAGATTTGAAGTTTTGAACCTAAGACCTTCAAATCAAAGTGTACCTAAATGTTTTTACCTCTGCCCATTAATCACCAACGTCATTGGTAATTACAATATATATATAAGTAATAAACATATAAGCAATCTATAAATCTCTAAATATTTCTTTGTACCTCACATTTCTCATCTTATTTGTAAGATTTCTCATCTTCGTATAATATTAGTAACTAAACTTTGTATGTTCTTTTTATTTTTTATAGTGTCACTGCTAATGAGAAAAAATTGAATTTTTTAAGTACAAACTAACCTTTAATAGTGATTATGTTTGACTTTTATTAATAATCATTGACTAAACATCAAACTGTTGTTTATTTATAAGTTATGCAAATATTTCAAATAGAAACGATTTGCAGTTATTATTTAAGATTTCATTAAAAAATAATAATAACAATACACAAAAGGTAATAATTATTATATTAATTTATTTAAAAAAAAGAAGACAATTTAAACTATTATCATTCTTGAACACAATTAAAAACTTTAATTATTTTATAACTTGAACGCGTTAAATATATATTATAATATTTAAAAGTCAGTTATAATTTCAGTTACAATTACAAATTATTTTTTAAAAGGTCATTGTATTTTATTGAGTGTTCTAAGAATGACGACTTTAAAAAGGAAAAAAATGACAGTTATAACCAGTGTTGAAGTAATCGCTAGTGCGCGGTGGGGTGAGGACTAGCGATTAATCGGGGATTAATCGGAATTAATGGGGATTAATTGGGATTAATTTGATTAATTAGAGATTAATCGGCACCGAGTCGTGATTTTTACAACCATGGTTATAACGAAATTGCATTTACAATTTAGTTACAGAACGGACTTTATATAAAGGAGAACACAGTCTCGAAACTAAAGTAAAAAATATCATAAACATAAATAATGATTTGATTAATCTTAAAAAAGAATGTAACTAAAATTTCAATATGATATCAAAATAATCAAAAACATTTTTAATTAATTAACATAAAAAATACGTATCCAATAGTTAATTGATTAAAATTTATTATAGAAAGTTTGATAAAAAAAATTAAATTTATATAATTTTGAATAAACTATTGACAAATATATATGAATGTAAAGAATTATATGTCAATAAATCAAAGGATACAACGGAACCTTTAAAATAACATCGAAGTTTTAATTGGAAATGTTAAATTAATTAAATATTGAAAAATTTAACGGATCAAGAAATACCTAATTAAAAATCGGTGTAAACTAACTAATCATGTGCAGTCTTCTGCAAATAATTTTTGGTGAAGAAAATACTATTATATTATAAAAGATAACAAAGGAAAGTGGATATACTTTCAAAAGAGGACAAATCCATAATATTTTGAAATAGTCTGCAAAAAAGGAAAGTCTGATTTCGTTAAAATTTGTGACAAAAATAAGTGAAACAAAATGATAGTGTTTTCCCTCCTAAAACAAAAATAATAATGATTATAACAATGGCACGTAGCAATTAATACTTAAGTGATTGTCATGTGGCTAAGATGGTTTTGATTTATATTAATTTATAGATTATAGATGAGATATTAAAGAAAATAAAAATAAATAAAATTGTAAATTTGGTCCGACTGGTTCAAATGGTGAACCGCTAGAGAGGCTTAACCTTTTTTTTGTTTGTTCAATACAAAACCCAGATGCGTTGTCTTCATCTTGTTATAGGTTCACCATTTGGATTAATCCGTTGATCTTGTTCACGACCAAACCCATATGTGCTATTCGTTCATGTTCAAACACACAAACATACCTACTTGATTATCCCACTGTTGCTTGAATTTGAGTTTACCATCTCGATTTTTTACTTGTTTGTCGTTGCTCTATCTTGTTCGTGAGATCTTCAATTTCATCTTTGATGACCAAACTCATATGTCGTCGTTCTATTTATTTCTTTCCTCTTCCCCCTTTTTTCTTAGAATGGAGCTTGAGCTTGCTTTGACACCTGACAGTATCATATATCGGTAAGTACATATTTTTGACATCTTTGGACTGCAATACATCGACTGCTTGATGAAATTACAACATCAACTAGGAAGTTGTTTGGAGAAGATCTTAAGTCGAAGGACTAAACGAGTAAAATAATAACTAAAGTTATTTAATTATTATTTGAATTATCTATTATCTATTGGTATTGTTTAGTATTTGAGTTAGAGTAGAAATAGATTTCGTAGTAGTCTAGGATGTTTAGTTTATAAATATGGAGTCCTTGTAATCAAGTTCACAGAGGTTCACAACAATTAATAGAAGCAATCTATACCCAAGTTTAACAAGTGGTATCAGAGCCAGGTCGGTTCTAAGAATATCATGTGGAAAAATACCGCGGAGGCTACTTGAAAGTTGATCGAGGGTCACGTGAAGAACAAATCCAGAAGTGCTAGAAGATAATCGAAGTTTCTGTCTTCGATTTATCCAGTGAAGAAAGCCGAATCAAGTTGTGAACGAGTCCAGTAACCAGAAAACAGAGTAGCATGGCTGAGATGCAACTGATAGGAGGCATCAAGAAATTGAACCAGTCGAATTACAAAACTTGGTCCACGTGTATGTTGTCTACCTACAAGGCCAAGATCTATGGGAGGTAACCAATGGTACAAAGACATGACAACCTACGAACGATATAATCGGAGCAATCGGAAAGTGGCGAATCAAGGTTGGTCGAGCTATGTTCTTAATCAAAACAATGATTGAAGAGGAACTTCTTGAACACATCCGAGAGTTAACAACCCCCAAGCAAGCGTGGGACACTTTGTCAGCGCTGTTTTCCAAAAGAAACGACACGAAGCTTCAATTTCTTGAAAACGAACTTCTGTCGGTGACTCAAAAGGAAACGAGTATAGCACAATATTTTCACAAGGTGAAAACATTGTGCAGAGAAATCGGGGAGTTGGATGAAACTGCAAAGATAGGGGATGCACGAATGAAAAGAATCATCATCCATGGCTTACGACCAGAATTTCAGAGTTTCATCGCAGCTGTACAAGGATGGCAGACCCAACCGTCTTTAATTGACTTCGAAAACTTACTGGCAGGCCAGGAGGCTCTAACCAAGCAGTTCACTCCTGTTTCAGTGAAACCGGAAGAAGAAAAGGCTTTGTATGCCAACAAAGCAAGAAAAGGTCGGTACAATAGAAACAATAATAAAGGCATGAAAATAATAAGGGAAGAGAAGACAAAGACGAGCAGAAGGGTGAGAAAAAGAGAACGTCCGGTAAGTATTTCCCGTACAAGTGCCATAACTGTGGGCGAAAAGGGCACATGGCAAGAGAGTGCAGACAACCTAAAGCCGAAGGAAACGCAGCAGTTGTCAAAGAAGATGAAACCTGGGATGTTGAAGCCATGTATGCAGGAACCCAACATCATTATGCCTTAACGGCTACAACCGAAACTAAACAAAACACCTTAAACGAGTGGATCGTTGATTCCGGTTGCTCAAACCACATGACGGAGATAAAGAGCAAATCTCAAATCCGGTGAAGTACAAAGGAAACCAAGTCGTGGTAATAGCTGATGATTCAAAGCACCATATATCACATGTTGGGGATGTGAAGTTTGGCAAAGCATCCAATGAGAGGGAGTTTGTCATGAAGGAAGTGTTTCATGTACCCGGTATGAAGAAGAATCTCTTTTCAGTTCCCCAAATCACGGCTTTCGGGTAGGTATGTGGTTTTTGGCCCTAAAGATGTTAGAATTTATGATAAATTTGAGACCACCTCTGAACCAGTTTTACAAGGAAAAAAGAATGATACTGTATACGTGTTATCAGCCGAAACGGCCTATGTGGAACGAACCAACATGACACAAACGCATATTTGTGGCATAACCGTTTGGGTCATGTAGGTTATGATAAACTAGAATTAATAATGAACCGAAACCTTAGCTATCGGTTGACCTAAGTTGAGGGTAAATAAAGGGGTGGTATGTGCTGGATGTCAATATGGCAAGGCTCATCAATTGCCATTTGACAACTCAAATTACTGTGCCAAAGAACCTTTGGAACTAATACATTCTGATGTATTTGGACCCGTTAAACATCCGTCACTCACAGGTTTGCTGATACAGACCCGATTCCTATACGAATGGGTATTAGGGTCAAAGTTATTAATGAGTCAAAGAAGTTATTGAAAAGGAAAACTGATGGGTAAATGTAAGCTGAAGGGCCAGTTAATTTAATGCTATTATTGATTATTTATATCTTTGTTCTAGTTTTTGGGGATCATGTCGATGATTATTATCTAATTGGGTATCTATACCTTTGTTCTTGGAGATTAACCCATCTCGAATCGGGTCTTCTATCTTGTAGTATTTCAGTTTACAACAATAAAATCTATCAGTTAGTTTTGTTTGATTTTGGGTTCTATCATTTGGTTCCATTGCCGGGAAATCGATGGCGACTTCTATCCGGAGCTGCAATCAAAGAGAAGTAGGCGCATCTATCGCTGCCCAATTAGCAGCCATTGCGGCTCGTTTGGATGCCATTCTTACACCCTTGAAGGCTGATGTTGAAGAACTCAAGGCTCGGATGTATGTACCACTGAAAAACGATGTCGAAGCAATCAAGAATTGGATGATCTTACCAATAAAACCTGAAGCACGTATTACTGGTAACGGTGATCGTCTCCACAAGGAGGACCATAGCGGATCCAATATGAACGTGGAAGAGGGTAGCGGTAGTTTGACGGGCGATAAAGTGATCAGATGTGGCGACAATCGCGAAAAAGTAGAGAAGGATTCGAAGATCACGGTGGCGGAGAGTAATTTAATGACAACCAAAAGAGGCGACTTGGTTAACTTTGATATTAAGAAAGAGCTTCATTTGGAATTTGAAATTAAATCCAATAGACTTGATGCTTTGAAAACGCAGAGCATTAGGAAGAGTATTATGTTTGGAGAGAAATTAAAGGATTCAGGTGGAGGGCCTGGAACTTCTAGAATTGGACAGGTGTTTGAGTCTCAGCTATATTTTAATATTTTTTATAACCTTAGCAAGACTTTGAGGTTCCACGTGTTATATCTACTAGGAAGAGAAAGGGCTCTTTGTAATAAACCTCTGGGGAAGAAGGTTGCTGGTTATGAATTATTCTTTGACATTTTAAAAGATAGAGGGGAGAAGCTTCTGAGGTATCCTTACCAGTTGGCAAAAATTTTCCCCACCAACGACTACTGCCAAATCGCCACCAAATTAATGATCGAAGGGAATCTCTATCACGTGCTGATGATTACGAGGAACCGAAGAAACCCAATCATGAACATCAAGATCTGTTAACAACTCCGTTCTCTTATACCCGACTTGAGGACAAGCCGTTTCTCCGGGCCGGTAGTATTGATACAGACCCGATTCCTATACGAATGGGTATTAGGGTCAAAGTTATTAATGAGTCAAAGAAGTTAAGGAAAACTGATGGGTAAATGGAAGCTGAAGGGCCAGTTAATTTAATGCTATTATTGATTATTTATATCTTTGTTCTAGTTTTTGGGGATCATGTCGATGATTATTATCTAATTGGATATCTATACCTTTGTTCTTGGAGATTAACCCATCTCGAATCTGGTCTTCTATCTTGTAGTATTTCAGTTTACAACAATAAAATCTATCAGTTAGTTTTGTTTGATTTTGAGTTCTATCATTTGCGTTATCTAATTACTTTTATTGACGACTACTCACGGTTTACCTCCGTAGATTTTATGAAAGAGAAAAGTCAGGCCTTCGAAAAATTCAAGATGTTCAAGACTGAAGCTGAGTTGGAAATAGGAAAGCGTATACGATTCTTGCGATCAGATAACGGGGGTGAATACATAGCCTCCGAGTTCACGAAGTTTCTAAAAGATAACTAAATCAAGAGACAACTCACATGCTCAAATACACCACAACAAAACGGTGTAAGCGAACGAAAGAAGCGGCACCTAGCAGAAGTTTGTCGGAGCATTATGCATGATAAAAATGTACCAGGTCTTCGAAAAATTCAGGCCTTCGAAAAATTCAAGATGTTCAAGACTGAAGCTGAGTTGGAAATAGGAAAGCGTATACGATTCTTGCGATCAGATAACGGGGGTGAATACATAGCCTCCGAGTTCACGAAGTTTCTAAAAGATAACTAAATCAAGAGACAACTCACATGCTCAAATACACCACAACAAAACGGTGTAAGCGAACGAAAGAAGCGGCACCTAGCAGAAGTTTGTCGGAGCATTAAGCTATGACAACATCGGCATTCTTGATTAACCGATCGCCATAACAGAACCACAAACGAGGTAGTAGGTTTGAGTGTTTCAGACTAAGTTACGGGATCTAATATTTTTGGTTGCATCTAAGTAACTAAGTTGTGTGTCAACTTAGTTTCGATGTTTATTGAGTTGAAGGTTGTTGGAATTGCTTACCCTTCTCTCGGTTTAAAAGTTCTCTTGGTTAAAATCTCTCTCGGTTATCAAGACTCGTCAGTTCGAGCTCATCTAAAACTAGTGTTTGATTTTGAAGGTTTCAACGATGATGCGCCATCACCGTGTGTCGGTGTAATCTCTGTGTGTCGGGTAGTAACTTGAACAAAAGAAGAAGACTTGCTCAAAGGCAGTGGTAAAAAGATCTCTAATAGATCTTGGTGAACCCTTTGATTCAATTCGGTTGAAGGCAGTTAACAAGTTGTCCCTTCTTCCAGTTGATCGAGTTCTGTAATTGTAAAGGTTCGATTGAAGTGAGTTCAAGGATAGTTGGAGTGCTACTTTGAAAGGCGATCAAGGGCCTCTTGAAGTCCTATAAAAAGGGTCACATAGTTTGTGAGTACCAATCGAATCTAGATGAAAAGGCGTTTTTCACCTAAGGCGAAGCGTGTGTAGCTCAAGCTCTTTAGGATGAAGTGGCCTTGTGACTACCAGAAGGCGTGAGGTTAGCACTGGTAATGACGTTGTAACCAATGACGATAACGGTAGTGTGTCTACTGAAGATGTCAATGGGGGTCATGTGTTTACCGAAGATTGTGTGGTAGATCGAGACAAAATGAGTCAAGATTGAGAGGGAGACTTGTGGAAGTTGATGTTGAGAGGGAGTGATGAAGTTTACAACATCAACTAGGAAGTTGTTTGGAGAAGATCTTAAGTCGAAGGACTAAACGAGTAAAATAATAACTAAAGTTATTTAATTATTATTTGAATTATCTATTATCTATTAGTATTGTTTAGAATTTGAGTTAGAGTAGAAATAGATTTCGTAGTAGTCTAGGATGTTTAGTCTATAAATATAGAGTCCTTGTAATCAAGTTCACAAAGGTTCACAACAATTAATAGAAGCAATCTGTACCCAAGTTTAACACTGCTTCCATAACAACTTGCATGAATTGATCATTAAGGAGATTGAAATCACTAGTGATAATGGAAAGGAAAGGCAGGACTCTTCGTCACCGGAGCCACCTGTTACAAATATATATATATATATATATATATATATATATATTACGTGTATGCGGATATTGCGTAGTTTCTTCGTCACTTGAGCTTATTGTGATTGAATTGGAATTTGGGATTCATAAGCTGAAAGTGGGGATTGAGAGAGTTTATTTGTGCGAGATGTGTAATGTAAATGTGTGTATATACTGGGTATTTAAAATTAAATATTTAATATTTATAAAAACTAGCCGCTAGGATTTTTTTTATTTGTTTAACTGTCAGAAGGACCCCACCCCAACACATAAACAACATGAGTCCGGTGGAGCGGACCTCACCCCATCTAGACCGTCTAGTCATAATGCTCCATCGCAGCAGGTCTGTTTTGTTATAGTCCGGAATCCAAACTACACGTACCGGACTGTGCGATGTGGATAGCCTAAGTTCCTAACCAAGTATTTGTTGGGGTGGTGACAAACTGTAATAGGTGCACAATGTGTGAAGTTTTTTATGAGGCCATGTGTAGTCAAAAAACCCCTGAATGGGTGTTGTCTGACATGTGGCGCGCCACGTCAGCATGTGGCGTTTTGGGGCGTTTTGATGTTAGATGCCGTAGTCAAAACGCCCCTACGTCATCATTACTCAATTATTAATTTTCATTATTTAATATTAATTTGTAACTATATAAAAATAAAAACAAATTTCATTAGAATAAAAAATTACACTAAAAAAAACATTACCCTAAAAATAAAAATTAAAAACTACACTAGAAAAAAAAAACATTACACTAAAAATAAAAATAAAAATAAAAACATTACACTAAAAATAAAAAAACACAAAGATTATATTTTTTTTTCGATTCGCTCCTTTTGTGCCAACGTCATCTTCAACGCTTTGCCGGTTAGGTGGTCATGCGGTTTCGAGTAGAACTCAAAGTCATGAGCCCATTGTCTATCCCGTATAATCTCGGTCACTTCACGGTTCTCCTCCAAACGTTTAGTCCCGAGTTCGTGTATGTCTTGAAGGCGTCGGTTTACCTCCAAGAATGCGTTATTTATGTCGGATGACATCGACGATGACTCGGGCCTTTTCGACCTTCTTCCGGCGGCTCTTCCGGTGGGCCGTGGAACGTCTTGCACCGGCTCTTTCGTCGGGTCCTCTTGAATATCATCGTTTACGTCGATGTTTCGAGCGTCGGATGTTGGCGTTTTGGGTTCACCCGATTCGTTTGTTTTTGATCTTTTCGACGGTCTTTTATTCGCCGACCGACCCGAATTCGCTCCAAAGGCAGGGACGTTGGCCCATTTGGGACTATGCCGGAGAATTTGCCAACACCTCATGTACAAGAAATTACCATTTTCGCTTGATACTCGATTAAAGCGACTTGCGTAATGTCCTCGTCTTCGTTCCCACTTTTCCAACTGTTTCTCGTCCGTAACGGTATGAAAATTTGTACACTTTTTATTGATGTCGGTCCATTTGCCCGATAGTGAGTCCGCCGGTCGGTAATCGCGTCCCCTACCCATTAGGTCGAAAAATAGTGTTCCTATACGGTTCCAAAGAACGGTTTTACTTTGGTTGTTGGCTATTAAAAAAAACAAATAATTATCATTTAAAAAAGACACAAAAAATTAATAATAAGATGCAAAAAAATACCGATTACGGGGTCCTCCGACACGTCGACAAAAGCTCGGGTTAACGCGTAATACTCATCATCACTCCACGGTTGAACGTTTTTTTTTTGTCGGCTGTCGGTGTTCTCGGCTTTCTTTTTATGCGAGCGTTTTGCTTTACCCTTTTGTGTCTCCACTATGTCCGGTTGTGTCTCCGGAACAACCTCGGGCTCTCGTAAGGGCGACCCGAATGCTTGAGACGAACCAATTTCGCCCATGTTTTGGTTCGGGTTCCAACCGTACATGTTGGGGTCCCAAGTAAGTGGTTGGTTCAAAAGGTTCATGAACCCATGTTGATTTTGATTAAACTCGACGAAACCGGATCCCTATGGGGTGGGCCGAGTGGGTACCGGAGAAACGGGACGGGTAGAGTGGCTATCTTGGTTCGTATCGCCGCTCGAACGTGGAGGAATAAAACCTCGGTTGAAAGGATTCATGCTTAAAAGCTAGTAAGTTTTTATAAAAAATTGGAAAAGAATATGATGAAAGTAAGAGAGATGTGTTGATTTTTAAAAAAAAATGAGAGATGAGGGAGAATATATAGGTTAATTGTGGTATTTTAAAATATATATTTTTTTTACATTTGACCGTTTGTAACGGTAATATTTTTGAAAAAGTAACTCCAAAACGCCGCCTTGATGGCAACGGCGGTTCAACAAAACACACCCAAGGCGCCCGGCGTAGTGGTGTGGCCGGCGCTTTCGCCACAAAAAAGCCAACCAAACCGCCCCAGTATGGACGGACCGAGAATAAATTGAAATCACAACTACAGTTCTTTTTTTATATAAAAGTCTATATTTATATTTACGTGTGTATTAAGTAAGTTTAAAGAAATTAATATAAAAAAATTAGTTGAAAGATATTTCATATAAAAAATACTTTTTTATTACATACTCAGAATTTCATTCCTTTTGAGTTATGGCTGATGTCATTTGTTTCTGGTAGTTGTGGTTTCAATGGCAAGCACCATTTTTAGAATCTTACAAGTTTTCAAGACAAAAAAGATTATCAATTTATTTCATTTCAGACGTCAATTAAAAGTTTTCAAGACAAAAAAACTAAAGAGCATTATCATTATCAATTTATTTCATTTCATTTCAGACGTCAATTAAGAATCTTCTATTACTAACTAACACCTTAAATAATGATTTATCAAAACGTTCAATACATACCATTGATATTGTCTTAGGCATTTAATCGAAGTCCCCAACTTTAATATATTTTGCCTACTAATATTATTAAACTTAATCACAATCTCTATCGCATAAAACATGTATGAGCAGATTTAGTGTATGTATAATACTAGTTGACGCGCGTTGCGGGGCGATGGCCGAGTAATGAGCGAGTGTTAGGCAGCTCCTTGACACGGAGAACAATTAAATCGAGTCAACCAAGTAGAACAAAACACTTTTACAATTTTGCAAAAAAAAGCTAAAACAATGGCAATACTTTTATTTTTAACTAAGGGGAGGCTATAATTTTTGACTGGGGTAAAATCGTAATTTGCCAAAAGCTAAAGTGATGGCAGTAAATTGGAACCAGAGGCAAAATTGTAAATTTGTGCAAGGGCAAACTCGTAATTTTGAAGTTAAGGCAACACAGTAATATAAATTTGAACTAAATGCACAATCTTAATTTTAGGCCGGAGACAAAACTATAATTTTATTTTGAACCGAGGGCATAATCGTAACTTTGAGTTGGAGCAAAAAGCGTAATTTTATTTTGAACAGGGGCAAAAACGTAATTTTTAACTGAGGGAGAAATCATAATTTTTTAAACAGAGAAAAATCTATTTTTGAAGAGAGCGCAAAATCGTAATTTTAAGGTGGGGGTAAAAACATATTTTTCTCTTTTGAACTGGGGCGAGAACGTAATTTGAGCTGAGGGCCAAATCGTAATTTTGAGTCGAGGGCAAAGTCGTAATTTTGGGCCGGGGCCAAACGCGCAATTTTATTTTGAGCGGGGGCGAAAACGTAATTTTAAACTGGGGGCAAAACCATAATTTTAAAGTGTAAAAAATAATACTAAACAGTTGGGATTTTGAGCTGAGGGCCAAATCGTAATTTTGAGTCGAGGGCATAATCGTAATCTTAGGCTGGGGCTAAAGCGTAATTTTATTTAAGCAGGGGGCAAAAACGTAATTTTAAACGTGAGACGAAACCATAATTTTAAAGTATTAAAAAAATAATAAACGGTTGGTCCAATTGGGAGAGTGCCAGACAGCTGTCTGACACTCTTCCCCCAACTTCTCATTCTATATGTATAAAATATAAAATAAAATAAAATAAAATTAGTAACATGACATTTGTTCCAAATATATATAGTATATTAAAAGTTGATTTGATATAAATATTCTAAAAAACGCAACTTATGTTGTGCCATCCTTTAAAAAATTATATAATAAAAAATAACTATTTTTAGTGATAGAATTTATTAAGAAAAAAGAAACATATGAATAAATAAAATAAAAACTAAAATAATTGAAGAATGAACAGTAATAAATAAATAAAAGAATAATCAAGAAATGATCTGCCGACCATAATTGACATTGTGGATGTTGAATTGATGATCACAATAGTTTGATCGAACAACCAAGAGCTTGACACGTTACCAAATCCAATGGAGAAAAGGAAGCTTCATCATTTCTTTTGCGTACCTTCTCGTTCTTTCCTCTTCCACCCCATTTTCCATCGGTCTCCTTCTTTCTCTCTCCTCCCATCCACCCCCTCTCTCTCTCTGGCCCCTCCAGAACCTTCTAGAATCCTCATATCTTCATCTCAGATCTATGCATTCTGTTACCTCTTGATTCATCGGATTAACCATACGTATTTCTAATTTCGTTTGATTATCTTTCTAATAATTATAATTATTTTTGGTGTGTTTTTTGAAATCTGGATTCATGTATATTGTTTTAGTATTTTGAAGCTATTTTGAAGCTGGTGTTAAAAGGTGATGCCTCCTCCACCAGGAGACCACCGCAGCGGCGCTGAGTCACCGGCTGGTGATGCGGCTGCTAGATCTCTCCCGACGCCGTTTCTCACGAAAACATACCAGCTTGTTGAAGATAAGACCATTGATGACGTCATCTCCTGGAACGAGGATGGATCTACGTTTATCGTCTGGAATCCTACAGAATTCGCTAAGGATTTGCTTCCGAAATACTTTAAACACAATAATTTCTCCAGTTTTGTCCGTCAGTTGAATACCTATGTAAGTTATTATTATTGTATATATATATATATATGTATATATATATATGTGATCTGATTCATTTCTATGTGAATATATATTTACTATCATTTTGATTGAATTGATAGGGATTTAGAAAAGTTGTACCTGATCGCTGGGAGTTCTCTAACGATTGTTTCCGTAGAGGAGAGAAGCGTCTGTTAAGCGATATTCAACGTCGGAAGATATCAGCAGCAGCAGCTTCACCGACGCAACTACAAGCTCCACCGCCAACGGTTACAGCTACACCGATAGTTACAGTAGCATCTCAGCCAATCAGAGCAGTGTCTCCTAGCGGTTCCGGCGAAGAACAAGTCCTGTCATCTAACTCATCACGAGGTGGTGGCGGCGGTGGTAGTGGTACACCTATTCTATCTCGTGAAACATCCGGAGGAAGTAACGCTGAACTCGTCGGCGAAAACGAGCGGTTACGGAGAGAAAACGTTCAGCTGAACAAAGAGTTAAGTCAGATGAAGAATCTGTGTTCTAACATTTACGTGATGATGTCTAATTACGCTGGGGATAAACAGTCAGAAGGAAGCAGTTCACAGCAGGAGGTGAGGAAGACGATTGAACCGCTAGATCTGTTACCGTTGAAGCGGTTAGCAGAGGAGTGTATTGGCAACAGCAACACCATCTTTGGAAGTAATGGCGGTTTAGAAGGTACAGATGAGTTGATGAACCCTAGATTATTTGGTGTAACGATAGGGATGAAACGGTGGAGAGATGGCGGGTCGGATCCGTATTATGATCTGCAGCTACAACAGCCTGGTGGAGATGTTAAATCTGAGCCGTTGGATCGTAACGAGAGTGGTAGCAGCAATGGTGATAATAATTAATATTTACTTATTTAGTAACTGATAATCATTGATCTACGTGGAGGATGAAGCAATCTGAGCGGTCAGATCGGTATGTAGGTAGATAGAGGTTTAAAAATCGAAGGTGGAAAAGTGTAAATGTGGTAAAGTTTACACGAGGGGAGGTCACGTGCCAAATGTTGTTATCACGTGGCTTGCAGAAGTTGTTGGACCTTTAAGTTTTGGCCTTTTGGTTGAAATAGATTTACCTTTGTGAAAAGTCAAGATTGGTAGGAACACAAAAATTCAATCAACTTGCTCTTGGTCAAAATTTTAGAATAATATCTGGAACATGTATCATTGTATGTAGTAATGTTTTAAAATTATTCAAATTGTTTCTTTTTTGGTTGGGTTTCTTTAAACAAATGCTTTATATTTAATGCTACGATTTAATAATTATGACTTTGTAGTTGTAGGTCAAAAGTTTTGGTGTGAATAGCTGATTGTTTTCTACTATTTGAATCTCTTCTGTATTGAAAATTGTAAGTTTTAAATGTGTATGAAAAGGATGGTTTCAAGTTGATTTAGTTGAATGCAACGGTTTATATAATGGAGATAGATATATGTGTGGAATTATAATTTAAAACGCACTTGAATTAACAAAATTTCAGAAAACGCAGTGTATCAATCAAATGTTTTTTAACATGTGTATATATGTTATTTTAGTTATTACAAAAAAATGTAGTTACTTGTTACATGTGTTTTTACTTGTGTGTAACATTTTAAAGAACGAGTAAATTAGAGCGTATATGTAAAGCATGAGTAAATTAGAGTAGGAGTAAGTGAATGTATATAAATCATGAATAAATTGAGGTGGGAGTAAGTGAATATGTATAGAGAGAGAGGAGAAGAAGATCCCTCGAATGAGGGGCCAAAACCTTTGTTGGGCCACATGTGATGGACCCTAAAATGTTGTACTAGCCTAACGGATCTTACCACATCAAGTCTCTCAGTCCATGTAATATAGTGCGAGCTACTTTATAGTGGACTCATTACTTGTCATTGTCAAATTTCTCTTCAATTATCATAAGGGGTGGTTTGTATCTGAGCGTTGAGTCGTGTTGTGCTAAGGTACAAGTCAATTCTCATAATTGATCCGGTTCGTCAGAGGTTCAATTGCGTTTTAGCACCATTTGCTTTATTTGGAGGTGGTCTGCAACAAATATCTATGTTACAGATTACTACAAGATAAATTGTTTTAAGGAATGCACAATACGTCGCGACGCCCCTTTTAGGAGTCTTATGCTCATTGTTTGGAGATGATCCGTTATCATCTATCCATGCTGACTCGGATCTTTGTACACAATTATGATGGTATGTGCTAAGTGTTTATTGTACACAAGCCGCATCGGATCTAAACGCCAATTTGTAAAAGTTAGCAAACTTAAGCCTTATTTACATAATTTTCAACGTTTAATAGTGTTACGTTAGGAGGTATTTCACATTATTTCGGCCGAACATTGTGAGATTTTTAGTGGTCTAACTCAGACCGTTTGTCGATAGTTTGTATGCTACAATCTTCCCAATCGGCGTGGGGCATGGGGTGAGACCCGTATATAGTTTTTGTTAGAACATCTTTTTTAGTTGTGCGCTAATATTCGGCATAAATAGCGTACAGGGCTTCCCATAAGGTGTGTCCACGATGTTCTGGATTAGCCATGTTACATGTTAATGATAGCCTTTCTTTAGCTAGGCTTGCACGTACATGATTCGGTGACAATTGTCCATGTCTGTGACAATGGTCCATGTCTTGCCGAAAGATAAGTATGAGGGCGTGTCAAAGAGTGTTATGTGTAACATTTGTGTAAATCGGGTTTCGAAAACCCGCGCCAAATTATTAATCAAGTATGTATATCTATGTCGTTACGTTTATTCCTAGCATTTTTTTTATTGTTGTCAAATATTTAAAATTTATGTTTTAAAATAGTCTTAAATGAAATAATAAAATAAATAATCAATTAAATATTTTTAGTTAATAATAACAAATGGTTTGAAATAGGCATAATAAAATAATAACATAAACAAAAAAAAAGAGGGAACCGGGATCGAACCCGGGTCGCCCGGGTAAACGCACACAACAAACACCACCGGGACACACGCACCTTTTGTTAGGATTTTCGAATAATCTTATATATATAAATATGAACCCGAGTGATTTCCTGCAAATTCAAATAAGCAAACCCGTCGATCTTGTCCCTGCTTCTGGAATCCGGTAAGAACCAGCTGTTTGTCCGCGTAAACCCTTCCCAAATTTAGAACCAATCAATTCAAATCGCGAGCAATCAATCACTCAATTCGGTTTCCAAATTCGAAATACAAGCAACCCCTTTCAAGCCTATAGATATTGATCGAACTCCTCATTGTTAAACTCACTCCCTCCTTTTCACTTCTAACCTCAAGCTAACTCTGCTAAACACCCCCCCCCCCTCTGTCTCGCCGGAGCCACAGTTTTGTCGTCGGAATTTAACCACCGGTAAAGATAAGCCAGGATCTAGCGACATCAGTGGTATAAATCCTTAATCTTCCTTCTTTTATGTTCGTATCATACTAATGAAATTCATAATAATCTGAGGAATGTCGGGTTCTGATCTGAAATCATACTCGTCGGAGAAGATGAACTATAACCGTTAACTGATTAGTATAATTAAAACGTGTGTTTTAAACAGGCTAGACACACAGTCCAACGGTGGACTGTGTACATTTTATACGTGTGATCCCGAGTTCGAGTCCACGCCCTCACACCGCCTGACATTTTAAAACCCTTCTTAATTCACCTTTTCTGTGTAAACTTATTTAGTATATAAGTATAATTAAAATGCATGTATAACCGGGTTAGACACCCAGCCCAGTTGGTTGGGCTGGGTGCATCACTGCTGCTCCAATCACCCAAGTTGCCCCTCCAGCCACACCATTCAAAAGGCCATACACTGGCCCACAAACCGTTGCCAATACTATCACCCTCCTGAAAACCCTTGCCAACATTGCACAAGTTGTGGCCGTGCGGGTCACACTATCCAAACCTGCCGTACCCTTTAGCGATCGAACCGCAGTCAACCTCCAACCCAAACCCAAAATCAAATGGTGGGCCAAGCCCAACAACCCTTACTTCTACCACCTGCACAACTCGCAGCCCAACCTTACTACCAACCCAACTACCCCATGATGCAATCCATACGAGCCTGTTTCAATTGTGGGGACCCAAACCACTTCAGGAATACTTGCCCACGCCTGGTGAACATCATCTATGCCCAAGCTCAAGCAAACCCGGTAAACCAAGCTAACCAAGCTCCTTCACCTGCTAGAGGAAGAGCTTTCAATATCAACGCCAACCAAGCCAGGGCTGACAACAATGTGGTCAACGGTACGTTTCTCGTAAATGGTAGTTATGCATCCATATTATTCGATACTGGTGCGGATAAGAGCTTTGTGTCTTTAGAATTCGAATCTATTCTCGACCAACCTCGCGATAATCTCGTCGAATCTCTGACGGTGGAAGTTGCTGACGGAAAACCCATTTCATTAAATTCTATTATACGCGATTGTACTCTCACCCTAAATGATCACGATTTTTCAATTGATCTCATTCCTATGAAATTGGGGAGTTTCGATGTTATCATCGGCATGGACTGGCTCAGCCAGCATCACGCTGAAGTGGTGTGCCATGAAAAGTTTATTCGTATTCCTCTCGCCGACGGTCAGACACTACGTATCTTTGGGGAAACTCCTTCGAAAGGGCTCAAATTGATGTCCTGCCTTCAAGCCCGAAGTTATCTTCACAAGAATTACGTCGCAGTTCTAGCTCACATCGTCAAGAAGGAAGGCAAGGAGAGGAAGCTCGAAGATATTCCAATTATGAAAGAATTCCCGCAAGTTTTTCCCGACGACGTTTCAGGACTTCCTCATGTGAGAGAAGTCGAATTTCGAATCGATCTTGTGCCTGGCGCTACACCGGTCGCAAAATCTCCCTATAGGTTAGCCTCATCCGAGATGCAAGAGTTGGCCAGTCAACTGCAAGAGCTGACTGACAAAGGATTCATACGTCCTAGCTCATCGCCTTGGGGTGCGCCCGTTCTTTTTGTGAGGAAGAAAGATGGAACGTTTCGCATGTGCATTGATTATAGAGAACTCAACAAGTTGACGGTTAAGAATCGCTATCCACTGCCTCGTATTGATGACCTTCTAGACCAACTTCAAGGCGCCACCTGTTTTTCCAAAATCGACCTTCGTTCTGGTTATCATCAGCTTAGAGTGCGCGAAGAAGATATTCCAAAAACTGCCTTCCAAACTTGTTATGGTCATTACGAGTTAATGGTTATGCCCTTCGGTTTAACCAACGCCCCCGCTGTCTTCATGGATTTGATGAATAGGGTATACAACTGTTTCGTCATAGTCTTCATCGACGACATTCTTATCTGCTCCAAGTCAAAATCCGATCATGAGCGACACCTTCGACTCATTCTTACACTCTTAAGGACTGAAAAGCTTTACGCTAAGTTCTCAAAATGTGAATTCTGGTTAGGAGAAGTACAATTCCTTGGTCATGTCGTCAATGACAAAGGGATTCATGTTGATCCTTCGAAAATCAAGGCAGTACAAGAATGGCAAGCGCCACGCACCCCTACCGAAGTTAGGTCATTTCTTGGCTTGGCTGGTTACCAACGACGCTTCATTGCCAATTTTTCCCGTATCGCCGTTCCGCTCACGGCTTTGACTCACAAGGGAAAACCCTTCATTTGGGGACCTAAGCAAGAGGAGGCCTTCCAAACTTTAAAGCAAAGGCTTTGTGACGCACCTATCCTTACACTACCTGAGGGTTGCGATGACTTTGTGGTTTATTGCGACGTACAGGGCAAGGTCTAGGCTGTGTATTGATGCAAAGAGGAAAGGTGATAGCCTATGCCTCTAGGCAACTCAAAGTTCATGAGAAAAATTACACCACCCACGACCTGGAACTTGGAGCCGTTGTGTTCGCTCTCAAGATATGGAGACATTATCTTTACGGTACCAAGTGTGAAATATACACTGACCACAAGAGTCTCCAACATATCTTCAATAAAAAAGAGTTGAATATGAGGCAACGAAGATGGGTCGAACTACTCAACGATTACGACTGCGAGATTCGGTATCATCCTGGCAAGGCAAACGTGGTGGCTGATGCGCTCAGTCGAAAGGGATATGCGAACTCTATTCGTCTTCTGTGTTCGCAAATCATAACCGATATCAAGGACCGAATCCGGGCAGCTCAACATATCTTTGTAACGGAAAATGACGTACGCGATGAGCTGTCATGTGGAGCTGAACTCAAAATTGAAACCAAATGCAATGGTATTCTATATTATTTAAAGCGCATATGGATTCCCGATCGCGACAACCTTCGTGATTTCCTCATGAATGAGGCACACAAAACACGATACTCTGTACACCCAGGAGCCGATAAGATGTATCAAGACCTACGATACACCTACTGGTGGCCTGGCATGAAAAAGGATATCGCTGTTTTTGTTTCCAAGTGCCTTACATGTTCCAAAGTGAAAGCTGAACATCAAAGACCTTCAGGACTTCTAGTCCAACCCGAAATACATGTGTGGAAGTGGGAAAACATAACCATGGACTTCATTACCGGGTTACCTCGCACCTCCAGTGGGTATGACACCATATGGGTAATCATTGATCGTCTTACAAAATCAGCTCACTTCATTCCGATTCGCGAGGACTTCAAGAACGAGAAGTTAGCTCGTATCTACATCAACGAGATCGTAAGCCGTCATGGTGTACCGTTAAGCATCATTTCAGACCGTGACGGTCGTTTCACTTCACGAACATGTCACACCCCGACCCGCAGCGGAAAAGGTGATCGGGGCATAATTGGGTTATCATCAAAGCTCATGACATTTATTATATGTTTCATATTCATTAATACAATTTAATGGAAATTTACAATAAATGATACAACATGTTCTAACTATCAATCTAAGCTTCTTGGTTCTCTTCTAAGGCATATCCTATGTTTTCCTTGCTTCAACCTGTTCACCTGTATCATGTGTAAAAAGGTTTTTGGATCAACATAATGTTGGCGAGTGAATCCTATGGAAAACATTTGAACAAGTTTATCCAATTGATTATAAATAAGGTGCATACCACATATGAGTAAATGTAGATGTAAATTTATTCACTCAACACATAATATTGAATATTGAACACACAAACACCAAATAATTGTTTTGAGGCACGCGTTGTTCGACTCGTCTCCCACGAGGAACTGATGGGCCTAATGAATGAGTTTTGAGGCACGCGTTGTTCTTACGAACTGATGGGCCTAATGTATGAGTTTTGAGGCACGCGTTGTTCTTACGAACTGATGGGCCTAATGTATGAGTTTTGAGGCACGCGTTGTTCTCGTCTCCCACGAGGAACTGATGGGCCTAATGAATGAGTTTTAAGGCACGCGTTGTTCTCGTCTCCCACGAGGAACTGATGGGCCTAAATAATTTGCATACAACTTTGACAATATGTAATACATCACAACCAATAATAGTTACATTCTAATTTAGTTCATAAAATGGTATAGCACGAATTTGCATAAGAGAATTAGTTTAAGCGACACATGATACACCCCAAAACATGAATAAAAAGGGGAGTTTGTAAGAATTCACTCACCTTGGGTGCGTTCGGTTGATGAGGTTGAATGCACGCGAAATGGTGTTAACCACGAGTGAAATTAACCTAGATAAATCGCATTATGGTTTGGTAAGTAAACGGATTTTATTAATCTATTTTAGTAGGATTGTTGGGTGTATTTTTGTAAGTTTGAGGCTATTTTCTAACCTTAAAAATGTTATTTTTAAGTATTTTTAATTGATCTTTAATTAAAATAATTAAATAAAAATTATAAAAAAAATATTTTATTTTTGCTACAGTTGACTTTGACCGTTTGACTTTGACTGACGTTGACCGGTTCGGAAGGCATATTATTGTGCGCTGGGTGAGGCTCGAACCCGAGACCTCCCGTACGCGTGCACGCAGCTCTACCAACTGAGCTACGTGTCTAACCCGTTATAAATCTGATTTTAATTATATATATATATTAATTAGTTTAAACCGAAAATTATTTTTATTTTAAAAACAGTTTAAGCGACTCGGACATGCACCCCACAGGTCTCGAACCCGGGACCTGTGGTTTAATCTAACACACAGTCCACCGCTGGACTGTGTGTTTAACATGTTATATATTTCCACTTTTATTATACTTAAATACAAATTATCTGCTTTCATTTCTGACTCTATTTAAAAAGTTAATAATTGTCCGGGTCGATGTAGGAGACCGGACTCGAACTTGTGACGTGCGATTAAACATACACACAGTCCACCGCTGGACTGTGTGTTTAACTTGGTTATTATTCCGATTATTAATATACTTAACATATATCTAAGGCGACTCCGGTTCAGTAAACAAAAAAATGGTTTTTATTAAGGCAGCGTGTGTGAAACCGGAATCGAACTCGAGATGTTTGCGTTATATGTGCACACAGTCCACCGCTGGACTGTGTGTCTAACCCGATTAATAAGTTGATTTTAATTATACTTAACCATTACTCAAACGTCGTCTTCTTCACTGGTTTCCACCGGAAGTGACGACTGATTGATTCGAAATGTTGATTCAAGTTTCTTTAGCGTTTTATGATCAATTACAGTCGAGATAAAAGTAAAAAGGAAAGGAATTAGGCGTGAAAAGTACCGGCTGTTTCTCCTCTGTTTTCCGGCAGAACTCCGGCGACAGCAATCTTTTTCCGGCGACGAGTGTCTTGCAGCAGAGAGTCTTCCGAAAGGTTACAAAGGTTGTGGGTGACTTCGGTAAAAGTTTAGGGGTTTCAGTAAAGCTCGGAGACTAATAATACGGTTTTCCGGCGATGTATCAAATATTTCCGGCGAGTGATTTTTCGCCGAGAAAAGGTGCGATTTGAGTGTGAAAGGTTTCTGGCGAGTTGTGGGTGTATTTATAGGGTAGTATTGAGATGAATGGGGTCTGAATTCGGTCTCAATTCGAAGTCAGCCGTTCTCCGGCGGTTACAGCTGATGTCGCGGGTTCATACGTCGGTTATAACCGTCGAGGGAGTTAAGTCTTCGGTTATTATGAGCGGAAATGTAATTAAACGGCGAAGTCGTCGGGATTTCCGACGACTGCTAATTGGGCGGAAAAATTGATTGAATTCAACTTGCTAACTTGAATATTTGAATTAATTGTTTCTTTTTATTAACAGAAAATCAAAGTGGCGGAGTGGTTGGTCGGCTGAGTGATAAGTGTTGTTGAGCCGGTTATTGACCCGAGTTCGAAACCCGGCAGAAGTAAATCATTTTTATTTTGCGATTTTTATCAGTTTTTCAAAAACTAAATATATATCCCCGCATAGTAATTGATTACGTACCGTTTAAAATTATTTTGGGCATTTAATTCGCAACGAAAATTTTAACTGACTGTTCGGTTGATAAACGGAGCGGGTTTGGTAAATCCGTTTTTGACGGATGTTACAGAACATGGCGAGCCGTACAAACCGCTTTGGGTACACGGTTAGACCTTAGCACCGCCTTTCACCCTCAAACTGATGGTCAATCTGAACACACCATCCAAACCCTTGAAGACATGCTTCGAGCATGTGTTATAGTCTTCAAGGGGAACTGGGACGCTCATCTACCGTTAGTCGAGTTTTCGTACAACAATAGCTATCATTCAAGTATCGGCATGGCTCCTTTCGAAGCTTTATATGGTCGTAAATGCCGATCTCCAGTATGTTGGCACGAAATTGGCGAAGCGCAAATCACCGAGCCTGAATTGATTCAAGAAACAACCGACAAAATCCTTCAAATTCGAAACAATCTTCTAGCGGCTCAAAGTCGTCAAAAGAGTTATGCTGACAAACGACGAAAGCCCTTGGAATTTTGTGTTGGTGATTCAGTACTTTTGAAAGTATCACCGTGGAAGGGAGTGGTTCGTTTTGGCCAAAAGGGCAAGCTAGCACCACGCTACGTAGGACCTTTCAAGATACTCGAAAGAGTAGGATCTGTAGCCTACAAGCTTGACCTACCAGAAGAACTCAACAGAATACATCCCACGTTCCACGTATCAAACTTGAAAAGGTGCCTCGCCGACGAAAACCTCCATATCCCTCTAGAAGACATTCAAGTCGATGAATCAATGCACTTCGTTGAAAGACCAGTGGAAATCATGGATTTCGGTGAGAAGCGTTTAAGGCGAAGTCTATTCCAATCGTTAGGGTGCGTTGGGAGTCAAAACGAGGACCCGAGTTTACATGGGAACGTGAAGACTCAATGCGCGAAAAGTACCCGCATCTCTTTCCGGTTACCACTACTACCTAAATTTCGGGACGAAATTCCTAAAGTAGGGGATACTGTAACATTTGTGTAAATCGGGTTTCGAAAACCCGCGCCAAATTATTAATCAAGTATGTATATCAATGTCGTTACGTTTATTCCTAGCATTTTTTTATTATTGTCAAATATTTAAAATTTATATTTTAAAATAGTCTTAAATGAAATAATAAAATAAATAGTCAATTAAATTTTTTTAGTTAATAATAACAAATGATTTGAAATAGGCATAATAAAATAATAACATAAACAAAAATAAAAAAAAAGAGGGAACCGGGATCAAACCTGGGTCGCCCGGGTAAACGCACACAACAAACACCACCGAGACACACGCACTTTTTGTTAGGATTTTCGAATAATCTTATATATATATATATATGTGTGTGTGTGTGTGTGTGTGTGTGTGTGTGAACCCGAGTGATTTCCTGCAAATTCAAATCAGCAAACCCGCCGATCTTGTCCCTGCTTCTGGAATCCGGTAAGAACCAGCTGTTTGTCCGCGTAAACCCTTCCCAAATTTAGAACCAATCAATTTAAATCGCGAGCAATTAATCACTCAATTCGGTTTCCGAATTCGAAATTCAAGCAACCCCTTTCAAGCCTATAAATACTGATTGAACTCCTCATTGTTAAACTCGCTCCCTCCTTTTCACCTCTAACCTCAAGCTAACTCTGCTAAACACCCCCCCCCCCTGTCTCGCCGGAGCCACAGTTTTGTTGTCGGAATTTAACCACCAGTAAAGATAAGCCAGGATCCAGCGACATCAGTGGTATAAATCCTTAATCTTCCTTCTTTTATGTTCGTATCATATTAATGAAATTCATAATAATCCGAGGAATGTCGGGTTCTGATCTGAAATCATACTCGTCAGAAAAGATGAACTATAACCGTTAACCGAGTAGTATAATTAAAACGTGTAGACAAACAGTCCAACGGTGGACTGTGTGCATTTTATACGCGTGATCCCGAGTTCGAGTTCACGCCCTCACACCGGCCTGACATTTTAAAACCCTTCTTAAATTCACCTTTTCTGTGTAAACTTATTTAGTATATAAGTATAATTAAAATGCATGTATAGCCGGGTTAGACACCCAGCCCAGTTGGTTGGGCTGGGTGCATCACACCGTCAAGGTCTCGGGTTCGAGCCCTTTGACATGCACCGGTCGGATTATTAAAATCTTTTTGTAAATTTAATTAAAGTAGAAATAATCTAAAGTGTGTATAAATATAATTAAAATCCAGAATATGTCGGGTTAGACACGTAGCTCAGTTGGAAGAGCTGCGTGCACGTGAATGTGAGGTCTCGAGTTCGACTCCATACACACGCATGCCTACCACACATTGAGCCGGTCTGACAGGGACCTTGTCAGACTGACAAGATTTTTATTTTTTTTATTTTTATTTTATTTTTATTTTATTTATTTCAATTCTATTATATTTATTTAAATGGAAGGTTAAATATATATTCTTTTAAGGGTTTAAAATATCAGTACAATCCACGAAAAGAACTTGAAAATCTAAACAAAGGTTTTAACCAGGAATATTAGTTTGCTTATTTATCGCGTTACTATTTCTAGGTTAGTACTTTCTCGTTGGTAAACCACAACTCGTGCGCTCTTTTTCCCGCTCAAGAATACGCACCTAATGTGAGTGAATCTCTACAAATTCCCCGTTTTAATCACGTTTTGGGGTGTATCATGTGTCATATCAATTCTTTATTTTATTTAACACTTGTGCTTATATCATTTCGTGATCAAATGTGTATTGCTTGTAGTGTGGTTTATATGTGGATACATTTTATCATTTCAGTGCACTCATTTCATTAGGCCCATCAGTTCCTCGTGGGATACGGGTTGAGCATCAAGTGCCTCATTAGATCGGCTCCATTCGATTGAGCCTTGATCTCAGATACATCATTATTCATGTCATATATTCATTCAATGTGGTTTGTGATTTGTTACATTATACATTTGTTCACATGTGATTATGCACAATCTTATTTAAACAACGATAATATTGATGTACTTAAATGTTTTATCAAGGTTCACTCGCCAACTTTTGTTGACCCAAAATTTCCTCTGTTTTACGCATGATACAGGTGATCAAGTTGAGGAAAGAAACACCTAGGATGGCCTAGAAGAATAATCAAGTTATTTCGTTGGAACATGCATTTAGATTATTATTTGTGTTTGTATGAAATTTTGTTGGATATTTGAATTTTAATTTGAATTTAATAAATATGAAACTTGTTAGTAAATATCATGAGCTTTGGTGATAACCCAATCATGCCCCAACTTCTATTCCGTTGCGGGTCGGGTGTGACATTATGTCTATAAATAAGCTTTTTGCATGAAGCATCTCTCGTGCTCTTAAATCGTTTGTGCCTGATCGGATTATAGATCATAGATCTGAGGCAGGGTTGGTGCCTATAGTAGTTCGAGGTACTCATCACTGTTTCCACTTTTAAGGAGTGACATAGTTCAGCTTACTTAGCTTGACCTCGAAAAACTTTGATTTTTGTTAAGAGGTTGGCGGTGATCCGGAGCATTTATCCTTGCTTACCCGAATCATGCAACATGTGTTACGATTGACATCTTTATCCTTAGAGGGTAGTCCGTAGCTTGTATCTAAGCTGATACGGATCCATGGTTCATGTTTAAAGAACGCTTGGAATGTCGCAGCATCCTCATGCTATTTAAGCAATGAAAAGTTTGGATAAGGTTGTTTCTTTATTTTGAGGCATATCTATATATTTTCAAAGTGATTTCTTCGGATATGGAAAATGTGCCATATAGGCAATCGGTAATGTGGCATGTAGCCAGATTTAGATGGGAGTGTAACGAGGCACTCATCATTGTATTCGAGTTGCTCGGACTTACCATAATTCAGCAAATAATAATAAATAATCGGTAATGTGGCACGTCCAGGAATTTTTCATTTCGGAGGTGAAGCCGATACACGGTGAAGAGATTCATTGCTCCATTCTATCTAATCTTTGGCGCTTCTTGTTGTATACAGAACCTTACTTGGTCTTCTTACCCCTTTGGAAATTGATGTTTAAAAAAACCTGAAGTTTTGGTAACAATGGGAGATGAGTGTGCAGGAGTATTTTTACCATCTTGACCGCAACCGGACCGAAGCTACATGGATCTATTGGCAGAGGTGAAATCAGCACATATAGAGGAGACTTACTCCATACCGAAACACTTCAATTCAATGGCATAATGTGTGCTGACAAAAGACATTACCGAAGAGTTTTAACTTTATTTCCAGCATGAGCTAAACCATCGTATTCGGCGACTCATGTCGATCTGGCCATGCCTTATGCACCGTTTTCGTCCATGCACACTTGACAATTAACATATCATTTTTGGAGCAGTAACGTTGGATACCAAAGTATGCAAGCGATTTATTTTTGTGCAGAGATTATTGTTGAGGCATATAAAAAATCTATCGGACCGCCACTCATAGGGGCGGATCCATATAGTAACCCACAGGTTCCCTGGAAAGTCTTTTCATAGAGAGTAAATATACACAAATGCAACTTAGTTATCGAAAAAACCGATTTTGTCACTAATATATTAATGTGTGAAACTTGAAAAAATAAATAAAACTTTTCTTCCAATAAATAGAAACATAGTGCTTACAAACATTGCTTGATTTCCTCAACCATGTTTTATAGAAACAACTCTACAAACAATTATGTTTGATTCCTTTCAAGAACTTTAGCACATGAAGCATGGTAGGCCGATTAGCCGGATTTTCAGACACACAACTGGCAGCAATCTGAAGCGTCTGAAGCATTACAGGCTTCGAATCACCATTCACAACCGTTGGATCAAGCACATCAAGGCCTGACCTTTCTTGATCTTGTAGCAAACCCACCCCACCAAATTCCCACCTTCAACATCTTTAAACTCTAGTCCGGTTGGCTCCTTTCCGGTCAACAGTTCAAGAAGAATCACCCCAAAGCTATAAACGTCACCCTTGGTTGTCGCCCGCCAGCTCTGCCCATACTCCGGGGAATGTAACCAAATGTTCCAGCGAGATCAGTACTGACGTGAGTCTCGCATGCACTTATCAACCTTGCTAGCCCAAAATCCGCAACTTTTGGGACGAAATCTTCATCGAGTAAAATGTTGCTGGCTTTAACGTCTCTATGAATGATATGTGGGATAAACCCGTGGTGCAGAAACGCTAACCCACGGGCCGAACCCACCGCAATCTTGAAACGTTTGGCCCATGTCAAAACTTCCATGTCTACCGGTACGGGTTCGCAGCCAGTGATCCAGACTACCATTAGCCATATAGTCATACACGAGCAGTTTCTCTTCACCAAAAGAACAGTAACCGAGCAATGATACAAGATTACGATGCTTAACTTTCCCTAAAGTTTCCATTTCGGCCAAGAACTCCCGTTGGCCCTGTGATTTCGACTGGTTAAGTTTCTTGACTGCAACGATCTTTCCGTTTGGTAATTGGGCTTTGTAGACTGTACCAAATCCACCATCACCGACAATCTTCGATTTACAGAAGTTGTTTGTGGCTTCTAGAATGTCAGCAAGAGTTAACTTGACGAGCGGCTGTTCAAACATCGCTACATTGATACTCAATGCTTCTTTCGACCTGCTGCTACTCAAAAGATACAGATTATGATCAACCGAACTGCTGTTATTCACACCAGGATACTCACAATCAGGCTTTTTCTTGATTCTGTGAATCCGTTTAATCGTCACGACTGTTATAAACACTGCGATTAACAAAGTCCCAATGGCGATTGAAGCCAGCGACCACACGTTAAATAACTTTGACCCTTTGCGAAAAGTAGCTCCCGGACATTGCAAACTGAGAATCCCACCACATAACGCTTTGTTCCCGGATAGTGAAACTCTCGACGTATTCCCGCAAATTCCATTCTTTGGAACCGGGCCTTCTAATCTGTTTCTGGCCAAATCCATGTGATTTATATTCGAAACACTGCAAAGACTGTCGGGAATTCGACCTGATAACTTATTATTCGAGAAATCCAAATACTCGAGCTGCATCAGATTTCCGATCCCCCATGGAATTTTACCGGTGAATGAATTCCCATGAAGATCCAAAGAAGTCAAATACGACATGTTGCCTAACGCTCCGGGCAATACGCCTGAAAACAGGTTATTACTCAAATTCAAGATTTCAATCCGCCATTCGGTTGAACCAACAAATAGCCCATCTATTTTACCGGATATCTGGTTGTGCTGTAGAAACAACCCGACAAGATTCGCCATGTTTGAAATGGTTGAAGGAAGTTCGCCCTGAAGCAGATTATCACTCAAATCCAAATGAGTCAACCCTGTTAACTTCCCCAATGCGGATGGAACGGATCCTGATAAACGATTACCGGTCAAATTAAGCTTAACCAAACTATGGAGTTCGCCTAATTGAGGCGGTATACTCCCAGTCAGTTTATTATTCTCCAAATACAAACCTTGAAGTTTCACGGAACGGCCGTATTCAGCAGGTAAACCACCGGATAACACATTGTTGGATAGATCTAACGTCGTGAGGTTAGCCAACTTTGCTAGAGATTTCGGTAATTCACCGGAAAGCATGTTATCATTAAGCAAAAGATCCACCACGACCAAACAGTTTCCTAACTCATCGGGAACCGAACCAGTCAACAGATTATGCGAAAGATCATACAACCCATGGTGTTGAACGAAACTCGAATCAGGAATACCAACTTCCCTGAAGTACTTCGAACTGTTCGAAGAAGGAATCCTACCCGAAAGATCATTATCGAAAGCACCAAGCATTGTAACTGAGATAAACCAGTAATCTCAACCGGAATCGACCCGTTAAACCTGTTGTTACCAAGATCCAACGTAGTAAGAGAACTACATCTCCCAATTTCAACAGGAATGATACCGGAAAAATTATTCGAATTCAAATTAAGAACCGAAAGTGAAGCTAAACTTCCGATTTCCTTCGGTATACCCCCTGCCAACCTGTTGTCACTCAAAACCAATCTTTGTAACAAAACAGAAGCCCCAATTTCTCCAGGAAGATGACCTTCCAACCGATTATTCGCAGCCGAAAACTCCATCAAACTCGTCGAATTCCACAAACTCAACGGAATAACACCACTTATCAAATTAGAATCAAGATCAAGAGCCATCAAAGGAAGATTAAAAAAATAATCAGGAATGCTCCCAACAATCTTGTTATCAGATAACACTAACTGCGTAAGATTACCACAACCCACAAACGTATCCCCAATCGAACCCGAAAGCAGATTACTTTCAAGATCAATCTCCGTAATCGAAACCGCATTACATACTCCTTCGGAACAAAACCCGTAAACATATTATTACTCAAATCCAACACACTAAGCATTGAACAATTCCCAATCTCCGGTGGAATCCGGCCCGAAAACTTATTTCCCGCCAACAAAAGTGAGTTAATTTTACCCCATTTTCCAACCCAAGACGGTAAAGGACCCGAAAGCTGGTTATTTTCAGCTGAAAATGTAACCAACGGAAGCTGTGAAATCTCTTCCGGTAAAGACCCAGATAACGAGTTAAACGAAGTACCAATGTTTTAAGATTCCGACAGTTTCCAAGCTCACCCGGAATAGAACCGTTAAGTTCGGAGTTAACTAGGTTTAGAATCGTCAAGTTTTGCATTTGACCCAATGATTTTGGGATCGAACACTTTAATGGGTTGGAGGAAAGATCAAGTTTTGACAAAGATTTAAGGTTTGAAAAATGTCCGGCAACGGGCCTTGGATTGAACAAGAGGGTGAGTAAAAGTTTTGTAGGTTTTTAAGGTTACCGATTTCTGCCGGAAGTACGCCGGAGAAACGGTTGATTCCGAGAAAAAGGTCGGTGAGGTTTGAAAGGTTTCCAATTTCACGAGGAATGGGGCCGGAAAGTGTGTTGTTTGCGACATCTAAGAACAGTAAATTAGTAAGATCTGAGAGAAGTGATGGAGTTAAAGAACCTGTTAATAAATTGTTGCCGAGACTGAGTGACCGGAGTTTTGTTAACCGTCCGATCTCCGGCAGGATGGTTCCGGTCAAAGAATTTGAAGAGAGATCAAGTGACTCCAACTTGGATAACTTTTCAATGGAAATCGGAATTACGCCGGTGAAAAAATTGGGTCCGAGTTCGAGAGTTTGTAACTGAGTCAACTCACCGAGTGAACTCGGTAACTCACCGGAGAGTTGGTTATTTCCCATTTTTAAAACACGAAGGTGTGAAAGTTGGGATATTTTGTGAGAAAGTTCACCGGAAAACAAATTGAAAGAAAGGTCAAGGAGTACAAGATTGGAAAGAGAGAAAAGGGAAATGGGAAGTGGACCTTTGAGTGAGTGAGTTGGGAGAACGAGTGAAGTGACTCGTTCGTGTTGACAAAACACACCTTCCCATTGACAATGTGGGGTTGTAAGGTCCCATTTGGGGTCCAAGAATGAGCTTTTGAAAGAGATTAAAGTCTCCCTTTCGAGATTTTGGTCAACAATGGCGGCATTGGTGAGCATGAAGAAGCCAAATAACATGCATGAAAGATGAAGAAACTTGAAGATTATAGCCATTTGAGTTTCAAAAAGAGTCAAAGAAAGAAGTAAGCTTTTATATATATATATATATATATATAGGATTCGTTTCAAGAGAGAACCGATCCCAGTTGCGAGAACCATAAGAACTCCTATCATCCAATAACATATTTACACATCACCCATAATCAAATTAAATCAAAAGGGTATTTTAGTCTTTTACTTTCCATGTCACATCTTTTCTCTTTCTAAAAGTCAACATTTCACATCTTTTCCCTCTCTTCTATTTAAAACCCATAATGTCATATCTTTTCTCTCTCTTTTATTTAAAATTCAATATGAGACATCTATTGAGTCTTGATTTTTGGCTGAGTTCGCTTGATAAGATCTTCAAATTTCGTAAACCCGAAATCGGGATGTCGGGACCGTAAAAAGATGGTTGGCGTAAAAAAAATTTTTGTAAAAAAGGTTTTGAAAAAAAAATTGTAAAAAAGATTTTGTAAAAAGGTTTTTTGTAAAAATAAAATATTTTTGTTTGGCGTAAAATATTTTTTGTAAAGAAGTTTAAACCCGTAAAAAAAATGTTTTAAAGTTTAAACCACGCGTAAAAAGAAACTTTAAACCTGTGCGTAAAGAAAATTTAAAACCGCGCGTAAAAAGGAACTTGGGTTTTTGGTTATTATGTTGATTTGACGATAATGACCCTGAAAGTTGAAAATGAAGGGGAATATACGAAGGATATTGGTGTCATTTGACACATCATAAAACCCCTATTTTATTAAAATGTTCGTGTGGATGCTAGAAGTGGGAACTCACGTGTAACTTGCTTTAAATGGAATGTGATTAGCGATGGTTCTTATTTTGTCATAATTGTAGTGACTTAATGAGGATTTATTTTTATACCAACAAATAGAGTAAACCAAATTTTATTAGTAATTTAATATTTGTCAGATGCATGCATCGTGAAGGTTTTCATTTTTGTTTAATATGGTAACTAAGTCATTAAGTGAATATAACAACCCACGACCTAATGGTCTAAAGACATGATGTTTGTCTCCCATAAAAATGGTATAAATTCAAATAAATTGTGGATCATTTGTTCATCTCATGTCGATTCGCTCAATAGATATAGGATTATGTGGCTAGGTGGCGTAAACTGTAAAGTGTCATCCTTTTATCTTTTTGACAAAAGGGACCTAGTGAATTTCCATTTTCATGTCCTGGGAGTGGAAAATGGAAGAAAGCGGTGTATACATTGGTTAAGACCTTGGTTTAAAGTGTATGGAGGAGTCGAAATGATATGGTGTTTAATCAGCAACATCCAAATCTGAGAAACATTATCTAGAAAATAAAGGTTTTTGGCTATCTGTGGCTTAGAAACCGGTTTAGAGTCGTGTCTTGGTAATTGGTGTATATTTGATCTAAAATGTATGGATGTCTAGTTTTCTGAGAGTCTAGCGTGTTGTTGTATCCCATGGTTGGGATAACTCACTATTAACCTGCTTAATTATTAAATTTGGATTTTGTTGGTCGTTTCTAAAAAAAATTATGTAGTATTTAGTTGTAACAAAATTTGATGTAAAAAAAAAAAACTGAATCATAAGCCTTTTTATATGAAACAAAATATTAATAACTGATTTTCTTTGAAATAGCGTTAGAACACTATATACTATTTGAATTCAGCACTAATCATAAAAATAAAAAAGGCATAAATTTCATAAAACTTATATAGTGCAAGGTAATTTCTTGCAACATATTGGCACCATGTGTATTTTTGTCATAAGAATAAGTATTTGTCCTTTATATAACAAATTCTAAGCAGTCTTGTAGCATGTGCCTGTCATATGGCAGGTATGTAGGGAACCCATCAACGGCAGATATATATTAGTGATACTTGTTAATTTTATAAATCATGGAAATTACATTTTTTAAGAACAAATAACACTCGATGCATAAAGTTACTTTACAGGATGAACAAAACAATGAAGGTGCTGTTTTCATCATCATTAAACCTCCGCATTTGTGTTTCGAGTCCATAAAATCTTGTGTTAAGCAACTAAGGAGTTTTGTGTTAAATATGACAAACTGATGGAATAAGTGTAACAATCAACATACATACTTTGAAAGAATATTTGTCATGGTAAATATTAAAGACTTCGACCCATGCGATTTCTAAATAGAGATTTCATCTACTTGCTTTCTTGACTATTATACCCCACTTGAACGTTACATGTTTATTATAATATTGATATGTGCCTTTTAAACGTATACGACTTTACGAGTTAGAAAACTATATCGCTACGCCAAATTACAATACAACTTATTATGAATTCATCTTGTTCACTTATAACTTAGATTCTCTTTGATAAGTAACATTGGCATTACCATTAAAATGGTGGCCTAGTGGAAGAAACAAAGCTTTTAAGAGCACCAAAATTGAGGAAATCACAGAGTAAAAATGAAATTTGCCGTTAAAAATAAGTAATATTGGCATTGCTTGTACTTTCGTATAGGTTCACTATGACTTTTGTCACATTCTTATTACCATTCACACTTTCGTATAAGTAAATATTTGCAACCGATAGTTCTACATCTTATCGCATTCTTGTTTTCACACATCACGTTATTTGAGCTCTTTACAAGTCTGATGTAAATAAGTGCTTTTAGATGAAGCTTAGGGTTCTAGTCGCATAGTTGACAACAATTATAGATTTAGGAGCAAATAGTGGATATGTAAATAAGTTGTTTTTCAAAAACATGTTTACAGTCTGGAACACAAATTTAATAATAAATTTTGCTCACGATTAAGAAAGGACCATGATATTCACACACCATTAGCTTATTTCCACACCCCCTGTGTGCTGCTCTTTGGCCTAAGAACAACATATAGGTCCCGCCGACAGACTTACTGACGAGTAGTGTCAATCACTGGTCGTTGACCTGGTACCTATGCGTTGCTTTAAAGCTAAAAAACAACGCACTATAGGGGTGTTCAGAAAAAATCGTAAACCGAACCGTAACCGTAACCAAATAAACCGATCCGAATAACGAATCAGTTTTTGGTTTGGTTTCTAACCGAAACCGAATTGTGAGTATGGTTTTTGGTTTGGTTTATGGATCCACATTTTATTTTATTTGGTTTATTTGGATAACCGAATAAACCGTTAAACTTAATTAATTATTAAATAAAAATAATCATTTTTTATAAATCATATACAATTTATTAGCCCAAAATATTTTTTTTATGCAGCCCAAAATACCAAATGTAAAAATCTAAAACCTAACTCAAACCCACTCATTTCTAAAATAATAGAACTTCAGACCTACAGTATAGATCTATGTTTTAAAGCTTTAAATTTGTGGTTGTGTCTACGACTACTTTATGGATGTGTTTGTTATATTTCGCAATAAAACTTTCTTGTATTCATATATTGTTAGGTGGGTGTAAATTAGTTGCGATGTTCGGAAGTTGGAACACAAACATAAAGATATATTAGGAAAAAAATTACTTAGGTACAATTTGGGTAGATTTGGTTTATTTGGTTTATTTTGTTTCTAACCGAAACCAAACCGAATTGAATTTGGTTTAGTTTGGATCGGTTTCCATATTCCTTATTTGGTTTGGTTTAGTTTTTGGTTTGAGGTACAAAATTTTGAAAACCGAATAAACCAAATTAATCATAAACCGAACCAATGAATACCCCTAACGCACTATGTGTGAAAACAGACTAAAGGGATGTGTGAATAGACCGAGACTTAAGAAATTACCAAGTTCGATTTGAATCTTTATAGGACCAAGCAACAAGAAAAGATGGGGAGTTAATTAAGAATTAGACACACAGATTAAAAAAAAAACAAAAATAACATATTCAATAAGATCGAGGCATTATGTCACACTAGGAAGAGAGGACAAAACCATATCAATCACAAACACGAGGAGTTATCAACACCACCAGCAAAACAGGAGAATCTGTACTCCACTTTATTTAAGCACCTTAACTAGTAGCACAAATCTTGTTTACACAACATAAACATGCTACGTTATTTTTGTGCAAGTGGTAACGACTTTAACCCATAATTTGGTAACCCTTTTAGAATAAACAGATGACATTTTGATGCAAAGAAATCAAGTAATTTCATATATTTTGGTGTGATTTTTTTTTTTGGAAAATATGGAATAATGGTCCTTTCACCTGCCCAGAAAAATTGAAAAGATGAGAGTGTTATAACGTGTAGTAACAGCAATGGGAGACTGAGGGTAGTCAGTGGTTTCTGAGTGTTCAGTTTTTTTGCTTTAAATATGCAAAGTAAAATCACAAATCTTTTGCCAATATTCTTTTTTTTTTACTGACAGAGTAAATGTAAGAAATGGAGGTAGTTGCACTCAATTATTGTTCTTGTTTTCTTCTACTCTACCACTAACTTGACTTCTTGCTTTGTATTATTGGGATATAACTTTGGTACTGTACTTTGTTATTAATGGGACTCAGATCTTTAACATAGATATAAAATTCTGGAAAATCAATCAAAACTCAAGACTATTCTCATATTATATGAGTTTTATTCATTGTCCTATTCTTAAGTTGATCTAATGTAATCCATTGAAGTACTAATTTTGAAAAGTGATCTACATGTATTTTTTTGAAAAGTGATCTACATGTACAATACATGAAACCATTTGACTATCTATCATGAAAATCAGCTAACATACAAAGATTACAACAAATGTAAAATTATGAAAGTTCAATGGTTCTAAAAGGTGAAAACATAGCTCAACCTAAGATATAAATTCGCATCATGTAAATATGTTTAATGTAATTTCGACTTTTCTTGGTATTACCTAGCTTAAGGGGACATCCTAGCGGTTAACTGGTGTATTCCACAGTTAAAAGGTTAGGAGTTTAAATCCAGCAAAATGCAGGTTGTGGTGTATTTAACCAAGAAAATTTAGGAATTGCCATTAAAAAAAGAACATACACGTTTTGTTCTTTACGTTGATACCATTTTTCAGGCGTTGTCCTTTAAAGCGAAAATTGACGAGTTTTGTAACGTTTCAAAATCTAGCACGTTACGTCTTTTGTCCGTATCCCAGTTAGAATTTTTTTTATGTTAAATCTAGTCACCCAAGGGTATATTTGTCTTTTACCCATTTATGTATTATTATAATTATCATACGTAAATGGATAAAAAGACAAATATACCATTTGGTGACGAGATTTAACAAAAATAAATCTAACTGGTTTGGGCCTAAGAACGTAACATGCAAGATTTTGAAACGTTAAGTACAAAACTCGTCAATTTTCACATCAAAGAACACCGTTTGAAAAATGATACTAAAATAAAGGACAAAACGTGTAATTTTCGCTTAAAAATGGGGATTAGATGTGTGACTGTATAGGATGTTGAAAAGGTCATGTTGGTCATGTCATAAGTATAGTATAGTTCCATAGTGGACCAGTGGTAGTGTGGTACTTAAAAGTTCAAACAAGTCAACTGGGCTCTTGGCCCACAAACGACCTTCTTGGACCTGGACCTCATACAATATGGGCTGGTCCTTCTCAGAATAAAGTCCTTTTGGATCAATTTCAGAGTTAATTAAACCATTTGCTTGCACCTGTAAGATTTGATAAAGATAAAAGTTTAATAATTAATTAGAGCTCACTGATCAGACACCTGTCACACTTGTTTGTGTCGGTTAAGAAAAAAAAGTAAAAAAGAATAAAAAGACAAAAACTTATGATGGACCAAGCACCAATATGCATTATGTTGTTTACTGTACTTAGTTGATGCATCTTATAAACAACTAGAATTGACTAAAAGCCCTCCACCTGGATTTAAAAAAGAATCCATATTTCCTCATGTTTTCTTCCCCTTTCCACGCACATCTATATCAATCATATTATATCCATTTATTCCATTATACCATTTTACATTTATTCAATCAATTCATCTGTATTATGCCATACATTATACAACATACCAGAAAACTACATGAATTATAAGATTTACTGAGTATGATGATGCTGTCATAGGACTTTATTGACTTTAATATTTGGACAATTTACAATTGCATAGAGTCGTTCGTGTAATACTCGGATTTGGGTTAAATACTTGTTCCCTAATAATCATGCTCAAAATTTCGTAAGGGGCAAACCCGTAATACTGAGCAAGGTGCTAATAGACTCCAGAACGCAAGAACGAATTCTTATTCGACTAGAACATAACGAGTATATTTTCAAGGTGGGAAAAAGGAATGGGGAAAGAAAAGACACTACCTATATTCTTGATTTACAATGTATTCTTTTGCAACCAATGAGCATTCGACATGATAACTTCCAGATTTGGTAAAAAAAGGTATGATTGATACAAATTTGAATATGGGAATGAATCCTTTTAGCTCTTATGATTAAGCCACCCAACACTTATGTTTCCATGCATCTGTACTCGAGTGGTTTTGTGTCTATAAAAGGGCCCTTACACGATACACATTATATCATTAACTTAGTAACAAGTGATTTCTTAGTTAAATCAAAGTCCCGAGTGTGTTAGCATGTCACTTGCAGTAGGGAGGGTGATAGGAGATGTCGTTGACCAATTCACACCGAGTGTGACGATGGAAGTAGCGTATAACTCCCATTACACGGTCACTAGTGGCTACGAGCTGATGCCTAATATCATTACTTCTAAACCTCAAGTTCATATTGGCGGTGTAGACATGCGATCTGCTTATACTATTGTAAGCCTCTATCTCTTTACACTCAAAATATATCTATATTTGTTAACTGTACTGACATATGCATCCATTTTTACTTCAAGATCTTGACCGACCCAGATGCACCCAGTCCAAGTGATCCTCACTTGAGAGAGCATCTCCATTGGTTAGCATCGATTTAAGCTTCAATCTCGCTCTTCTTTTTCCAATCAGTATATGATTAATTACTGTAAAATTATTCTAATAACCGTATGTTTACAGGATCGTCACAGACATTCCTGGTACAACTGATGCAACTTTTGGTACGTCATGCATGAAATATACGTCTAATCAGTCTAATCAATCGTACTTTAAACACTAACATATCCCGAATAAATTCAAATTATGAAATGTAACAGGAAGGGAGATTGTGAGCTATGAAAAACCGAATCCACTTATAGGCATCCACCGATACGTTTTCTTACTATTCAAACAGAGAGCAAGGAAATCAGTTAGGCCACCCGCTTCCAGAGATCAGTTCAATACACGGAACTTCTCTCAAGAAAACGACTTAGGGTTACCGGTTGCTGCTGTCTACTTCAACGCTCAAAGAGAAAATGCCGCACGTAGAAGATAATTAACTAGATTGCCGTACACTCATACATATACTCTGCATATCGCCCGAATAAAACAATATGCTAATAGTTGTCATCATGCATTTATCTTATTTTAAGTTTTAACTTGTTTATGATATGTAATATGGTTCTATGTGTTAAGTGGATTTGTGTTATATAACTTTAATATGGATTGCAGTTATGTTGTTGAGTTGTTTTAGTAACCTATATAATAGAGTTTCTAAAATGGGTTTTAGACCTAATTACTATAATTCAAATCAACTGGAGAATAAACATAATGACAATCTGAAGTTCACCTAGGGGTGTGAATTTTTGACACAACACGGATCTAATACGAAATTTGCAGGGTTGGGTTTGGTCTAAACGGGCTCGGGTCAGTTTCAGGTTGAAACCACAAACCTGTTTAGCTAATGGGTCGGGTTCAGGTGGCTGAATCGCTATGTCAGACCTAGAACACAAGTCTACTAAAAACAAGCTGAAATACAGAACATTATATAAATTACGAATGAAACAGACAGGAATCAAATTACTTTGTCAAGCAACAGAGTCTACAAATTAGCAAAATTCTAGCTGAACAAGCTGCTAAAAACTAACAGTTAAGGCTGACAAAAGTGGATTATCTAGAAAGGCATGATTACCGGCTACCAATACCATAGCTTCAGCGAAAAGAGTCCCGTTTCCAGCCATTAGTTTATTTTGGAAAGAATTATAAATTATGGATGGTCATCTAAAGTTCTAACTTGTCACTAGAATTAACATATTTAGTACTTGAAATGGATAGATATCAAAATTTAACTTTTCATTAAATAACCAAAGCATTGTTACTAATAAAACACACAAAAAAATATAACAAAACAGTTATGAAACCCACTTTGAAATACTAAAACACACACATACACACACAAAAATCTTCCTATTAATAAAGAAAGTCCAGCTCGATCACAGGTTTCTTAGTCTTCCTCCTTTCCATTGATGTTTGTAGTATTTATTAGAGACGAACAAACGACCGGTTAAGAACTGACGGAGGCTTGGTTAGAGCAGGATCCAGTGTATGTGCACACAAAAATGTTACCCACAAGCAACATTCCATCTCCAGTATGATTAATTTCACATAACATTCCATCTTAAATCTAAATCTATTAACTGTACTGACCCTATTTTTACTTGAAGATCTTGACCGGCCCTGATGCACTGAGTCCAAGTAATCCTTACTTGCGAGAACATCTCCGTTGGTAAGCATCAATTTTAGATTCAATCTCTCTTTTTTTCCTATCATCATACGATTATTTTTTGTAATATTATTCTAATAACGAAAGTTCGAATAACTGTATGTTAGAGTATCATCACAGACATTCATGGTACGACTGATGCAACTTTTCGTATGTCATGCATGGACTATACGTCTAATCAATCCTACTTAAAAATAAACATATCCGAATTAATTCAAACTACAAAATGTTGTGAGCTACGAAAAAAAACAAACCCACTCGTAGGAATCCACCAATACGTTTTCTTACTATTTAAACACAGAGCGAGGAAACCATGTGTATTTTTGTCATAAGAATAAGTATTTGTCCTTTATATAACAAATTCTAAGCAGTCTTGTAGCATGTGCCTGTCATATGGCAGGTATGTAGGGAACCCATCAACGGCAGATATATATTATTGATACTTGTTAATTTTATAAATCATGGAAATTACATTTTTTAAGAACAAATAACACTCGATGCATAAAGTTACTTTACAGGATGAACAAAACAATGAAGGTGCTGTTTTCATCATCATTAAACCTCCGCATTTGTGTTTCGAGTCCATAAAATCTTGTGTTAAGCAACTAAGGAGTTTTGTGTTAAATATGAAGTGTAACAATCAACATACACACTTTGAAAGAATATTTGTCATGGTAAATATTAAAGACTTCGACCCATGCGATTTCTAAATAGAGATTTCATCTACTTGCTTTCTTGACTATTATACCCCACTTGAACGTTACATGTTTATTATAATATTGATATGTGCCTTTTAAACGTATACGACTTTACGAGTTAGAAAACTATATCGCTACATATGAATTCATCTTGTTCATTTATAACTTAGATTCTCTTTGTTAAGTAACATTGGCATTACCATTAAAGTTGGTGGCCTAATGGAAGAATAAAGCTTCTAAGAGCACCAAAATTGAGGAAATCACAGAGTAAAAATGAAATTTGCCGTTAAAAATAAGTAATATTGGCATTGCTTGTACTTTCGTATAGGTTCACTATGACTTTTGTCACATTCTTATTACCATTCACACTTTCGTATAAGTAAATATTTGCAACCGATAGTTCTACATCTTATCGCATTCTTGTTTTCACACATCACGTTATTTGAGCTCTTTACAAGTCTGATGTAAATAAGTGCTTTTAGATGAAGCTTAGGGTTCTAGTCGCATAGTTGACAACAATTATAGATTTAGGAGCAAATAGTGGATATGTAAATTAGTTGTTTTTCAAAAACATGTTTACAGTCTGGAACACAAATTTAATAATAAGTTTTGCTCACGATTAAGAAAGGACCATGATATTCACACACCATTAGCTTATTTCCACACCCCCTGTGTGCTGCTCTTTGGCCTAAGAACAACATATAGGTCCCGCCGACAGACTTACTGACGAGTAGTGTCAATCACTGGTCGTTGACCTGGTACCTATGCGTTGCTTTAAAGCTAAAAAACAACGCACTATAGGGGTGTTCCGAAAAAATCGTAAACCGAACCGTAACCGTAACCAAATAAACCGATCCGAATAACCAAAAAAACAACGCACTATATGTATGTATGTATGTATGTATGTATGTATGTATTTGTGTGTGTGTTTTAGTAGTTTCACTAATGAACTGATACAAGGGTTAGATGGAGATGAGGCAGGGGTTACCATGATAGGGCATTAGGGCGGGAATAGGTGAGGGGCCTGAGATCGTCACCATATGGTGGGATTAGGCTATATGATGTGGTTTGGAGCCCTAGGGGCTCCGTTGCGTCACCTCAGCGACACGTAGACGCCACGTCACATAGGGGGCTTTAAAGCCCATTCTTTAACTTGCATGCAATGGTTTAAAGCCCTCTATTAAACAAAATAAAAAAAAAACAAGAAAAGATTTGATTGGTTGGCCCCACCTGCACATCCCTAATGAGCTCGTCACTGCGCTGGTGGAGGGAGGATGGCGCCCCCCTTTTGGCGACGGCGGTGTGGGTGGTGGTGCCCGGGGCGCTAAAGAGACTGAGGTGGCGGGGTGGTGCTAAGCCACACCCTTCAGTCTTAAAGACGTCAATCAACCAAACGTTAATGCTATTCTCCGCGCGCCATATGGTGGGACACTACATATGCAATTTCTGACGAAACCTGGAATATCAACTTTAGTTTACTCTTTTTTAACTTCATTCTCTCTTCATTTCTAGCCAACTAGTATTCACTTCAACAATCTCTTCAAAAGACCATGAAGTTGTGCCTTGTGCAGAAGTAGCAATAATACCCGTCTGATTAACACCCTTAAAACACCGAAATGGCGTCGCTGTGGCCGGAACTCCCGCCAAGCAAATTCACAACAACTATTGATCATGTCAGTGAAGACCTTCTTCAAAACATAGTCGCCAGACTTCGGCCGCATCTTTCGCATCAGCTGCTTGTGTTAGCCGCTCTTGGAACCTTGTTTGCGATCACGTCCTTTGTCGCCCCAAGCTCTCATCCGCCTGCTCGCTCAATCCTTCCCTCCACGTAACTTATTATGAGCGCTAACTTTTACATCAATAGTAAATTATATACAGAATCGTGTTATTCTACTATTTTTTTTTATTTTATGCCCTGATGTTCATTAGGTTGCTATTGAAGGCATGGTGAATAAAGTATTATCAGAGCCAATTCGTCCTCATTTTGCCATTGCGTATGTTGGTCCTTTGTTTGATTTGCAAGAGGCTCACCAACTTGTATGTTATGTGGACTTCACACAACTAATGAATTTTAAGAAAAAATCATGAAAACTTTTTCCTCTACTAATGAATTTTATTGATTTCTCAAATGCAGATTACTGCAAAACTAGGCTCCAAAGTTCCACTCGTTACTAATCGGCCCGCTGGTGTTATCGGAAGATATGCGTCTTATGATGAACTCAAAGAGGTTTACTCTGTTTTCAGTTTTGCTTTTTTTTAGTAACATTGGTTGCTTGTCTACCGGTTTTTTTTCTTTAACGTGAAGAAGGTAATGAATCAAATAACCTACAGACTCGGTGGAAACTTAATGATATCAACGGCAGCTATGGCGATGATGATGACGACCATGATGAAGAAGAAGACGCCTATGATGATGAGAGTGCAACCAGAGCAATCATGTTAATCGTTGGATTTCTACCAGGGATAAAAGTCACGGCAATTCCACTCGTAAAGCAAACTGGGGTAATAAATCTCATCTTTGTTAAACACATCATTAAACTTATCATGTAATTGTGTGTGTGTGTGTATTATGTATCTATTTTTATAAGCTTGTATATACATGTATCAGGAATACAAATTTGTAACAGACGTTAGGGAGTTCTCGACTTCTATTTCAGGATGTAATTCCCCTGCTGCCATAATAATGTTCAGTGTAAGTCGTTTCTCATGTATCAAGAATACAAATTTGCACATTCTTATTCTTACTGGATTTATTTAGTGTGGACTGATGTACACGTAAAAGCTGTCATGGAGTTAATGGGTGAGTGTTGTATTAGAAACACTTTGTTATGCTGACTCACTATAACCGATTATACACCTCTATTTTTTCCTATATTTTAGATTATTTTATGTCACCGGAAACCATCATCGTTGGCGATTGTTTCTCGCGGTTCCACTATACTAGTGGAAGCTCAAGGAACATAACTGTCACCGGAGAATATGTTTCTGCTGTTGCTTTGGTTTTTGTCATGATCAGGAACAAACCTCTTGATAACTTGTAGATATATTTCTTTCAATATTTTCTGTTTTTCTCATACTTTCTTTTTCTTGTTTTTTTATCTTCCTTTATCTCTTTGATCTTGTACCATTTTGTTTAAATATCTTTGAGAGTTTGAGCAGGTATTGGAGAAACTCAATTTGATGCTGTATTATCAAGCGGATTGCTACCCGTAGGCTCTGCATATGCAGCATTTGTTAAAAGGAGTAAGCCTCATTCGACTCAGCTCACTGCAAGGAGAGAAGGGTCGGATGAGATGCTTTTTGATGGAAGAATGTTTAGCCCAGCTTATGATGAAGAGGAAGAGGATGTATGTTATTCTTTACCTGTAGATACAATTTTATTTAGGGTATGAAAATTGGTTAACTTACAAAATATATAGCCATAAATGAAAGGATGCTAAAAGTTTATTTATCATTTTTTTAGAGAGAATGGTATATTTATTTTTCTTAATATTAATATGACAGCGCTATGTTACATTATATTCTTTCAATATGCCCTTCTTTTTCCTCCGAAATCATGAAATTCACTGTTTATAATCAATGACAGATAGAAGACCTGTTCTACACTGGTTCTCTCTATATCGGAGTAACAAAAAGAAGAAAATACTCCGAAAAAGTAGGATGGGGGACCTTCTCTTGCATTCCACAAAGTTCTGAAGTAAGATGATGATTTTCTTCTCGTGTTGTGTCATCTTTTTCTTAAAGCCATTTATGACTTATGAGGAGGAGGAGGTTACTCTATACATACGCTAAAAACTGATTATAGTCAATATGTGTCGGAAAATGTCACGTAAACCTGCGCGAATCATTAATAACTATATGGGTCGAAAAATGTCACGTAACTGTAATCATTTTCATGCAGGTATAGCAGAAAGATTCTTGAGGTTGGGTGCCCGGACGGCATTGAAACCGGCGACACCTTTCGTTTTTACCAGCCCGTATCCACCACTGCTTTAACTTCTATCTCCAATGTCTCTAACCACCTGAGATCTTTCAAGCAAGGGAGCACCACTTATAAGCGGGAGGTGTTTGGCGGTCTTATGTTCACCTCTCGTAAACGGGGTGAGTCATTCTTTGTCCAACCAAATGTTGACAGCTCACCGTTCTTGGACAACTTCCCCGGCGTTACATTGGCGGGGCATTTTGTCACGGGGTTTTTGGGCGTGGTGATTTAAACCCATGTGAAAAAGAATCTCAAGAGGAAAAGTTGGTGCATTGTCGCGCGCATGATTATGGTGTTGTCTATTTAATCATGTCTTACACTCAATGAGAGGGGAATTATGGTGATTTTGTGTTGGGCTGTGGTGTGACTGGTGTCTGTTTACTTGGGTTTAGTAATCATGTATGTGGGATTGAAAACTTTCAGAAACTATTAAAAACAGTATGGATTGAAGAAGGGTGTATGAAATCTGACTTTGAATTCAGAAGTGAAAAAATTAGTTATATAAATAAGTGGAATGAACAGGATTCGTCTTAGGTAAATAAGGGAAGCTGGTAAATAATTTTACTTTCACGTTACTGGACTGAAGAAACACCAATCTAATCGGGTAGGCTAGACTATGCTCAATAGGTTAATGGGGCCCCGACCTTCACTAATTCTTCTAATGGATCGATTTGCAAAAGTAGACACCGTGAGAGTGGTTACTAGGAGAGATTGGGGGTTTTCATAATCATTCTCCGACATGAGAATAAGTATTGTTTTTAGGTAAGTAATTGATGAGTGAGACTAAAGAGTGAAGAATGATTTCACCGTGATGAAGTGTGATATTTATAGCCGGGATGGTGAGATATGGTTGGGCGAGATGTCATTGTCGGAATATTCCTTTGGTCCCCTCCCTACTGACCATTAGAGTTGGCAGAGGAGGGTGTGTATCTGTGGCGCTCCATTGGCTAGACGTCACTATCAGGATGTCTTGTGCTCTCTTTTATAATAACCACTAATGAAGATTCATTTTATAGTGGATTCAGGAACGTCATTGGCCACACATCGCTTTCACAATGTCCTTTTTGTCTCCTCAGCCCTGCCATGGCCACCCCGGAGATTCACAGGAAAGGGGGAGGCGGTGCGGTGTTCCTCGCTCCCCCACCCTCCAGCGTTAGACTACATCTATAATTCCGTATGTACTTTTGTCACACTAAAATGCTCAAAAGAAAAGAGAAGAAAATGTCTTTTAAGTGTTAAAATTGAACATGCACTCAAGAGTTAATTGACTTTTTTGTCATATTATAAAAAGTTTATTGATCGAACTTAATTATATAGTTTGTTTTCTCTAACAACTACTTTGAACTTACTTCAATAATTCTTTCATCTTTATCACCCAAATAAATCAAACGTAATATCTTTTAGGTCGTCATTTCTAATTGAACCTGTGAACAGTTCAAGTTCGGGCCAATGTAAATTACCAACCAGGGCTAAAAGCCGTAAAGAAGCTCAGTTTCAAGATCCAGTCTGCAGTGTCAGAAAAATGTTACAAGGCTCCACAAGCCAATTACAACATAAACCCTAAATTCTAACTTAAAGCGAGTAAAACTGTGAATATAGGTATTCTCTAATCTTGTAATACTCCTCACATAACGGACCTTCGATAACTATTTGTTGGATAGCAGCAGCACCACCCTACACCATAAAATAGAATATTTAAGTGAATTAGTTTATAATATATAAATAATGCATAAAAACACCAGCTATAGTATAATTAAAAACTTTTTAATTAATATTCTTAATACACACCTTCTGACTAGCATCCCCGACTTTCCTCAGTGTCACGTACTCCCCGCATCGTAAGGCCCCGCCCGAAAATTCTACCTGAAACGGTTTATTCGATATACGATGCATAACATGGACTACCATTATTATTCGATATACAATGCATAACATGGACCACCATTATGAACGGTACTCGGAAGGGTGTAACTTGGAAAAATGTTATGAGATGCAGTTGATTGTACTGCAAGCAAAAGAGAAGAAATTACCTGAATACCCTTTCCGGAGAGAAACTGCTTAAAGTCTGCCATTTTTAGATCACCGACAAGTACCGATTTGTGAGGAGGAGCTGTTGTTGAAAGGGGGAGTGAAGACAACGTGCCACTCTCTGTCTTTTCTATCTCGGAATCAATCCATGCTATTTCATAATCTCCAAGCTGTAGTAAAAGTAAAACGAGTCAAAATGCATAAATATTGATAAAAACAGTTGATGGTCAAAATAATCTTTTTAACCAAATGATTCCCGTGTTGGTGTTAAACTGTAATGAAAGATTAGAAATATGCTAACCTTCTTGAAAAGAACATTGCTCATCAGTTTCTCCGAGAGTTGCACCTATTTTCCACAGAAACAGAACAAATCAAATGTGGATTTGACGATAAATTGTGCAAAGCAACATCCTATTAAACTTTTTATGTATACCTTATATGCACACAAATCTGATGTGACATCAATTGTTTCTTCAATTTGAGGAGCATATACATGAGGACACACATGTTTCAGACAGTGTTGCTTCAGATGTTCAGTGGCCTCTGCAGATCCATGCACCAGCACCTAATAAAATAGACTTTAATATCTTACATAGTTATTAAAGCAAGCCCCCAGACGCGCCTAAGGGCAAATAAAGCCCCGGGCCCAACAAATCGCCCTGAGTGCGCCTCGCGCCTTTAATCTTCAGGTAAGTTCATAATCTTCAGCATAGTTATTAAAGCAAGCGCCCAGGCGCAAATAAAGCCCCGGGCCCAACAAATCGCCCTGAGTGCGCCTCACGCCTTTAATAACTATGATATCTTAACAGTTCAACAATAATTGCAGAAAATAAGTTGCTAGAAAAAAGAAGAAAATTCATACAAGTTTCAAAGGGGCAACATGAGAAAGAATTGATTTGATTGATCGACCATCAGACCGTCCTTCAAAATCCATGTAAACCAATGAGCATTTGACTTGGACCTGAGGCGGACATATTACTTATATAAGATAATTCATAAACGTAAGTTAAATAATAATAATTTATGGCAAAAGTCAATTTATCATTGCCTGCAAAATAATTTCTTGCTGGTAAAATTCATGCGAAGGAACTTACAGTAAGTTCAGAAGATACGACTTTTGATGGGGTTGTATCAAGCATCAAACTAGCAGTGTTTTCATCGAGTTTTCCATCGAGATCTCCACCCACCTAATCTCATCAAAGTAAACGTATATTACAAATACTTCTATATATATACATAAAAGGGGTAACTTTACATAACATGAAATTAAATCGAACTTACAGGCATAGATCCCATGTCCATATCTTCATCCTTGATTACATAATCATCGGGATTAATTACTTCACCAAAATCATCCCATTCTGAGGTGTTATCATAAAATGGGAACATTGGGGCAACGCTCGAGGGTGGAACAAATCCATCTATTAATACATCACGATATGCTTCCCCACGCACCCCACCAGCTGCAATAAACAATTGTCCTCCAATAAATAAAATTAAATAAAAAATAGATCACGTTTGCGGTAAGTTGAAAGGAAAGACAACACCAAATCTAAAACTATATTCAAAAATTTCGATTAATATTTCAACAATATGGTTTAGTAATCATGTTTGATACATTAATTATTTATAAAAGACATAAAACGTCGGACAAATTAGAAACCAAACTCAAGTTTAATACTTTTACATGTATATTGCTGATGTATGTAGCACTGGTTGATGTCAAGTCAGCCATCACATCAGATTCTACATATGCATAACATGCTTATGTGGACAAATATTTATAAAGATGCTGAATACAATGCTGCATGGCATATATACATATATACTAAAATGACAAATAAGATACCTCATCATTTTTGATAAATTAAAAAAGCAAAATATTGACTTTCTACTGGTTGAACAGGTTATTCGTTGCAACAATGATACAACCATGTATATAATGTAACTTTGTTGCTAAAATCAGTTATAAAGGAAAAACTGATTTCTAATTTGTACCTAATGTAAGTAAGGTCGGTTGCTAAAATTGCTAAAATCAAGAAAAAGTACAAAGTTCATTTCGATGTCTTGCAGTTAGCCCTAGCTCATAATCTCATATTTAACGCTTTATCCATCGATTATCTTCAAACAAAGACCTCGAAATGGTAACACAAAATCAGCAGCAGAATAAAGAAAAAAAAGATAAAATTACCATCAACTTTTGCATGGCCATCAATGAGCATTGGGTCATTTTTACCAACATCAGCACCGACCACAGCTTTCGATTCATCTTCTTTCACAAGAGTGGCTTTTAAAGCCTCCTCTTTTTTAATCTTTTCTTGCTCTTCTTCATACACAGCTAACTCCTCCCCAACCAATGGCACTCTTTTCGATAGGGTTACTTTTACCGCTTTAGGAGGTGGATCTGATTGAAGCATTCTTGCACGCGTACCAAACTAAAAAATACAACTGTAAGTGATGAAATCATGTTTCTTGTGAAAGATAAAACAACCAAGTATTTGACTTTAAACACAAAAGATAAAAAGTTATCGTGCAGTGCAAAAAGTACCTGGCCCCTTTCGGTAAAAAGAACAAGATTTCTTACATCAGCAGCCCATTCTACAAATATGTCATGTGAAAATCCCACTTCTAAACTGGCCATAGAAGCTAGAACAATCTAAAAAAGTAATGCAGTCAATATCGCCATAAACGTAATTAAATAACGAAAGTGGATTAAACTTGTTACCTTTGGGCCCTCTGGTGCATTTTCAAGTTCACTCTTGTTGATCAAAAGAGTAACATGCCTGCAAACAAATATTTTAAACTCCATTAACTGCATATCGATATAAGCTGGTAGAAATATTACACCGGATAAAAAGGTATTACTTTAGAAGAAAAGCGTTATCACGAGTGTGCTCAAAGGACTTTGCTATTGAATCACTCATCCATTCAAGGAAACTCTTGACGTAATCAATTGTGCTTGATGACACGTATGTGAGAAAGAAGATGGGAAAGGTCAAATGATGTTGTTCCCAATACTGCAACAATAAAAAAAAAAAAAGTATTTAAAAATAAAAACTAAAATGGATATCAGAATCTTCAAAGTGCCCATGAGTGAAAACATGTAACTTTTTATGCAGACTAACCTGTTCGAGTATCAAAAGCAGTTCCAGTACGCGTCCAGCACTATCCACAGGCAACAATACATTCCCGTTGGCTCTTAGAGTGTTTAATATAGCCTCTAAATTTCAAAACAAATTCATACAAAATAAGATTGTTATAAAAATCGACTTGCATATGTTAGTCAAGACTGCATATTTCAGTAAAGAAAAATACCTAAAAACTCCTGATCTCTTTGACGTCTAGAAGGCTGATTACTCAAAGCATTATATGCATCTGTTATAAGAACTGCAGGACGAACAAAGGACTCCAAAACTGTTCCATTTAAATGCCTGAAAAAAATCAGCAAGTAAGAACATTATGCATCGGGAAATGTAATTCAATATATTTGCAGTTGGTATTGGGAATACCTCTCTTTGCGATGATTAAAGTCAACAGCATATATAACATCTTCTCCATCTTTAGTTATTTTCCAAACAGTGCCTCCCAAGAGATGACCAGCAACATGAGGTGCAATCACAATACCCTCCCCTTTTCCTGAAATAAGTTCATTGAATCAATAAAATAAATGTAAGGTGGACTTAAAACTGAATGATGAGTAAGAAAAATTCTCACCGGATAAATGACAATTCTGAGAGTAGGTTAATCTTGTCATATTTTGGAAAGCAGAATCAATGTCGTCCAATGTGAACAAATCAAACTCCGATACTTGCTGCAGATATATGGATACAGTTAGAAACACAGTTATCAGAGAATTCATAGTTTACATTTATATCAATCAGTTATTTCCATAAGGTGGTAAAGGGTAGACATAATCGTAACAGAATGTGTTACTATTGCTTTGTTCTCAATTAACATCAATGGCAATGTACATGGGTATTTTAAGGAAATGAGGGGGCTTCGGCAGGAGGACCCTATGTCCCCTTGCTTGTTCACAGTGGTTATGGTTATCCTAAATATCGTGATCATCCATTCATCCGGATGATTAAAGTTAACAAGGGATTTAGATATCACTGGAATAGCGGAGTGTTAGGTGGTTATTCCGGCAGAGCATAATCTCCAACAGTGACCGAACTGCAGATGTGACAGGCTGCTGAACAGATCGGAACAACAGCAGTGGCGATAAGTTGCTGATCTGCTTGTGTTTAAATCAAAGTGCAGTGAAAACGTTTATGTAGTTAAAAGTATGCCTGGCAAAGTAAACCCAAACGTCTACTATTGGGTCCATATGGGTGGATTATAAAATCTGATGGGTCATATCGGGTTAACTATTATTCTTAAATGGGTTAAAGTAGGCATCTTTAAAAGTGAGAAAAGAATTAAACGGGTCAGGATGGGCTGTAATATTTACACAATGGGTCAGGAAGGGTTTTCATTGCTACAGTAGAACCAGATCACACCTTCTCCACTTATGAATTCTTGAATAAACAACGAACTGCCACTACTATTTGTCTATTCCGGCAGAAATAATCAGAGTAACCCCAGTCGCAGACTCGCAGTTAATTTAGACGAAACCGGTTTCGATTATGGAGAATTGGAAAGATTGATGGAAGGGATATTAGCAGGGAAAGAAGATGACAGCGGAGATGGAAGTTTGGGAGAAAATGGCTGGTCAGCCGGCGGTGATGTTGTGGTGGTTGGGTTAGGGGTAAACGGTATCTTAGATGACCACGGCAGAGGAACGGCAGGTGAGTCCAGCAGGAAGAACGGCGGCGTGTTTCCGGAGTTTGTAACAAAAGAAGGGGAAAAGGAAGAAGATCACCATGAATGTGTGTGGTGTGTTTACAGCTAATAAGATTTTGGTGATTGGAAATGGCAGACAAGTATGGTACCAAGCTCTGGTTTGAAATTTGTTTTTTGGGATGGAGACTCGTAAATCATCACTTCAGCAACAAGCTACAACCATTAATGACAAGCTACTTAGTTTTATCAATAACCAAACCCATCCTAACCCAAACTCATCCTGATCCTTTTTTCTAATTTGTCCATCCTAACCCAAACCCATTATCTTCCTCTTATATGATGATATGTGTATGAAAACATAAGATAGATATACCATCATGAAAATAGAATATAAAAGTGAAGGGGCGATGGATGTTTGACCTTGCGGGAAAGATAGTGATCATACATAGTTAAAAGCCCTAATCTGAAAACCGGTTCTGTAGCATAAACAGGAGCAGAAAGTCCAAAGTGTGTCATGGCATAGGGTAAAGCACCAAGATGCAGTGTATCTGAATGTGACAACAACACAGCATCTATTGTCGAAGCAACCCTACAACACAAATCAACCATACCATGTATAAGTTTAAGCACCACCACCACCACCATAAGGAAGGAGTCTCTTTTCTACAAGAATGCATTTTTGGGACAGCCGCCTACTAAATTCTCAACTACTAAAAAAACCCTAAATAAATCATGATATAATTGTACCTGGAGAGAGGTTGAAGGAGGGAGGGATCGAAGTGATCGTTCCAGCCACAATCGATAAGAATGTTGAAGCCATCAATGGAGACCAGGTATGATAAAGGGTTTTCGTTGTATACACCACACAGTGGGGTCACCTGAACGGAAGTTCCCATCTCTGCCGGTTTGCATTCAACCTCCAGTCACCGGCCGGAGCAAGAAGATAAACCCGTTCGGTTGTAGAGGGAACCACTCTTTAGGTTTTCTTTTGTATATCGCGATTGCTAAATGTACCATTTTTACTCCTCTTTAAAGTTTTTAAATAAATACAATAAAACCTTCTATTTTGTAAGTTCTTTAAAAGTTGCGTCTACTAAACAATTCAAGTTTTCACTTAAAATCCTCCCCCAAATTAAAAACATTTAACATTTATCCAAAACTAATAGTTTATGAAGAAAAAAACACTCCCAGCGTGTAGATTTGCTATTATTATGCTCATCTTCTCATTATAATCAATGAGTTTTTTAAAGATATGTCAAACAAAAATTTAACCTTAATTTTAAAATTGTCGTTTTTGATTAGTTCTATCTAATTAAAACTAATTGTGATCTGTAAAAAAAGAAAAAAAACTAACTTTCAGCTACAATATATATGTTTAGAAAATAACAAAAGTTAAATGAAATGAAAGACGTGGATGATGCAGATTACATGAATTTTGTATATGTAAATAAACAGATTTTGATGTGAATTTTCTAAATATTGCGCTTCACTAAAAAATTATATGTTTATGCTCCTACTTAGCCTTTGTATGGCTGGCAATACTACAATTTTACATACAGTAAGAATATTCCAATTGCATATTACTCCAATTATTCCAGTGAAACAATTAAGGATCAATTATAAAGAAAGATGATTTTAAAGGGGTAGAATTTGTAATGTTTTAAACTGACTTTTTTAGAAAGGAGGTATGAAAAGCAAAAAGGGAGGTACATTTATCCTACCTCTACTAAATTTGAGTAAGGAGGGTGCATGCACTAAATAGGGTTTTGCTTAGAAATGGTTTAATCGATTAAACTGGGTTGTATCGGGCGGTTCAACCGATTGACTAATTGACCCATAAATCCATAAAATACAATTTTACTCAAAAATAATCCAAACTACATTATTTCATAATGAAAATATTTCAAAAGTTAATCCATAATAAAAATATTAATCCAAAAATTTATTATTGGTACCTTTTTGGGCGCTAAATTTTACTAAAAATGTAAATCATCACCTTTCTAGGCCCATAAAAGATTAAAAGTCCAAATGTAACCTTTGACCCGTTACCGGTATAACCTAATTTACCGTCGGTACAACTTCTTTGTCGTTCCCTCAGTTGTTAGATATTTTAGTGTAATCGAGATTAACTTGGTGACTAAAAGGAATTATAATATACATCGAACAAGTTAGGAGGTGCGGGAGTGCACGCTTGTTCGAGTTGTTATAATTCCAAGTATTCAGGCGGAGCCCCAAATAGGGGTTCCAAGGGATCATTGGCGGGGATCCGAGGGGCCAAGCGCCCCTGGCTATAACTGCCTTAATTTTTGTCTGAAAAATTAGGACGAATTTTAATAAAAAAATTATTTTCTAAAACATTTTCCATAAAGCAAGAACACCCCAAATTCGCATACTGGTTTTTTGGTCTTTTTTTCTGGTTCATACGAATTCACAAAAACATCATAATGTTCTAATTCTCGAAATCAGAGTTGTATTCGAATTCACAAAAACATCATATTGTTCTAATTCTCGAAATCAGAGTTGTATCCGATTGAATTATTCGGTAGAACCATCGAAATAATTTGATCTGAGAGTGAATACACGCCACTCTGATCATCCGGTTTCATAGAATTCCCTAACGTTAGTTTACCAGTATGATTCGTGCTGGCCAAGCCTCCAGCATCCGGTTCAACCGGCCGGTATAAACCGGTTTTTAAAACACTGCTGAATATACACTTTTTGGCAATGTTTTAAAAACCAGTTGAACCGTCCAGTAGAACCGGTTAAACCGTTCAGTACACTCGGTTAAACTGTTTTTAAGCCAAATCCAATACAGTATAAGTACTGGATTTTAAAAACATTGTTTTTTGAATACTTCAACCCATTCAGCCTGTTGGCTTAACTTTTATTTTATTTCCACATTTTACCCGTTCATAAACGACAGTAAGAAAATTTAAATCACCATGGCCTTTACGTGGAAGATAAGGAGGCCTAAATATATTATTATAACTGAACCCACCCTATAAAGCAAATTACGCCTTGGGGTTCATCACATATATCTACCACCCACCAACATGATTTCACGAACGATCCAAATTGTAAATAATATATAATATATAATAATAATAATAATAATAATAATAATAATAATAATAATAAATAATAATAATATAATTAATAATATAATAATAATAAAAAATAATAATAATAATAATAATATAATAATAATAATAATAATAATAAAAATAATAATAATAATGGGGAATGGAGAAGATGCAACGGATTTAGCAAAGGTTTCCAATCTTACTCCAGGAATCATGCGTTGTCAGGTATAGCTTGTAATTGTTATCACTGATTCAAGTTTCTTTCATAATTTCTTATTATTATTATGATATATGACGATGATAAAAGTTAATAAGTTGTTTTTATAGTGTTTGGGTTAGCTTATTTATTTAAGTTGTTTTTGTGTGTTGAGAAATTGTTTTTGTGAAGTTAGTATTTGTAACTTATAACTTATATAAGTTAACACCCCCGATGTTAAGTCTTAATAATAATGTTTATTAGAAGACACATAGAAATAAACAAAGCAGCAAGTCTTTTATCTAAAAACACAAATTATTTGGAAGCAAGTAATTGTAATTTCAAGTAAATACAGTTGTTGTTAATCCTGTGAGGTCTGATTTGTTTGATCATATATATATTGGTGATAAAAAGCAATCACCAATCAGCAATAGCAGCACCATCAGCAGCACCAGCACCATCTCCAATCAGCACACAATCAGCAGCAGCATAAAAGGCAACGTTGTTAAGTGGTTCCACATGCTGAAAAAAATAATAATAACATTAGCTACCCAACATTTACAAACAATAAAAACACAAAAAAAATTATACATCCTAATGTCATGCCTTGCCAAAATTCAGCACAAAATTTCAGCTTTCTAGGAGTTTTCGGGATCATTTAGTCGCATCAAGAGCTGGTTGGAAGGTTCCAGAACAGCCCATATCTTTCCAGCAACATGGGGGCACTAGAATGACCAAGAATCAACCAAGAAGGGCCTAGAAAATGCTGGATGAAGGCTAGTCAAAACTGCCATAAAAATCAGCCAAGGAACATTCTAGAATCCTAGCAAATATCATGATATTTATGTAAGAAATATATAGATATTAAGGCTAGATCTTTGTAAAGGAATGATCTAGATACGGACCCATCTAGATCATGTCCTACTAGTATAAATAGGGATGTGAAGTCACATTTGCACTCACCCCACATTACCCCTCATAATTCATTCATAACCAACTTCTTGTAAACAATTGTACTTGTAACTTTGTTCAAGTAATACATAACCATCTTTGTTGTAGTATTGCACTACAAAACCGTACTTGTGATTCTCACAAAAGACTTTCGCAGCGTAAACGCAACCTAACACAACCAAAAGGCTTAACTTAGATCAAGTCTAAGTGTCGCACGAGAGTTCAAGAATTAACTCCGTGACACTAACCTCCGATGACGACTTGAAATAAAACAACCCAATCGAGCAATGTTTCAACTCAAGATGGTCTTTCAAATATTGTTTATGCGCTTCAGATGCGTCTATCTGATACTTGAAATACTGAAACAAGAAATCAATACGAATACGAGAGATATGCATAAACAATTTTGACTGTGGCAAGTTTACAAACCTCAGACTGGTTGACTTTTGGTTCCTCTTGCCCATCTTTACCTGTCCCCTGGCATTCCGGACAAATGGGGCCATGTATTTTGTTAATCACATCCTGCTGCATTTTTGCTTTTTGAATTTGGTGCTCCCATAATAGGAGCCAATGGACAAGGCATGAGACGTGAAATATATGAAACGCATGTACATCACACATCAAACCAAAGTTAAGTTCATTCATAGTTCATATTTGATTTGATGGAAATAAAAATGACATGTTTACCCCTGTTAAGATTCTGCTGCTGCAAACGATTTTCCCCGTCTTCAAGTTGATAAGTGTGGCGACATCTTTACCGGCAAGCATCATGTGTTGACACATGTCACACAACCGTAGACGCAGTCGCAACTGTTTTAACTTCGCTTGACGATGGGCCGCTCCGGGTATAGCAACAGATGAATCCTTCTCTATCTTCCTTCCCAAATATTTATCACATGAAAACGTCACTACACCAAAGTCATGTTCCCTACTACAGTCAGTATACCCAATACCGGTCCCCAGCCATTCGCACCAGATTCTAGTAATCCTTTCATTCTCTAGATCCCTACTAGCTAATCGTGCCAGCACCTATGTATTTAAGCTTCACATTGCAAAGGTTGTTTTTAACCAAAATACCACCTAGTACATTCTCACTCTCATCAGTATGAAAAAACAGCCTGCCATCGTTAAATGGCCAAGGCTTCTCCGCAATTACAACATAAGAATCAGACCTGAGCATGATCGAGAAGAGAAGATGAAGACAGTAGAAATGTGAATTGAAGCGAGGATGTAGATGGAGAGTGAAATGTTAAATTTGGGGGGAAATTCCGTTGGAAAGATTCTTTATATAAATGAGAAAATAGCCAGATAGGTCCCTAAGGTTTGATGAAATTTCTTCTTTACCCCACCTCCTTTCTAAAATTCAGAGTTGGCCCCTAACATTTGTTGATTATACCACACCTGCACATAAAAATGTAGCCCCGCCCACCAAAGGTTTTGAATACCTTTATGTTTTAATATAATAATAATAATAATAATAATAATAATAATAATTTCAACCGTCGGATTGCGTTATGATCGAACGGCCTGTTTTAAAGATTGTAGGAGATGCAAACGAGAACCGAGTCAATCATAAACCGGTTTTGAAATTGACCTAGTCCTCGTTACTTAAATCCATAATAGTGTTTAATTAGGGGTGTAAACGAGCCGGACCGAGCAAGTTCGGCTCGTCATGTTTTTATGAAGCTCGAGCTCGGCTCGAGCCTCCTTATTTGAGCTCGAGCTCGGCTCGTGAGTAAAACCCAAAGCTCGGATCGTCTCGACTCAGCTCGAGCTCGCTTCAATATTGTTTAGCTCGGCTTGCCAATGTTATTATCATTATTATTATATCACATATATAAAAACTAAAACTTTGTATTGGCTCGTTTAGGCTCGCAAGCCTAGAAGAGCTTTGTATTTTAGGCTCGAGCTCGGGCTCGATAACTAAATGAGCTCTATTTCAGGCTCGAGCTCGGGCTCGTTAAGGCTCGACTCGTTCGAGCTTTTAACCAAGCCAATAACGAGTAGCTCTCGAGTCTATTGGCTTGTTTACACCCCTAATATTTATACAAGAAAATAACTGTAAAATAGTAAATATTATTATCTATGAATGGAAAATAAATTATAATTGTTTAACTTCATCAATATTCATTAAAAGTTGACAATTTTCCTTTTTGAATAGTTAAATTCCTGAACTATCTAAAATATGAGTTAAACTAAAACCTAAATTAAAACCACAGCTTCGTACTTTCTGCTTCATCATGATCTTAAGTCTAAACGCTCATCACTTACATGAATATATAGTTTTATATAAAATAAAAAATGTAGTATTTATATGAGAAGATTACCATCTTTAAATGAATGGAAATGAAATATATAACTATTAAATTTCATCATTATAACTACAAATGGTCTTAGTGTTTTTGTACGCCACCAGTCAAGCACAGAAATACAGTGCATGTATACGCCAGCGTATATAAGTCATTAGAATTTAGACCGGTGAATTTGGGCTCTCGTTTTCTTGTTCGTCTTTATAATTACATTAAAAAACAGTACGTTTTCTCTCTCATTTTTAATAAAATAATATTTTTTTATATTTTTATCATTACTTTTTTTCTCTCTTCCACTTACGACCACTTTAAAAAAAATATTAAAAAGTATAAAAGGAAATAGTATTTCCTCCAAATTTACGGGTGAAGAGTATTTTTTTTTCTCTTTCATCCACTCACAACCGTTTACAACCACTCTAAAACACTCACAATAAGGGCACCCGGACCGCCACGTTATGAAGCATTCACCACGCGTGAACTAGCGTGATACACCGCCGCCGGTGAATTCGAAAACGCGTGGACTAGTTGACGCGTGCTCGTCATCACACGTTGCTTTTCAAATTTGGACCGTTGTATATGACCGTTTGGATGATTTTCCATTATATATATATATATATATATATATATATATATAAACACAATACAATTTTTCAAATACAATCGTTCCAACACAGAAAATACAATCTTTCAAACTATAAAAAAAAAATCAATTCAACCCAAAATGGAAGGTTCAAGCAAACGAGGTTCGGGTTCGAAGAAAAAACCCGTACGACCAAAGGTTCGAGCTAATCTTGACGAGCCAGCGAGATTTCGGTTGCAAGACGAACCTGACCCAATCCCACCATTTCGAACCCAATCGTTTCCTAACAAACCCTTTAAAACCCAACAATTTCCACCATTTCAAACCTAACAATATCAAAAACCACCTTTCATTCTACCGTTTCAACTTCAACAATTTCAAACACAACCGTTTCAAACCCATCATTTCAGGCAAGATGGGGTTGAACAAAAAAACAGTTTCAAACCCACCATTTCTGTTTTAACAAATTTGTAGGCATTAGAGAGAGTACATGTGAAAGAATATCTTCGGGCAAGATGCTAAGCCTGTCGACTACATTCATAGTTATGGAACTCATTTTTGGATCTAATTTCTTCCTGAAAAACGAAACCAAGTTTACAATCTTTCCAATATGGTTCATACACGCAATCCAACACAATCCAAGTAGACTTAACATATTTCGGTTGGAAACATGCAAAAGTCCAAGTTAGTTCCATGGTAAGAAGTGTGAAAATGCATAATATTTTACCACTAAACATTCAATAACAAAATGCAAGAGTTCATGTTAGTTCCAAAGTAAAATGTGTGAAAATGTATATATGTTAATACTCAATCAATCAATCATACCCAGTAAAATCTCACCACTAACTAAGCTATTAGTAGGGTCTAGGGAGGGTGTGATGTAGGCAAATCTTACCTTTATCCATAGAATAGAGAGGCTGCTTCCAGGGAGACCCTCAGCTCAACTTAAACAATGGATAGAACAAACAAACAACTAAATATAAGGATCAACATACGTCGCAACCCCTGACCCCGACCCCTACCCCGGGAGCGGGAGCCGCGAGACAAAGAGCTGGTGGTACCGGTGTTTATTAATTTGGCAGCGGAATTACAACATCAGGATTGTAGTTAAGATATAATTTATCAGAGTTTCAAAACACCAAACTTTTATATTACACAAAATGGGATAAAACCCAAGTTTCAATTACAATAAATTTGTAGGGATAAACCCTGACTTATGGAAAACATAAACTCCGTTTATTTATGTAACTTTTATAGCCACTTTTCTAAGCCTTCAGTGCTCTCCAGCTGACTTCTATTAGCTTCACATTAAGTTACCTGAAACACGTTTTTAAAAAGATTTTATCAGCAAGAAATACTGGTGAATACATCCCAGTATAATCAAAACAAGTTTTATAGCTTTACAGTTACTGAGAGCATCCCCATTTACAATGTTGATATCTACAGCATTACCCAATCAGTATGTTACCCATTGGCAAAAATCCATTTGTCCAACGGTAACGGATTCAAATTTCGTATACAAAACCCCAACATACCGGTAGTAATTGTAGAATACATATACTCAAGCACTGTTAAGCCTAATTAAAATATTTTGACTCACAAAAAGGTTTACAAAAAGATAATGTACTCACTTTGAAAACTTAGGTATTCCTACGGAGTTCCTGGTGAAAATTCTTGATTACTTCCTGGAAATTTCTATTTAAAACATACAATGCAAATGCGTTAGTAAATTAACCCAGGTCACTTTTAGCCATACAACCGAGACAGAACCCCGGCGTGCGTAGTCAGGCAGGGCCTTGACATGCGTCGGTGGGTCCTAAATCAATCGGGTAGGATAACCATACAACACAAGATAGAACCACAACGTTCTCAGTCGGGCAGAGCCTAGACATGCGTTGGCGGGTTCTAACTCGGGTAGGGTAACGAATTAGTGATCGGGGGTTAAGATACTTACAGCGGGCAGCGCTTCGCAGGTTTAGGGGTTTAGGGGAGGGGTTTCGACAGAATCAGAGATTCAGAGAGTATACGTTCGATTCAGAGGATCGAAAGTGAGGGACGATTTCAGTCCTAGGCCGCTCCTTTTATACCCGATTTTGACCTCCCTCGCGCGTCGCGCGGGGATCTGGGTTCCCTCTCGCGTGGCGCCTAAGGTGCCTAGCTAGGGCTAGGTCAGCTTCGTAACGGGTATAGGCTTGCCACATGGCAGGAGATGATGACACGTCATTGGATGTCCCCCGCGGTCGCGACAGAGACCATGGTCTCTGGCGGTGGCGCCTGGGCTGTCCAGGTAAGCCTGCCTTGTTTTGCGTGCCGAGTCTCGATTCGCGTGTCTGGTTTTTGGTTTCGGCTCGGTTTGGGGTGTTTTGGAGAGTTGTTACATCCTCCGCACCTTGATTTAAATCTCGTCCTCGAGATTCACTTGAATAGATGTGGATACTTTCTTTGCATTTCTGACTCTAGCTCCCATGTATATTCTGGTCCTCTCTTTGAATCCCATTTAACCTTGACCAGAACTAATCTCTTGTGCTTGAGATTCTTGATCTTTCTATCTTCAATCTGAATGGGTTTCTCTACAAACTTAAGCTTCTCATTTACTTCTATATCTTGAAGAGGTATCACCGATGATTCATCTGCTAGACATTTCTTGAGATTGCATACATGAAATACATCATGTATTCCTGCCATTTCCTCTGGCAATTGTAGCTGATAGGCTACGGGCCCTATTTGTTTGATAATTTTAAAAGGTCCAACATTCATTGGGCTTAGTTTTCCTTTCTACCAAATCTTACAACTCCTTTCCATGGTGAGACTTTTGATAGCACTTGATCTCCAACTTGAAATTCCAAAGGTTTGCGTCTGTTATCTGCATAACTCTTTTGACGATCTCGGGCTGTTTTCAGTCTTTCCTTGACTTAAATAATTTTTTCAGTTGTTTCTTGTACAATCTCAGGACCTGATAATTGCTTTTCTCCAATTTCTGCCCAACACACTGGTGTTCGACATTTCCGTCTGTAGAGTGCTTCAAAAGGTGCAGCATTGATGCTGGTATGATAACTGTTGTTGTAGGAAAACTCTATCAAAGGTAAATGTTTATCCCAATTTCCTCCGAAATCAATTACACAGGCTCTAAGCATATCTTCCATTGTTTGGATTGTCCTTTCACTTTGACCGTCTGTTTGAGGATCTATTGCTTTTTGGAAACTTGTCCAAAAATGCGAGGTAAACCGGCTGTCCCTGTCATACACAATAGATAAAGGAATTCCATGCAATGAAACTATTTCATTTACATATAATTTAGCTAGCTGTTCCATACTGAAAGTTTCCTTCATTGGTAAGAAATGAGCAGATTTGGTTAGCCTGTCTACAATCACCCAGATTGTATCATTACCTTTTCGCGTCTTGGGTAGCTTGGTAACAAAGTCCATCGTTATCAATTCCCATTTCCAAATGGACATTTCCAATTGTTGTAACAAGCCTGAAGGTTTCTGGTGTTCAGCTTTAACCTGTGAACATGTTAGACATTTAGCAACGTAGTTTGCTACATCCTTTTTCATACCTATCCACCAGAAATTCTTTCTTAAATCTTTGTACATCTTATCACTTCCAGGATGCATTGTATACTTAGTCTTATGGGCTTCTTCTAAAATTCGATTTCGCAGGTCTCCTTGAATAGGAATCCAAATTCTTTTTTTATGGAATCTCCAAATTTCATCTGTTCATTTCTCTAATTCTTTAATCATTCCTGTTAATCCTTCAGCATCGTCCTTGATGGTTGTTTCCTGAACCTGTTTAATTTGCTCATTTAAATCTATCTGAAGATTTAGTCTAAGAGAGCGTACTCTTTTCGGGTTCTCATGATACTTTCGACTTAAAGTGTCTGCTACTATGTTAGCTTTTCCTGCATGATACTGGATATCACAATCATAATCACTAAGGATTTCCATCCATCGCCTCTGTCTCATATTTAATTCCTTTTGTCCAAAGACATATCTTAAACTCTTATGATCTGTGAATATCACAAACTTACTACCATAAAGATAGTGTCTCCAAATTTTAAGGGCAAAAATTATTGTTCCTAATTCCAGATCATGTGTAATATAATTTTCTTCATGCTTCTTGAGTTGTCTAGAGGCATAAGCAATTACTTTTTGACGTTGCATTAGCACACATCCATATCCTAATTTAGACGCGTCACAATAAACTATGAAGTCTTCAGTTCTTTCTGGCAATGCGAGTATTGGTGCGTTGGTTAACTTGTTTTTAAAATCCTGAATGCTTCTTCCTGCTTTGGTCCCCATTCAAATTTAACTGATTTGCAAGTTAGCTTGGTTAATGGAATGACTATTCTAGAAAAATCTTGAATAAAGCGTCTATAATATCCTGCCAATCGAAGAAAACTTCTTACTTCCGTAGGCGACTTAGGGACTTCCCATCTGGTAATCGCCTCGATCTTTGTGGGATCCACATGAATTCCTTCATGGTTAACCAATGTCCAAGGAATTGTACTTCTTGTAACCAGAATTCACATTTTGAGAATTTTGCGTAAATCTTTTCCTTCCTCAGCAATGTTAGGAGTATATGCAAATGCTCTGCATGATCTTCCTTACTCTTAGAGTAAATTAGAATATCATCTATAAAGACAATTATGAATTTATCCAGGTATGGTTTACATATCCTGTTCATCATGTCCATAAATGCAGCTGGGGCATTGGTTAAACCAAATGGCATGACTGTAAATTCATAATGACCGTACCTCGTCTGAAAGCAGTTTTAGGAATGTCCTCTTCCTGTACTTTCACTGATGATATCCTGAGCGTAAGTCGATCTTAGAAAAGAATCGGGCTCCTTGGGGTTGATCAAACAGATCATCGATTCTCAGTAATGGGTACCGATTTTTAATTGTAACCTTATTTAATTCTCGGTAGTTAATGCACATAAGCATTGATCCGTCCTTCTTCTTAACAAATAACACCGGTGCTCCCCATGGTGATGAGCTAGGTTGTATGAAACCCTTCTCTAGTAATTCGTCCAGTTGTTTCTTCAGTTCCTGCACTTCCGTCGGTGCTAGGCGATAGGGGGCTTTGGCAATCGGTGCTGTTCCGGGGTATTAGGTGAATTCTAAATTCAACCTCTCGATCTGGCGGCAATCCAGGTAACTCTTCTGGAAAGACATCAGAGAAATTTGATATTACAGGAATATCTTTTAATTCTCTTCCTTTAGTGTTGATGATTATGGAAATCATATACACCATTCCTCATTTTCTTGTATAACTTGCCGCTTTCATCACGGAGATGAACTTTGTTGATCTTGTCGACTTATTTCCCTTAATTGTGATCCTCTCGCCAGATGGCGCAATCACTTCTACAGATTTTTGATACACAATATTCGTGCCTGATTGGTTACCAACCAATCCATTCCTAACACGACATCGAATCCGGCTAGATCCATTGGAAAAAGGTTAGCAGAAAAATTTTGACTTAAGAGTTCTATCTTAGCTCCCTGCAGGATTTCGCTTATTTTGATAGAGGATCCATCTGCCGTCTCCACCAAACAGTCTTGGTGAAGTTTAGTTAATGGTTGATTAAGAAAATTGTAGAAGGAATTATTTATGAAACTTTGGTTTGCACCAGAGTCAAATAATACTTTTGCATAAACATCATTAACTAAAAACGTACCGGCAATCACATCTGGAATCATCTTGGCTTCTTCGGCAGTCAGCACGAACACTCTAACAGTCTTCTTGGGTCCTTCTGTCATCCTTGCTTTGTTGTTTGCCGCTAAAGCTAGTTTCGAGCAGTTGGTTTTAATATGACCGGCTTCTCCACAATTGTAGCATAGCCTATTATTAGGTTTCTTTCTGCAGTCTTCTTCCTTATGCCCTGGGAATTTGCAGAAATTGCAGTATGTAGAGCATTTCCCGGAATGCTTCTTTTTGCAGTACTTACATAGGGGTGACGAAGAACTTGCCCCTTTTTCACGATAGGAATTACCATAACGTATTTCCTGAGTAATCTTTTGAGCTCGGTTCTTTTTATGGTTTTCTTCTTGCGTACGTACCAATTCATCTATCAAGGTGTTTGCTAGCTCTACTGCTTCTTTAATAGTTTGTGGTCTAGCTGCCTTAACCACATGTCTGATTTCACTGATTAATCTCCAAATGTAACGGGAGATCAATACTAGTTCTGGGGAGGCCAGGGTTGGTACAATCCTTGCATATTCAAAGAATGTGGTGGTATAATCTTTGCAATTTACCCCAGTCGTTCTATGATTTAGGAACTTATTAGCAATGTGTTCCTTTTCATTAGGAGGACATAATTTCCTTTCAACTATTTCCTTAAAGTTGTTCCATTCCATACTGTAAACCCTGTCACTTCCTCGAGACTGAAGAATGGTATTCCACCATTCTAAGGCTGCATCTTTAAAAAGATTAGAAGCATACATAACTTTATCCTCATTGGCACACTTACTTATTTTTAAAACTGCTTCTGTCTTTTCTATCCAGCGCAAGGCTGAAATAGCTCCTTCACTGCCTGAGAATTCTATCAGTTTGCATGATAAGAATTCTTTATAAGAACAACCATATGAGATGGTTCTTCTTCTTTTTGGAACAAGAGCTTGAATTAACAATTCATGATTTTCGTTCATGCTATGATTTGGTTCAAAGGATACGCATTTACTTCCGTTCCGGACATATCATTTTCTGCCTTTTTAATAGTATCGATAATATAGGGCATAGCATCTATGATTCCTTGGGCTACTATGTGTTCGATAGCACTTTTATTCATTTGATTCTCGTTATTATCGTTATTCTGGATTTCCTGATTTACTTCGTCTGACATCTGAATCGTAAACATTTATCAGGTATTAATACACAGAATAGTAAATATCACACAACACAGTGAACCAAAATCGTCGAGCATTGCGACTTTTACTCTTTTCATATATATGTATATGCGTCTATTACAAACATAACTGAAATTCAAACATTACTAACTAGGCATCGATATATATATATATATAGGTGGTATATAATTTATATCTATTTTAGTGTATTTTTTTAACTATCTAACAAAATACACACACATATATATACATATATAGTAGGTGGCGGTTGCTTAAAACTGCATTTCCCTCTCGTCATATTTCCAGACGAGCTTCTCTCCGATTTGGCGAATTCGGTTTCCTTCCTCCACCAGTTCATCCCCAAGCTGGCGGAGTTCTTCCACATGCTCCATGGGTAGCACTGGGGCTGGCACTGGTTCAGGGTAAGGTGGAGCTGGTTCTTCGTAGGGGAATGGGTTTTCCAGTAATTGTTGTATTTCCCAGTTGTTGGCCCACCATAGGTTTAGAGGATTTGGTGCTGGAATTCTGGGTTCCTCGTTGGGGTCAAAGGCTGGGATTGGAAATTGGTTCCCCTGGTTCTGGTCTAGATTCATGGGTTGGTTGGGAAATAAAGGAAGTATCTGTGGTTCTAGATTTGCTGTTTGGTTGAAATTAGGCTCTCCTCCTATATTTCCATACAGATGAAAATTTGCTAATTGTCTATCCAACTCTTCTTCCCACAAGGGCATAGCTTATGGGTTCTGGGTATTTCTAACAGCTATGGCTTGCTGTTGGGCTTGTCTTAATCTTTTCCTCCTCTCTCCATGGCCTCGACTAAACCAACCCCTCTTTTTAGGGGGAAAAGGTTCTACAGCTTTGGCTTTGAAAATAAAGATTCCCTCGGAATCGGTAGTAGATCCAGCGGTTGATTGGGAGGTTCCTTCATCTATGGGAGAATGAGGTAGGTGACGATAAACGTCGGAAGTACCCTAATCACTCATACTGTAAACTAAGAAAATTTGTCAGATTAACACAAAATAATCATAGAAGTTATAGATATTTCCTAACACAATAGGATAAAATTTTAGGTATGTAAAAACACCTAAATGGCTTAACCAGTGGCATAGCTCTGATACCACCTTCTGTCGCAACCCCGACCCATACCCCGGGAGCGGGAGCCGCGAGACACAGAGCTGGTGGTACCGGTGTTTATTAATTTGGCAGCGAAATTACAACATCACGATCGTAGTTAGGAAATAATTTATCAGAGTTTCAAAACACCAAACTTTTATATTACACAAAATGGGATAAAACCTAAGTTTCAATTACAATACATTTGTAGGGATAAACCCTGACTTATGGAAAACATAAACTCTGTTTATTTAGGTAACTTTTATAGCCACTTTTCTAAGCTTTCAGTGCTCTCCAGCTGGCTTCTATTAGCTTCACATTAAGTTACATGAAACGGTTTTTAAAAAGATTTTATTAGCAAGAAATACTGGTGAATACATCCCAGTATAATCAAAACAAGTTTTATAGCTTTACAGTTATTGAGAGCATCCGCATTTACATTGTTTATATCTACAGCATTACCCAATCAGTACTGTCACTCCTGACTTGTGGGTCATGTTACCCATTGGCAAAAATCCATTTGTCCAACGGTAACGGATTCAAATTTTGTATACAAAACCCCAACATACCGGTAGTAATTGTAGAATACATATACTCAATCACTGTTAAGCCTAATTAAATATTTTGACTCACAAAAAGGTTTACAAAAAGATAATGTACTCACTTTGAAAACTTAGGTATTCCTACGGAGTTCTGGTGAAAATTCTTGATTACTTCCTGGAAATTTCTATTTAAAACATACAATGCAGATGCGTTAGTAAATTAACCCAGGTCACTTTTAGCCATACAACCGAGACAGAACCCCGGCGTGCGTAGTCAGGCAGGGCCTTGACATGCGTCGGTGGGTCCTAAATCAATCGGGTAGGATAACCATACAACACAAGATAGAACCACAACGTTCTCAGTCGGGCAGAGCCTAGACATGCGTTGGCGGGTTCTAACTCGGGTAGGGTAACGAATTAGTGATCGGGGGTTAAGATACTTACAGCGGGCAGTGCTCGCAGGTTTAGGGGTTTAGGGGAGGGGGTTTCGACAGAATCAGAGATTCAGAGAGTATACGATCGATTCAGAGGATCGAAAGCGAGCGACGATTTCAGTCCCAGGCCGCTCCTTTTATACCCGATTTTGACCTCCCTCGCGCGTCGCGCGGGGATCCGGGTTCCCTCTCGCGTGGCGCCTGAGGTGCCTAGCTAGGGCTAGGTCAGCCTCGTAACGGGTATAGGCTTGCCACATGGCAAGAGATGGTGACACGTCATTGGGCGTCTCCCGCGCGTCGCGACAGAGACCATGGTCTCTGGCGCGTGGCGCCTGGGCTGTCCAGGTAAGCCTGCCTCATTTTGCATGCCGAGTCTCGATTCGCGTGTCAGGTTTATCGTTTCGGCTCGGTTTGGGGTGTTTTGGAGAATTGTTACAACATACCAGTAAGAACATGAACAAAATGCAACATTTATGGAAGAGTAACAAAGAATAAGTAGGAGCGTAATATGACATTATAAGACATAGAGGCATAAATACGACTATGCAATAACATATAAAGTACACATAAATTATAGGAATATCAGAGTCCCTACTATAGACCTAAGACATCACTATATACCCCTTCCTACCCATCTTTAACCTTAATCCTACGCCTCCACAAACTCCTATCCTGGACCATGTCCTCGGAGAGGTGCAACTCAAGTAAATCTTATCTAATCCGCTCATCCCATGTAACTTTAGGCCTGCCTCTACTCCGCTTCCTTCCACCGTGAGGATTTCCACAGCTCTAACAGGCGCCGTCGTCTGCCTCCTCTTCACATGACCAAACCATCTCAATCTTCCCTCCTTTATCTTATCTGATATACTAGCCACTCCTAACCTTTCCCTAAAAACCCCATTTCTTATTCGGTCTAAACGTGTGTGCCCATACATCCACCTAAGCACCCTCATCTCTGCTACCTCCATCTTGCGCACCTGTGTCTTTTTGATTGCCCAATAATCTGTCCCCTACAACATAGACGGTCTAACTGACACCCTATAAAATTTCCCTTTAATCTAGCTGGGAACCTTTTATCGCACAATACCCCATTAGCTGCTCTCCACCTACACCAGCCACTTTGGATGCGGTGGGATATATCAATATCTATCTCCCCATCCTTTCATGTTATAATATATATAAAAACCAAAAATTATGTACGAGAGAAACTTGGTTTCTTTATTTGAGGTCCCAAGTTCAACTCTCACTAGCATCACTTTGAAGGACATTGATGGTGGCAATGAAGTTTAAAATTTGGCATCTTTGGAGGTCGCTAGTTCGAAACCAAGCCGAATCGGGTTTTACCGCAGTGGGCCTTCGGGCGAGCGGGTTTTCCCGGAACTGGTGGTTTGGTGGCTCGGGTATGCATCCAATTCTGACCGTTATGGAGGAGAGAATGCATTTACTCGATTGAGGGCATCACAGGATACTTATCCAGTAATTTAGTCAAACCTTAAAAAAAGAACCCCGGCTCACCATGGGCCTTTAACGTAGAAGATAAAAGGAGGCGCAAAGATATTATTATTGAACCCACCCTACAAAGCAAATAACGCTTGGGTTCCAGGCATAAAAAAGTAACCTAAACCAGAGCTCCTGATTTCACGAACGAAACAGTAATGGCGAATGGAGAAGATACAAGCGATTCTGCGAAGGTTTCAATCTTACTGCAGGAATCATGCGTTGTCAGTTATAATCGCTTGTATTTGTTATGACTGATTCAAGTTTCTTTCATTATTTCTTATTATTATGATACGCGACGATCATAAAAGTTAATAAATTGTTTTTATAGTGTTTGGGTTAGCTTATTTATTTAAGTTGTTTTTGTGTGTTGAGAAGTTGTTTTTGTGAAGTTAGTATTTGTCACTTATAACTTATATAAGTTAACACCCCTATGTTATAATAATGTTTATTAGAAGACACATATAAATAAACAAAGCAGCAAGCTTTTTTTTTTCTAAAAAATCAAATTATTTGGAAGCAAGTAATTGTAATTTCAAGCAAAAAAATATTTTTATATGGTTGTTGTTGTTAATCCTGTGAGGTTTGATTTGTTTAATCATATATCAATGTTGGTGATGACATGCGTTTAATGATACGAATATCTTGATTCCAAGGTGGCGGACAACGGCGGTGATCATGAACAGCAGAAGAAGAGGGTTGAGGTTGAGAAAAGCACAAAGCAGCAGCAAGCAGCAGCTTAGCAGTTGGAATAATAATATTAATAATATACCATTATGGCCGTCGGCATTATTGAAATCATGTTTGAAAGCAGTACTAGATACAATGCGTGCTGATAAATCATTGTCATCATTTGAACGGGGATGGCATTTGTTCTACGACCCATGGGGGCTTGAGTATTTGAGATGCTATGCGAGTGGACGACCCCATGTGCTGGAGACTAGCGGGTGTGCTACCATTGAGCAAATTGCTTGGATAGCATCAACTGCTCTTGATTCCATGACGTAAAAGGAACTGGGTGGTGAATCTTTCACCGGCGTATACCTTTTGTTCATTGTACCATCACAAGAGAAAGTAGCACAGGTATTGCTTTTGCCCTATGCACACCAGATAGACTTGTGGAGCTTCTTTCCAAGGACGCTGTTGATATTTTCTGGTGTTCGTTCGCTGGTAAATCGTTGTCTTTCAAATCGTTCATGTTAGTTTTATTATTTTGCTGTTTAGCGCTTAATGGTATAATATGAATTTTTACAGCTTATTGATGGACCGGAATATATTCTTCTGGTAATGCTTCATTGACAGCATAAAATCCATTCAGCAGCGTATTTCTGTTGACCCCCACACTTTTGCTGCAGTGGGCTCACTCCTGCTGTGTCGAGTCTTTTGCCGACCTCAATGTGCACATTGTCACGAGAAGCAATCTCGAATGACGAGAGTGCACCATAGGAATACTAGTGAAGACATTAAACTATATGAAAATGAACATTGTGGTGACTTCTAACCTGTTGAATAGTTCCGTGATAAGAAGATGTTAAAGGACTTTTTTTTTCTTTTCTTTTTATTCGGTGGTTAATTTTTCGTTTTTGTTGTTTCCTAATAGGAACCCTAAGTTTAACTATTATAAGTGGATCGAGTAGGTTAAGATTTTCATCCAGATCTTAGTGACATTCCGTAAGGTGCTCTTAATGAAATTGGCATATCAAATAATAATTTCTCTCTCAAATTCAAGTAAAAAATAGTGGTCAACATTTCCGGGTCTATAAATGAAAGTTGAGAATCCAATAACCCTATTTGTTTTAACGGGAAAGTGGATATGAGGCTGTTAGTATGTTACACACCTAAGCTTACATGCGAAACTTCTCGAAACTACGTCGTTTTGGTTCATTTACATCAAAACTATGGTGTTTTGATTAATTGGCTTCAAACCAGATCTCCTAATTTCACTCGTATATAACCGTGATCCCATTATAACACTACCGAAATACTACCCTAAATAAATACTCGGTTCCGATAACCGCGATTCTTTTGTTATTCGGGTATATCGGTCCACGGGTGTAAAACCGACGCGGATCTTCGGTTCCATTTATTCGTTTCAGTTTCGCTATTGTACCAAAATAGAGTTCCAGAGCTTCACTGCCATCTTGTACAAAATTACACCTGTTCCATGTATTTATATAACTTTATTTCAGTTCTATATGCCAAATTACAAGTAATAATAATGATGTTTTCTAATGTAAGTTGTTACTAGAATCTGAATTATATTGATGGAATCAAATCTTGGATTATATCAATTTGATGCTGCCATCATCTTTAATAACCTACGTGTCTAATGTTGATCTAATATAAATGAGCCAGGCTACTTTGGGTCGGGCTTTTGTAACTCGGTTATCTTCGGTTCTGGACCGAGAACTGACCCAATACCCGATTTTATGAATAATGAGAAACTGAACTTGGACCATATGCACAATATCGGGTTTGGTTTCAGTTTTTTATCGGTCCAATTTTTGAGTGATTTCAGGTCTACCTGAATTTTGCTCACCCCTAACCTTCATCCATTCTGTAATTTTGCTCACCCCGAATTTCGTAAGTTTATTAAACAAACAAACACGTACAAGAAGTTTCGTTCGTTTAGTTAAATCAATAAACATGAACATAAGCCGTGTTCGTTCATTTATGTTCGTGAACGTTCGGTAACGTGTTTTTTGTGTTTGATAGTGTGTTTAGTTTTTATATTTTATTTAAATCTTACAAAATTCCGAAAATAAAATATTTGATAAGTGTCATGTATTATATATTATGTTCATGAATGCTTGTTTGTGTTTGTTTGTTTCATTTGTGTTCATGAACATTAGTTTGTGCGCATTTGTGTTGTTTTTGTCCGTTTTCTAAATTAACAAACAGACACAAACGAACACGAACAAGTTCATTTTCTTAACAAACGAACACGAACATAAAATCTCGTTCGGTAAGAGTTCATGAACAATTCGTAAACACACGTAACCAACATTTAGTTAATAAATGTACCATCTATTTACATCACCCCAAGCAAAAAACAATAAAACAAACACGTTAAACCCATATCACAATTAAGGTTACTATACAAGACACCAACCATAATGTCAAAACCAAACCAACCCACACCATTTTGGTTAACCACCCTACTTACGAAAACTCCTCTCAGACTTAGTATCTGAATGACCCGAATATCGTCTCTGCCTTGGAGCACTGAATGACCGCACCCTCGCTTGAGATGATTCTGTGTTAGCCATGTAGTTTGGGTGACTCGGGTAATATCCCAATGGGTCCTGTGGGTATTCAGCCTTATCAGATGGAACAAATGGGCTTTGGCTACGCCTGGAGGATGCAGACTTTGGTCGGGCTGGTTTCTCTGTCCCCCAATCTGACTCAAAGGAGGAGATGTCGCTTGCAACTCGGGCCACACTCGGTTTTTTATGTTTTATTGGCTTTGTTGGAGTGGTGATATTTCTTGGCTTCCAAGTATCCACTTCAAGAATCTTGTCGCTTTTATCGTCACAGTTACTCGTCCAAGAGTTATCTTCCATCCAGTTCTCTAACCAGTTTGGCCCCTTACGATGTTGTCTTTCTTGGCCAAAAGAATCTTTAAAGTTTGACATCGAAATAGATCGCTGCGTTTTCACATTTTACTCGAGTAAGAATATATAAAACTCGAATATATGTCACAAAACCAAAGCTTGTGAAATAACATGTTACTCACAGGATGGCGGTGGGACCGTGAGGACTTGATTCTTGAATGTGGTGACGACGACAAGGAAGCCCGGTTGGCGAGTGCCTGAGCCTGGAGACGGGCCATGGCTTGCATTCGCCGAAGCATGTCTGCGCTCTGTTTCCGCACAATGTGCCCTCGTACGAGTGCTTGAAGTTTCACCAATGCTTTAAGTGCCCTCAATGCTTTCCTAGCCTACAAGTTACATATGTAACAAGTTCATGTAAGCACCTAGTATAAACCGTTTTTTCGGTCGGTAATTAACATGTCAAATATCTAATAAATATGGTTTTATAATTTAACTATGAAGGCGATTAGTATAAAAAAATTAATAAGATTAAAGGGACAATGAGTTTGAAGTTAGTCAAGGAAAAACAATTATGTGAGAGACAATAGTTTGGTAAATGGATAGTTCAAGATTATATAACTGACCCACAAGTTAAAGCATAAAGGATTCTTATCCTCTTTTCATCTCAATCATTCTATTCTAATTATACCTTTTTATCTTTTATGTCACGAAAAGATATTTTAAAAATGGGGTTATCTTTTCTTTGTCTTTATAAAATTGGTTTTAACTTTTTTATTTGTCTTTTTATCTTTTAAAAAATAACATTTGTCATTTTAAATATGTATATTTTGTATACTTTTTAAGATGGTTTTGATTTTTTGTCTTCCTGGCTTATTTTTATCCAAGTTTTTTTACCTTAAACATGAAGCAAAAACAAAGCATATTTGAAAAAATGTAACAAATTGTACATACTAATATTTTGATATGAACTTTATAAAAATGGAGACCTAAACAATCCAAGCCGTTCATGGACGACTCATAGTTGGCTCTCTAAATGCTCGAAGCAAGTGAGGCTTAAACAGACTCAAGCATGAACTTCACACCTTCACATACTGAGCTTGATTGTACTCGCAAGACTAAAAGGTATATTACTTACATAAAATTAATAATCTTTGCTTGATATTTTGAGAATCTTTGTTTGATATACTAAGTAATATGATTGCATGATAAATACTATTTATATATAATATTATGATATTATATAATTGAATCTGAATTCCTTGATTTCTATTGATGAAGAAGAGAACAATATATAATACAAGAACCTAACTAATTCAGGGATAATTCCTAACTAATTCAGGGATAAAATATAAACCGGATATACATAAGAAATACATAGATATACATAAACTATAAAACGGATATATTAGCGGATGTATATCCGCTAATAATATATAATAATAATAATTAAATGTAGCTCAACCTTGAAAAATTACTAACATACAATATACAAAAATATTAAAAAAAAAACAATTTCGAAAAAGAAACAACTAAAAAACAAAAAAAAACCGTAATAATTAAGAATAGCTTTAGCAACTACTTATCTTATGTGTAAGCAAAGCAACTTTCTTGGTCAAGGTGTTCTAGTAATCCCGTTACCAATAAAGTGGACTACTAGAATATTGAAAAGTAATAAACACTTACATACACATCCATATATTAAATAAAAGTATGATAATAATTATGAACTACATAACTTGTTCTAAATTTCAGAATCTTCTTAAAAGTAATTAGGCAATGTGTAATGGACCGTTACATAGCATCATCTCTCACTATAAAGTCCTATAGCGCCTCTGAACACCATTATAGGGACGTTATGGGGGTTGAAATCTTGCATGCGCTATGTTCATAGCGGCATGAAGGATTTGCAAACCTTTTCCCCCACTCACACACATATATATACATACATATGTATGTATAATTGAAGGGGTTATTAATTAATTGAATAATGATGAGGTAGGGCTTTATGACTACGGCCTCTAGTGATATAACGCCCATGTGTGACGTGGAACGACACGTATCACATAACGTCCACAAAGAGACTTTATGACTATAATGGCTAACAAAAAGTTTCCATCATAAATCTGAATTACATATTAAATACAAAAGAGTTTCCATCATGAATCTAAATTACCTATTAAATCAATAATAATTATAAAAATGACGAATGTAATGTTTGTCAAGCAAGGTGATGCGTTACGGATTTGTTTTCTTTCAAATTTTTTAAATAAATTCTATCCATTGTCATGTAGCATATATTATAAAATAAAGAATTTGAAATATTTTTAGTGGGTGTCAGTGTGCACTATGTCAGAGATTAGTATGTCTACAAATACACAGAAAGTAGTTTATATAAGAATGGGTCCAAAATAGAAATTAAAAAAATGCCAGAGGGGCTCTACCACCAATGAATGAAGTGGCGGGACCAATGTGTAAAATCAATGCAGATTCTTCGTGTTAATTACAAATTTATTAAAGCTAAGTTGGACCACATCCTTTCATTTTCAACTTTATTGAAAAATTCAAACTTTACAAGGGCAATTAAGTAAAATCAGATTGGGAGAAGAAAAAGGTTCAATTCCGGTTGTCAATCAAGTAAACCATTGTTATATCACCGTTATGTCAGTGTCACATAAAAATTTGAGTAGTAACTAAACACCCTATAAAAGAAGTATTGGATTTACTAAAACAAATATTAAAATAAAATAAAAAGAAAACAGTGTGATTGGTTAGTTAGATTTGAGGGGGTCTCGCGTTTTCCCCACTTTCTTTCTCATTAAGGCGACGGATATCAATGGCGTCCCCGTCAACAAGGCGCCACGATGTTTAACCCTCCTATGCTGATTTGGCATGAAGACGTTAATTGACCAACAGTTAGTCTTATAAAGTAAAATTAGAACTATATTGACTTAGTTTAAAAAACGAGATACAAGTAATCGTTTTAAGAAATAATAATAAAATTAAATTAAAACAATTACCAAGTAAGCGCGAAATGCCGCTTGTATCCTCACAGCCGCCACACCCTTCAGCCTTTCACCATCGTAAAACACCCTGCTAGCACCACCACTACCACCAACACCACCACCACTTGTCAATCTCACAACCTCCGCCGCCGCATGAGCCGCCGCCAGCGCCGCCTCGGCTACCGCCGCCGTAGCTGCAGCCACTGCAATAGCATGCTTGTTGTCATCTCCAGATTTTGAATACAAACCCACACCTGCACATGAAGGTTGGTTTTCCGGCAGTTGTTTTCTGGAACCCGACTTTTTACCGGCGAAAAGAGAGCGGAGCCACCTCGTTGTTTTACCCATTTATCATCACCGGCGGCTTCGATATGTTGGTTATAAAAATTGAAGAAAAATAGGAGTGAGGGGAGCATTGAGGCGGCTTTTAAACGCGCACCTCGTACAATGAAGTTTTTGGGCGGTAGTTCAAATTTTGGGGCCCAGTTTTTTATTTTAAAAAAAAGGATGACCTTTTTGACAGACGAAATGTCGGTCCACACGGCTTAAAAAACCTAATAAAAGTATTAAAGTGAAAACATTTGTTTTTGTAAATGTTTTGTTTCATTGTCACCCACTCAATGTTTTAAATACCGGTCGGTAATACTGATTATACTAGACATGGCCCTGATACGTTTAAAGCTGGTAAAAGAGGGGACGGCATAATGACTAAACCGCCGGTAAATCCGGTTATACCTACTTAAACTATTAAACGGGTTTACAAAAGCTTCATAATTGATTTAAAATTTTTGAAAGTCCACACGGCTTAAAAAACCTAACAAAAGTATTAAAGTGAAAACATTTGTTTTTGTAAATGTTTTGTTTCATTGCCACCCACTCAATGTTTTAAATACCGGTCGGTAATACTGATTATACTAGACATGGCCCTGGTACGTTTAAAGCTGGTAAAAGAGGGGACGGCATAATGACTAAACCGCCGCTAAATCCGGTTATACCTACTTAAACTGTTAAACGGGTTTACAAAAGCTTCATAATTGATTTAAAATTTTTAAAAATACCGAATTTTTGGTACATTCTAATGACATAAACCTATGTTGGAAAAATGAGTACTTTCGAATTATTTTTTTAATATGGATTATTTTTTATTATTTTTGATTAATTTTTTGCTGAAATTGCATATTACGAATTATAGGGGTAACTAGTTAACCCGGTTTTAATCGGTTAAACCATTTCTAAGCCCAATCTGGTAAGGTATAAAACCCAGTTTTTAAAACATTGGTTACTCTTAGACAGCTTGACGAAACTGAAATGTGACCATAGGTTTGTCACTAAAATAAAGTTGAAAGTTAAATATGAATACACTCATATTTATTCGTATATACATGTAAACTATTGGTATTTTGATATTATCTATGTTTATTTTATTATGAGTAAAGTAACAGAATTTTTAAATTTAACAACATTTGGATTTTTAAAACTTTTATCTAGAAGGTATAGTATTGAAATTTAATCTATAAAATAGTTAATTACATAAAAACAAATTAAAAATTAGTTTTTTTTAGTCAATAAGGTATAGATATGAAAGAAAAAAATTTAAGTCAACAGTATGACCCGGTTATAAATTGAATGCAGGTGATGAGTTGGATTAATATTTATTTTGTTTTGTAAATTTATAAAAAAAATTAATATTATATGTGCTTACAAAAATTATAGGACTAATATAATATAACTTGTTAAATAAATAATCATAAGATATTTAAGTGGCTTTCAAGTTTCATCTTATTATAAACCTTTCAGTATGTTTTATCAGTAGTTAATTTTTTTTCTTTTTTTATAATTTGTCATGTTTCACACAAACTATACCCTAACTTTACCTTCTTCTCTTTTCCGTAGTTTAACATAATTTTATGATTCCTTCCCACAAATCCACGGACCACGATTTTACAAAACAAGATTCTTTTACTTTACTTGAACTAGATTTTTTGAATGCACGTTGCGACGGTACGTTACCGCGAGCATTGGATTTGTATCGATTTGGTTTATTACAGTATCGGTACGATAAATTCAGTCGGTATAGAAATAAACAAATGTTTTATATCGAACAAAAACGATAAAAAGGAACAAAGGTACCTGAGGTTGTTCAAGTGGTATCGATTGGTTCAGATCATCACAAACCGGTACCAATATTCATTTATCATCGCATACAGAGTTGTACAAATGACAAATTATCGAAACCGAAAATCATAAAAACGAATATAGGTACTGGTATACCGATGTTGTTCAGTAAGTTATGATAGTGATACATTGTCAGTTTATCGAAAGCAAAAACAATAAAAATAAATACCGGTACCAAAATCGATTTTGTTCGTTCAGTTTTGCCTCAATTCACTTCGGTAGCAGAAACAAGAAACCATAAAAATGAGTATAGATACCGGTACCGATATTCCTTTCGGTTCGTTACGATATGACAATGATACGGTGCTAGTTTATCGAAAGTAAAAATAGAAAAAATAAATGCCAGTACCGATACAGATGTTTTAAGTCGTTTCGGTTTAGTTTGGTATGTTAGCGGCACAATGTCCGTTTTCAATAAAATTTTATCGCAATGTTGAAAAAGAACAAACATAAAACACAATTATTTGGAAAAAAAATCAAAATAAACGATGAATAAAATATTCTAATAAATAAATAAATACTTCAAAATAATAATTGACCACTCATCGTCGGTTTGGTTTGGTTTGGTACGACAACGAAACGGTATCCATTTTCAATAAAAACCTTATATCGCATTGTTGAAAACAAAACATAGTTGCGAAGTTAATTTTTCTGAAAATTCTAACTAACAAGTGCAAATTAAAAAGATAAATAATAAACAAAATGTTATTTCAAATAAATAAATGTTTGAAAATAAAATATAAAAATAGATGAACTGTTAATCAAGACTTTAAAATCATATGTATCATCTTGATCACGTTTTTCATGCACTCCTCAATTCCATTATACCAAGTTACCACTACAACACAATACTTTTACCGAAATAATTATACGTTTCAAATTTCGTATGTGAAAAAAGATCTTTTAGAAACAATGACGCCTCTGACAATTCATGTATCGTGTTCAAGCTCAAAAAATGTGTCATTTCGTAATGTTTTATTATCAATAGTTTTTAAAATCAAATGGTATTGACCTACTATATTTAAACCATAAAAATTGTTTGTAAATGGGCTTATCTTGGAGTTGGTATGAGTATACTATTTAAAAAAAATTAACATATAAACACTAGATTTTTTTCTAGAAAACACATGCCTCCTGAAATTATAGGCCTTGTACGGTGGTCCTCCTTTCACATTCTTATCACCGCCACTACTGATGATAATTCTTCAAGTTTCTCTTGTTAAAGTCCTCACACACCCTCCTTGGATTACACATGTTTGTCCCAACAATCTTTTATATTTTGCATATTAAATATAATTCTTGACTAAACCCTTATTATCTCGTTTTAAAATCGGATTTCAATTGTTATCCCATTGACAAAAACAACACATATTGATTCATACTACTATTTTTAATACATATCGCAAGGTACACCTAAGTATTTAGGCCATAAAGTTTTACTTTCGTAACCCGACGTATAGGAAACCAACAAATAGTCGTATGTGCTTTGCCACCAGCTGTGTGTGACCTGTTGTCCACAGTAGCCTACTACTACCTAAGGTTCACTGCATTGGATCATCCACTACTCTGTTGTGACATAAACATCGTCAAAATTTGTTGTCCGTCACACCCAACACAAATCATAACCCACTTGTTAATATATAAAACCAATAGTGAAATTATAACCTTTTTGATTGAGGGGTATAATATATATTTTTTAAGTACTATACTAGTGGTAATTAAAAGGTCAAACAAGGAAATTTGTGTTGTTTAGAATGTCAAGTAGAAAAACGATGACGTTGAAAATTTTGTCCTACCGTCTAGTTGTACCCATGTGTACATAATCTATAGAATAAAGACTTTTGTTCATCTTGGATGGACCATTGACCAAAAGAATCGGAAATGTTTCACATCGGTATAGAGGCAAAAGTCAATCAACTTATAAACACATTCAATAACTATCTTTAATGATTATCCATAAATTAATGTTGTCTTAGAGAGGATTCACAACCAATGATCTTTTGGCCTATTAGTTAAGGAGGAAATGTGCTTTGTTTCTCTTAATACTAACAACTAACCCGGTTAGCAAAATCCTAACCATACGCCGTTCAAAAAAAATATGAGGGGATTCACGCTGGATACTGCTATTATTCCACTCACAACCACCTTTAACAATATTAATAAAATTATAAGGGGTAAGCAATGTTTCTCATATATTCACAAATGAACAAGAACATTCTTATATATTTTCCTTTTCATTCGCTTACAATCCCTCAAATTCACTCGCAACTATTTTTTATAATATATTTCACTCATTCACATAATACAACAGATACAGTGTGAATGCTGTGATCTTATTTTAATCCTCCCTCTTAAATACTTATGTTATTAAGTGTGACTTTTTAATTACTTTATATATATAAATTCACATTATCCAAATTAACCTTTGATGATTAGTTTAACCTATACATAACTAATAAGTAACTGGTTGCGTCACATGTCACAATAAGGGAAACCAAGATTTTTTTTTATTTCACTTATTCGTATTCTATCTCTTATTTTGTAAATATGTTTTATCTCAAAATGTTGTTCTATAATTTTTAAATCTTTAACTACATAATATGTCTTTTTATTCAACTGATATAATACACGAGCTTCTAGTCTAATTTTATTATATGTAATTAGCATATTTAGTATATCTACTCTTGTTTTATTTTACAGATATGAAAACATTACTATACGTTAAAAATTACAGAAAAAAATATACATAAACTATAATACAGATACAAACATGCTTGAACATACAAGTACGAACAACTAACAATCGGATTAAACTCACAACTAGATAGAAATGGGCATAATCGGGTTTTCTTAGTACCCGGAACCGGGAACCGGTTCCAAACCGAACCCGGTTCCATTTGGTTGATAATGGAACCGGGTTTGATGTGGAACCGGGTCCAGTTCCTACCCGGGTTTACACAACAGAATCTGGAACCGTTTGGAACCTGGTACGAGTATTCCGGAACTGGGTTCAGTAGGAACCGGATACGGGTACTGTGTGGAACCGGTTACGGGTACAATGGGGAACCGGTAATGTGGAGATTTTTATTATGTTTAATTTTTACTAATGTTTAGTGAGTTTAGTAAATTTAATGTTTATTTTATTCATTGATAATAAATTAGTTACATTAAAAACATTAATAATAACTAATTATTAGGAAACGGGACCGGGTATGTGTGGAACCGGGTATATTAGGAACCGGATACGGGTAGTAACCGGGTACGACCCGATTAAAATTAAAAAATGTGGAACCGGGTAGGAACCATCAGGTATTTTGAACCCGGAACCGGTTCTACTTTATGTCGGGTAGGAACTGGAACCGGGTCCAGTTCGGTTCTATCTGTCGGGTTTGAAACTGGTTATTATACTCATCTCTACAACTAGAGGTGATTGTCAACACCGTTCCTCATAGAACAGGGTTTCTTTTACATAACGAGTTACTTAAAGTTTTACTCAAATTAGTGAATTACAAACAAGTTAAAACGAGTCATTTAAGTTGAAAATACACTTAAGAAATACCAAAGATGTGAGTCAAATGGATTACCCAATACCGACTCTATCAACCTTTTATAATATTTTATCTAGTTGGTTTAAAGTGTTTTTTTTTTCTTAATAAATAAAGGTGGTATACGTACAAGATTTGTTGGATTTTCTTTAATGGATTTGTTGGATTTTCTTTAATTGAAAAAGAATAAAACAAACCATACCATTTTTTTTATTCATAAGTTGGTTTTGCTTCATTATACACTTAATTAGTTATTTCCTCCATTGCTTGACTAATTCTCCCATTTTCAACTTATAAACGACAAACCAAAAATAAATTAAAAAAACGCAAGTGAAATTAGCTGATAACCAACTCTTGCCCCTCTCCTCCCTTCGTATCCACTTCAATTTCCTACATACCATTAAAAGATTATAAAAGTTAAAAAAGAATACAAGTTACATACATGCATAATACATAAAAATTTAAAAAGAATACAAGTTACATACATGCATAATATTCACAAATTAAAGGCAAGGGATTGTTATAATTACCGCAAGTAACGGGAAAGTTGCATTGCATGGGGAGAGTAGTTGCAATACGAACGGTGTTACAAAGGCAATCGCGATCAACTGACTGAAGAGCCAAACAACACTCTGAGCTAGGGGCCGCGTCTGTGGAACCAGGCACCACAAAGGGTGCACACACGTTCAGAGTACCAAGTTGGTTGGGACATGTTTGACCATGGGTTCGAGCCACAAGAGCTACTATTAACAAAACCAATATCACTTGGCTGATCCGAGATTCACCCATGGCTACTTAACTACACTATATATTGCTTATATCTCACCCTTAGTAATTTAGTTGAATTTAATTTGAATAGATATATTTTTTTCGTTTTATGGAAGGCCTTTTCTCCATTAATTTATAGTAGAAAATAGGCCGAATTTATTATGCATATTTGCATGAATCACCTAATCGGTTTTGGAGGTCATTTAATCCATACCCTTGATCCAAATTGTTTTTCACACACAAGATCGTTTTTAGTGTTAAAGATTAGTATTAAGTATCACATATTTTAAATACACATTATTTGGTGAAGGCTACTGTTTCTACTCATGGTTTTGTTATTAATCAAACGGCAAATACACAGACCCCTAATATCTACTTCCAGAATTTATCTACTACTTAACTTTTGGGACTCAAACCCACACCACTTAGGTGAGGATAAACGCATGGTGCCACTAGGCAAAAAGTCATCGACAATATCTATTTAACATGTAAATTTATGAGCAAAATAGTATTTTAGCACTACTTTACAGGATATTTATATGGTCAGATATATCTTATGTATTGATTATTAGCTAATGCTAAACCAATAATATGTTGGAAAATTAGCATTTTTATTTTTGTTGATTATGCATGCACCATACCTTTTTGGGTGGGCCCATAAGATGAAGAGTAATACAAATGGGTCATGTTTGGGCCCTCATGCTTTACCTAACTATTATGTGTGGGTCATTATGGTCTTAACAAGGCTTACAAAAAACTATTCCATTTTGTTTCTTTAATTACTATAAATTCAGACCGTTAAATTGAACCATTCGTTTTTTTTGTTTTTGTTTTTTTTTTTTATTTTTTACAGTTTGGTTTGGTTCAGCAGCAAGTTCGTGATTGTTTGCTTTTTGTTTAGATAGTTTTAAAGACGTTACTTATTTTAACGGCAAATTTGGATCACTGACGGACCACTAGAGTATCATCGTGTCACCAGCGGAACCACCCGATCATATCCATCTCGACTAGGCATATGTCTATACACCAATTCAGAAGGAAACCCAATAAATATGGAAAAACCCCCCTTGTGGGAATCAAACCCATGACCTAGGCTATAAAGACGTTACTAACGAGTTGACCTTAAAACTATCAAATTGAATCATTGACATCTTCCCTGCCGGGTGTTTTTGAGTTTAACTGGTCTCCATGTCTTTAACTTTCTAGTATCTTGATAATCTTGTTTTTCTAACAAACTTTCTGTCGTTCTAATAAAAAAGACTGGAAAAACAAATAAAAATGTAAATTAAATATGAAATTTAATAACTATAGCATGTCATGGTTAAGAGTTACTGTCAACCAGTTAGAAATATAATCATTAATACAAATCTTAACAATATTTTAACATAGCACTTATTTTGGAACGTCTAACTCACACACAGTCTAAATCTATACCATTAGGTTACACAACTTGATAGGGGTGTGCAACTGTGCATGGGTCGGTTTTTATCATTAACCATAACCATAACCATTAGCTTTGTCAAGATTATGGATTTATCACTTAAACAAGAACAATACCCAAACCCAAGCTTTATTGATCACGAAGTATAATATGAAGAATACAAACTTTGTAAGACGAACATAGACTCGGAATAACTAGATCATAATCTGATAAAAAAACAAAACGAAACCCCAACTCTCTTGAACATGTGTAGAAGACGAAGATAATTGGATGATGCCCAATTGTATAAAGGCTCAATCAAACTAACACATTGTAGAAGCCCAGTAACAAGTTGTAGAAGCCCAGAAACAAAAGATCCAGCCCAGATACAGTTGAAGGATGCGTCTGGCCTTGTCCTATCCTAGCCCAGACGTTAACCCTGTACAAGCCCATGAGTACAGCAAAGTCACAATCCATTCCAAGTAACTGAGAAAAGAAAGAAACAAACAAAACCATTCCAAGTAACTAAGAAAAGAAAAAAACAAACAAAACCAATTAGAAGTTAGAACCAAACAACAAAATAAACAATAACACATTTAACATAATTTGCAACATGTGAATTGCATACTTTCAACAAGCTTCGGTTATGGAATTTCCTTAACCATAACCGAACTTGAATTATGGTTAATCTATTATGAAGTCGGTTATGATTCGATTTTGGTGACCTTTGGTGAGTTAACCAAGAAAGGGTGGAAATAAATAGGGGTTTTCACAATTTGGACATATTAGCTTGGGTCTTTTCTGGTTTCCCTCCTCTCATATGCAAATGCATTGAAAGTAGGGGTGCAAATGAGCCGACTCCACTAGGCTCGAGCTCGGTTAACTTATGAGAGCTCGAGCTCAGCTTTGTTCCAGCTTTGTTTTCAAAGCTAAGCTCGACCCATTGCTAGTTTCTCAAGTTCGAGCTTGGCTCGTTTATTATCTATCAGTTAATATATTAAGTAAAAATATAATTAATAATAGACTCGTTTAGGCTCACGAGTTCGATAACTGAAGCTTGGGCTCGGGCTCGTTTACAAAACAAGCTTATTTTCAGATTCAAGATCGGGTCGTAAACAAATATAAATAAGCTCGGCTCGGCACGTTTACTAGACAACTTTAAATAAGGGATAAATGTAATTAGATATTAATTAAAACCAATATTACTCTAAGGCTTGACGAGCCCGACGAGCTTCACAGGCTAGGATCTAGCTCGGGCTTAATACATAAACGAGCTTTATTTTAGGTTCAACCTCGGCTCAGGCTCGGCTCATTTCCAGCTTTTTCTTGAGCCGGTCTCTAGCAGCTCGAGAGTTGCTTGAATCGTTTGCACCCATAATTGAAGTGGTTCTCATTTATAGAATTGCGTAAAACTATCAACTTAAATCTATTAATTATGCACTCAGTATTATACAGATGATTCATATGCTCATAACACCTCAATTCTTCATCAAAATAAAGCACATCTACATTGCAATTATTTTGTTACTAACATACTTTTATCTTAATAAAAAATATCTACATGCTTACTGTAAAAAAATATATCCATTATATTGATTTAACATTACAAGTTTGGTTCGGATTCGGTTATATCAGTTAACTAAAGCTTCATAACTATAACCATATCCATAACCGACTAGTCGGTTATACGAAGCCTCATAAGTCATAACCATAACCATAACCATCAGTTATGTCGGTTATCACTTAATATCGGTTATGATTTGATCATCGGTTATAATGTTTAATTTGCTCATCCGTACATCTTGATATTGTTAGGTTAGAAGCCCTTTATTGGAAATCCCTTGTCCCCCTCTTTGTTTTAGCAATGGAAGCTTTCTCATCCTTTGTGTCAAGTGCAGTACAGGTTGGCGCCCCTATTGCACGGTGGGCCTTGTTTATCTCACCTTGTTTTTGCATATGATGTGCGCATAGTGGGAGAATGGTCGACTCATAATGCAAGGAATATCTCACGACTTATGAGATTTTTTCCCTTGCATCTGTATTGAAAATCAACAATAAGGCTACACGGTATGGTAATGGTCCTCCCTTAGAGGATGATCCGCCACGTAGGATCCACGTAGAATGGGCATGAGGATGGGGCAAAGAGGATGGAGGTATGGAAATGGGAGGATGGACCTATAATGTATATGTATATATTGTATGTATAGGTGTGTGAGAGAGGGGGTATGGCTGGATTTTGTCCTTTTGTGTGTGTCCTATTCGTCTTGGGGATGCTGGGCACGACGATGACTTGGGGGGGGGGGGGGCGAAATGGTGTTGGGGGCGGCGCCGAGCCAAGCCGACCCTATGCCGACCCCCACACCGCCCAACCTAAGAAGTCATGCTTATATGGAGTAGGGGTGGCAGACATGGAATTTGATAATATGGCTTCCATATCTAGTGCCAAAGGGGGAGTGCTCCCTTTTATACATAAGAGTATTAAAGTAGAGGCTAATATGAATGGTATATCTAGTTGGGCCTCAATCATTGGACCATCAAAAACCGGTTATCTCTTTGGGAGGCTTCCAAATTTTCTATTGGTGGGCGAGTAACGTTAATTAAATCGGTACTAGCTAGCCTTCCAACATATTACTTTTTATTGTTTAGCGCACGGAGTGACGTAATAATAACAATGGAAAGAATACAAAAAGTTCTTTTGGGGAGGCTCGATGGAGAAAAATAAAAAGGCTCGGTAAAATGGTCGGATGTGACGGCACCTGTTAATTTTTTTTGTAAGATACTATTATTAACAAGCACACCCACAGAACCGAGGGCAGCCAAAAACCAACAGAACAACTAAAAACAAACAGCAAGATTACATAAGGTTGAAAGAACACCAGTTATCCCACGAAATTCCTCTATTTCTAGATCTACTACGATACCACAAAAAACCCCAGCACCTTGATGTCCTGAAAGATATCTATAATCTCTTTATTGTCGTTGTTGAATCTTCTTTCGTTTCTGGCCTTCCAGATACACCAACAGCCCACCATAATTATACCTTGCAAAGCATCCTTTTGAACCTTCTCTAATCCCGAGTATTCATGAATGGACAACAGATCTCTGATCGAGAAAGCGAAGATTGGGCTGACCCGGCACCATCTACTTATAAGGAACCAGATGTTCGACGCCACCGAGCAGGAACATAGCAAATGATCAACAGATTCTGCATCTTCCTCACATAAGGAACACGTATCATTGTCGCTGAAACACTTGCATTTAACGAGAGCATCAATGGTCGCTATTCTTCCCATTTCGGCTTTCCAAACAAAAATATTACACTTTTTCGGAACCCATTTGGACCATTTGAAAACAAAATTATTGCTATAATCTTCTCCGCTTCTGAGGAATTCTTTAACAGCCTTTACCGAAAAAGCAGTGTTTCTGCCGCCAATCCAAACCCATTTGTCCCCGTTGCCATTTAGAGAGACATTGCCCAGCAGCGACGACAGATTCCTCCATTCGGACATTTCCAAATCGGTATTAGGGGTCTTGTTCCAATCCCAGCAGTCGCTAAAGCTCTGAGATAGCGGGTTATATCTGTCCCGAACCCAACACCTTTTATTAGCTTCTAACCGAAAAAGGAGCGGGAATTGATCCTTGAGAGGAGTGTTGCAAGCCCAGGAATCAATCCAAAATCTAATGCTTCCGCCATCCCCACCATACCTTTGAAATTATGATTAAGATACGTGTCCCTAACCTTCACTTTTTCCACAACTTGAATAATCCTTTTCCAAACCCCACAGACCTTTTTGTTAGATGGAACAGGACTCCAGTTATATCTAGTGTAATGAACTGAACCGATAACCTTCCTCCATAGACCCGTAACATTTGTACGATATCGCCAAACCCATTTAGAAAGAAGCGCCATATTCACACAGATAAGATTAGACAACCCAAGGCCACCTTTATCAATAGGAGCGGTCACCCTTTGCCAAGCCACCCAGTGAATTTTGTTAATCGAGTCAGCACCACCCCATAAAACCTTTTTATAATTTTTTCGAGACCCTTTAAAACCCCCACCGGAGCCTTGAATAAGGATAAAAAGTAAGTGGGAATGCTTTTGAGGACCGACTTTATTAGAGTCAGTCTACCCCCAAAGACAGCAAGGAGGATTTCCACATCGCCAACCAGGATTCGAAAATCTCAAACACCAATTTCCAACTATCCATCCTATGCATCTTAGCACCCACCAACACTCCCAGATGAACAAACGGGAACACACCTTTGCTACAATTGAGGACCGAAGCCATATTTATCACTTCCGAAGAACTTAGACCCACACCATATAAATTAGACTTTCTCATGTTTATTTTGAGGCCTGAGACGATGTAAAAACACTTGAGAAAGCGGGCGACATTTTTGATGTTATTACAGCTCCACTCTCCCATAATCACGCAGTCATCCGCGTATAAGAGGTGGGTCAAGATCGGACCTTCGTTAGGCAAAGCGATACCCCTCAAAGCCCCCACATTACTAGCCTTCCTTATCATACTCGAGAACGCTTCCATAACGAAAAGAAAAAGGAAAGGAGAGATAGGATCTCCTTGTCTCATACCCTTATGACACTGAAATTCAAAAGTCAGAGATCCATTGATGAGGACCGAAGATCTAGCCGAGGAGAGGATACCGTAAATCCACCGACACCATCGAGGAGGAAAGCCCAATTGACTCACGATCGAGATAACGAAATTCCAGTTAACATTATCATAAGCTTTAGCAAAGTAGATTTTAAACAAGAACGCCTTGTATTTGCTACTATTAGCCCAAGCAACAACCTCGTTGAGAATAAGAGGGCCATCAAGGATGAGACGGTCCTTAAGGAAAGCAGTTTGAGAATCGGAGATCACAGAACCAATCACCAGCTTTAGCCTATTAGCGAGCACTTTAGAGACCACTTTATTGATGATACCAACTAGGTTAATGTGCCGATAATCACCCAACCCCTCCGGATCTCTGGTCTTCGGAATGAGGGTGAGGAAGGGGGAAGTGCAACCTCGCGAAAAGCTGCCCTCATCTTAGAACTTCTCGAAAATGTCCTCGAAATCTTTCTCAAACAACCTCCAGAACCTCTTGACAAACTTCATGTTAAAACCATCCGGCCCCGGGGCCTTTTTGCTGCCGCACTCGAAAACTGCAGACTTGACTTCTTCCCTCAAAAATTTGCACGAAAGCATATTAGCGTCATCCTCTGACAGGCATCTGTCGAAAGAACATGACAGACCAGGACGTTCACGCATCTCTTCTTTGAATCTATCTCGAAAGAAATCATGGACCGCTTTTTTAACTTTTGTTGGTTTCGACTCCCACACATTATCAATCAAAAGACCCGGAATGCCATTTGAGGCCCTCCTTTTATTAACCGCACCGTGAAAGAATGTCGTATTATCATCCCCTTCCATCGCCCATTTAAGCCTAGCTCTCTGTTTGAGATCTTTGGCCCTGTTATCTTCAATAATACTCAACTTCTTTTTACATTCCAACCTCACCCATTCTTCTTCGTCAGACAAATCTCTACTTTCCATAGCAACTTCCAATTCCTCTAATTCTTCTTTCGCACGAACCTTATCTTCTCCTTCTTTAACCCTCAGCTCATCTCTCCAAACTTTTATTTTATCTCTAAGACACTTCAGCTTTTAGAGTAAAACCAGATCAGGGGGACCCGAGAAGTGAATACCAGCCAACGTCGACTCGACCAATTTTTCGAATTCAGGCCTATCGAGCCACGAGCTGAAAAATCTGAAAGGCTTTGGACCGAAGTTCAGATTTTTAACGCTTAACAAAATCGGGTTATGGTCCGAGTATCCCCTGGGAATCGAACGAACACAAGCCTCCGGCCACTGGAAAGCTTTACACACGATCGATTTTGCTAAATTTCCTTCCTTTGTTATCTTCGTACATGTAAGTGAACTTGCTACCTTTTAAGTTATATTCACATAACTCCGCTTCAAAAATAAAATTGTTAAATTCCCTCGCACAACTAGGTTTATATTTAGAGTTCTTTCTTTTCTCAGGTCTTCTAACCGCATTAAAATCACCAAGCAGAACCCACAACCCTGGCCGCCCGTTCTTAACCGACAGAAGTCTGCCCCAAAGGCTGCTCTTCTCAGCAGGCTTTTGCGGCGCATAAATATTGACAGTGTTCACCATATCCGAACACCCCTTTATGAAACCCGAAATCAAAAGAAAATTCGGATCTTTGAGCACCGAGCACTTAGAGAACAAACCTGGATCCCAGACGCAAAGGATACCCCCGGATCTACCCATCGGATCGACGACTTCCTTACCCCAACCAGACCGCCCCCAGAACTGAGCAATATCCGAATCAGGGATATTTGATCTCCAAGTCTCCTGAAACGCTAAAAAAAGCCACCTTCTCCACCCATTTCCAATCTCTAATCCACTCAGCCTTTCTATCAACCCCGAAACCCCTGATATTGATCGACATCATGTTCATTTAAACACCACATTAATACCTTCTTCCCTAATTGTTTCGCCTACCTTATCTACTACGGATTCCAGATTGGTTCCCACTAACTTGCCAAAGTTTATGGTGTCCTGAACCTCCAAATCCACGATTCTGACCTGAGTATCTTCAACGATCTCCCCTTCTTCTTGATTAGCACCGAAGTCCGGTTCAGGACTCTGTCTCACATCTGACTGAAAGGAAGAAGAATCTGGAACATTATTTAGGTTTAGAGACTTATTTATAGGATTAAGGTTCTCATCATCGTAACTCCTGTGGCCCACAACCGGGATCGGTTCTATGCGGCCCAACTGCTCCTCAAGAGAAAAGAGATCATCTTGCCTCCTCTTTTTCCTGGGCATGGGAGAAGATTTGTAACAACCCGTATTCTCAGTTGTTCCTATTTTCGTGTATTTATTTTTTGATTTCCAGATTTGTACTCCGAGATTCGTTAATAGAAATGTTCGTATTAAATTAAATATGTTTTGTCATTACATCGCATTATTACATCACAACTAAACGTTATTTAAACGCTTATTTAACGCAACGCTTCACATATCTCATCGGTATCCCATCGCAATCGCAGCGCAATTATTTAATTTGGTATCTTGGAATTATGTGGTAATATTAGTTTACGTGTTTGTGTGTTATACGTGTTTATGTGTTATATATGGATTGGAATTCTCGTGGTTTAATCGCTCGCAAACTCACGCAACTCGCTCTCACGCGTTGACTCGCTATTACAACGCTTAAAACATTGCTAAACCGCTTAACATTACCTTATAACTCGATTACATCGCTGAACAATCGATAAACGAACGAAAAACGAGAAATTCTTGGGTTTTTAGGCAAGTTCGCTCGAACTTGGGTGATGCCAAGTTCGGCCGAACTTGACTAGCCACCCAGAACCTCCCATATTCCTTCAAGTTCGGCCAAACTTGCATATACATATGCAAGTTCGGCCGAACTTAGCTAACTCCCCCTGAAAACCCTATAAGTTCGCACGAATTTGTACAATTTTGTACAAGTTCGACCGAACTTGACTCCCACCAGCACTTCACCTATAAATACTCAGCATCATTCTCTCATTTGAACTTGCTGCAACTTCGCTCTGAGCTCCCGAAACCCAAAACCCTCTGTTTTCTAAGTAAGAATCAAACCCGATTTCAACTACAATGATGTTCATCAACGTTTTACAACGATTTTGCACAAGGCATTGCATTCGTTTTCATCAAATCTCTTCTGTTTACGAAAATATTCATCTTGTTCCATCAAAACTTCTGTTTTCACTCATATCTATACTAGATTTGAGCAAAACCTTTTAAAGCATTGATTTTTACACCATTTTCGGACTAATGACGTATCTTTCATTCACTTTTGAGTGGAACGAGGCGTTCTTGAAGCTAGATCTCAGATCCGGAAGCACAAGGACGAAATCGTCACTTTACACAAGCTGAACTAACCCGTACGAACCATCAAATTCGCCCGGATTAGCCCGAGTTTCTGTAAAATGGCTAAGTTCGCTCCAAAAGACATCTCCAGCCTAAGTTTTACTCAGTGGCTTAAAGTTGGATGGATGAGCACTCGATTTCCTCAGCAAACGACGCGAAAACGCAAGATTTGGAGCCGAAAACATCAAGTTCGCTCGAGATTACACTGATTTTTGACACACAATAGTCAAGTTCGCTCGAACTTGCCCTCTAAGGGACAAGTTCGGCCGAACTTGAGTGGAAATGCTCAGTCTTCTTCAGCAAACCCTCAAGCTCGCTCGAACTTGCAAAATTTCCAAGGAAACTACTAAGTTCGGCCGAACTTGTCATTCCACCTTACCAATCCTCACAAGTTCGCCCGAACTTGTCAAGTTTCCTTGAGAAACTTACAAGTTCACCCGAACTTGACTCAGACCCCAGCAAACCTTTACAAATTCGCTCGAACTTGTATGTTTACATACAAGTTCGGCCGAACTTGCCTACTGCTCAACTCAAACTTAACCGTTTCAGCAATTCGGAAGACTGATGCACTTCTGTTCGTTTACAGGCTGATCCGGCGCTCTTCCCGACTCTCCTCAGATCTCTCATCTCACCTAAAGGCACCCACAGTGAGTATACTTGACCCATTTTCGCTTTAATGCACTTTTTGGGTGTTACATACGTTCCTCTATCAAAATCACCTCACAAATCAAATTGTTTATCACACGCGAATAATCTGATTATATGTGCTCAATACGTGATACTAGAAACATGTGACTAGGACTTGTTTTCATTAACTTGCCTCCTTAGCTAGTATGTTACTATAGTGTGGCTTACACCCGACGGGGTCTAGTTAGGATGGACGCGAAAGCCTTCTCACGGTAGTTAGCATGAGAAATGAGCCTATGTTGTGTGAAGTGTTTGGTGTATCATGATATGTAGTTAGATTATTTCGCAAATGCTTTCTCTAATATGCTAGTAGTACTTAAACCCGTATGCTCAACTTTACTTAATTGTATTGACTTGTATTTTAACGTATGTAACAGGTTGAGGATTTTTAGCTTGGATGCTTTGAAGTAGTTTGTTTCGTTTAGTTGTTTTGTTTAGATCAAATGTAATAAATCTAGGGAAAATCGAACCTTTTTGTTTTGTGGGAAAAACGAGTTTCTGTAATGGTTATTTTGAAATATTGTGTTTAATGGTATGAGACGTTAAATGTTAAATGATGTTGATAGATAATTGTTATGGAATTCTCATGAGACAATCCGGTCGCCTAGTGCCACTACCCCGATGTTTCCGCCATCGGTTGGGGTGTGACAGATTGGTATCAGAGCCCATAACTGTAGGAAATTAGGTAGAACTGCCATGTTTAGCCTAAGTCTATGGTTAGGATACTGATTTTGACTGTTACGCATCGATTACGCGCCCGAAACACTCAAGTTCGCTCGAACTTGAGGCCAAATCAACTGAAATTGGTCATGTTCGCTCGAACTTGACCTAGATTAGTTGAGGTTGACCTAAGTTCGCTCGAACTTGACTTTATCCTCAAAACTCAGAAGTTCAACAACAAGCATATCAAGTTCGCTCGAACTTGACCCATTGGGTGCAAGTTCGGCCGAACTTGATGTCCACCCAATTGAACTTTGTGATTTCGAACTTGAAACTTTACGAATTGACCCGATCGTGCGAACAAGTCCTTTCCTACGAAGTGTTACTCCTCAAAGCGAGAAGTTCCATTTGGTACGAACCGACAACTCCGCACGAAACGGCCAACATACTTAGCTTTTCCTAAAGCTGCCACAACACACGATTATGAAACGCTCGTATCTCACAAACGAGGATCAAGTCGATATTAGGTGTGATAACCAAGAACTCTCGATAAGATCGCCCATCCATACCAAACAAACTGGTAAGGGTACAGAAAGAGGGTTCAACAACCACACTATCCTCCTCCCTGACCAGACTGGATTTATTCATAAGAACATCGGAAAAGGATAGACCTGTTCTCACAGGATTAAAGGCCCTCTCTGCCTGATTACCAGTGCTATCCGCGTGCCTGAAACCTTTCGTGATTCTCGGGCCACCCCCCGCAACACCTTCTGCCTCCACCCTGTTGTTTCTACCTTCATTTTCAAGAGCAAACAAAGCCACGTTTACCATTAACTTGTTGCCTCCTAATTTTAACTTCTTCAGTTTGAGAACAAATTCCTCCGGGTTGCTGATTCCTCTGAAGCTGACGAAACCGAAGATTCTGCCATCCTTATCTTTTTTCTTCGCGATGAAGGCTCCCGCGATCTCCCCCATGACTTCTGAAAGCGTCGGCCGGGTCCCATGGCCGACAACCCTGTGGGATATTAGTGACTAAGAACTTCGTGAGATCTGGTTTAGCCTTAGAGCTTTCACCGCCCCCTGCCGGTCTTCTACGAGGCACATACATTCCTCTTCCTCTCCTCCTTGCTCCGACCACTCGTCATCCTGGTCGCATGTTCGCCCTCCCATAATATATTGTCGAACAAGTTAAAAACCTATAACTTCAACCACAATTTGACGGCACCTGTTAATTTCGGGGGGCTTGGGTTGGGAAATATGAATGAATTCAATAAAAGTCTACTAGTTAAATGGATTTGAAGATTTAAGGTAAAAAAAAAACTAAACCTTGGCGTTGTGTGGTGATGACTCTTCACCACAATCCACGTCGATTTGAATTCTTACCTCTTAAATATGGATAGGGGGGGATTTGTTCTGATATTATAAAATCTGAAGGGTCTCTTCGACACCAACAAATCCATGTAAATGATTTAATTAAAGGCAACTAGGGGATGGCGGGCATACGATTCTTGCTTGATAATTGGATCAGAGACTCCAATTAAAATCCAAATTTCCAGCTTTTTTCAGGCTGGATAGATCAAAAGGATGCAAGGTCAGGGGAAGATTGTATTGGGACGGTTAGGAAGCATCGGCTCAGTGGAACTGGTATCATGCCCCATCATCGGCGGAGGAGCTGAATAACCTACAAGGCTACAAGCACAGCTTGCCCTCATCAATCAAGCCAGGAAACTAGATAGCAAATCAAGACGGGAAACTAGATAGCAAAGACTCTTGGATATGACTAGGGAATAAGAATGGGATATTCTCGGTGCATTCATTACGCTCATCATCATAATGTGATCACTGCCCAAGGATATAAATTCAAATTGAATAATTGGGTTCCAAAGAAAGTTAACATTTTTGGATGGAGAGCGGCTCTAAATCGAATCCCGACAAGGGTCACTTTATCCAAAAAGGTATCAACGTATCCCCTACTGTATGCCCGTTATAGGGTTCGGTGGAAGACACCACTAATCACTTATTCTCAGGGTGTTATGTTGTTGCGATTGTCTGGAAACATATCACGAGTTGGTGTGATATCCCTCCTGTAGTCGGATTCTACTTGTTAGATCTGTTGAAACACGAGTCCGTAACTGGGTCGGCCATCAAGAAACAAGCTATCCACGCGCTTATCCTGATTTCTTGTACGAGTTGCTATGGGTGAAAAAAAGATCGAAAACAGATAGAATAACATGGTCCAAATACTTATCTTCTGATATATAATCCCTATAAAAATTTGTTTTTTTATTTCTTTATATTCTTTTCAGCTTTCAATAAAATTTTCCTATAAAAAAAACTTAACTCTACTGAGTTGTGACCATTTTTACCAAGTCCCATAAGGGTGTAAGGGGTGGTCACTTCTTGTGGAGAGTTAAATTTTCCACCCACCCAATTATCTTTTACCATGTCAACTCCCGCTCTAAGTTCCCTCTTGCCCAAAAATATAAGGGGGAACGGGGCGTAAGCGGGGATGGGTTTTGCTGCAAGTGGAGGGTGCCGCCGTGGGGAGATGCCGCGTGGGGAAGGGGTTGAGCGGTGAACACTTGCCGCGGTGGGGAAGGGGTTGGGAAAAATAGGGAGAATGTGTAAAGGTGGGGCCCACTAGTATTCAACCAATCATGTTTTTTTTTTTTAAGAAATGTTTTGGGGGAAATCACCCCTTGTGTTTTTAGGCAACATGGGTGAATGAGAGGGAAAATGACATGACATATTATCTATTGGTGACTAATCAGTGGACTCCGATAAGCAAACGGGTCAAAAGAGTTTTGGGCATCCATTTGATATTCATACCGACCGGATGCAACTATTGTAGGACCTTGTGTGAGTGAAAATAATTGTGGTGGAAAATTGGGTTGGGGTTAGGTGTTGTAAAAACCCGGTTGTGTAGTTTGGGAGTAAAAATATGAAGGCTGAGAGTGTGGGGAAAGCGAGTTGTGATTGAAATGACAAACTTGAACCACTCGATCCGCCTTGTATACTTTGCGAGCCGCGCCTCTCGCCTTCGAACCGGAACCCGAAACTTTTTTCTTGCCATCACCCTTGTTTTGTCTATCCATAGTATATGAGAAAATTGATATTTAGTTTGAGTATGTGAATTTGATGAAAAATGAGATAGATAAATGGAATTTAAATAGAAAAACAAATTAGTTTTTTTTTAATGAGTTAATGGCTATAAAGCCGTTTAAAAATATCCCCAACGGTCAAAAATGGTCTCCTTCACACGGTAAACACTCACCGATTCAAATTCCCCTCTCGCGGTAAACTTTCTTGGCGCCGGTGTTCCCCGACGGTAAACTCGTTCACTGCCGCGTTTCCCCCACCCACCCCACAAGAGTTATGCAATAGTGTGCATGAAAAATATGTCTCGAAAGCTAAGAACAAGTTGCTTACAATTTTCAAATATCCACATAATCCTAAACTGTTCCGTTTGCAATTAAGGTCCCACCTCGTTTACGGTTTTGGCTATTACCCAAATACTTTTTTTCCACTAACCATAATTTTTACTCCACGTTAAAACCCACTTGGGGGACTCACAGCATTTATGCCCCTTTGTTTTTTATTCTCAATTTTACGTATTTATCCTTCTACAAACCTAGAAACAGTATTATATCAGTAATGCCATAAACCCATAAACCGTTGTGAAAAACAACTACAAACAAAATATTAAGAATTGCATCCGTAGATTAGTATTGGCCGAATTATAAACCACTAATTTGAAAATTGACTTTAAAAATTGCTAAATATGTTAGTAGAATATACGAAATGAATTTCAGTGATTCATGATATTCAGATACCAAAAAACCAAACGGCACGTTATCGCGTATCTGTAATAATTTAAATATCTCATGGCTAAATTTTTAAAACTAAATTACAATTTTAGATCTAAATATTAAAATAAAAAATAAAAAGAGAAAGGAGTCATTTTTTGACTTTTAGGACCCTTGGTCAGAATCAGCAGAAGCAGTCCAATACAATTTCACAGCAAAAAGAAGTTTCTCTCTCACTAGTGGCCCATCTTCATGGTCAACTATTTGACTTTCCCAATTCAACCCATCTGCAATTCTCTTTACTTTGACCAATAAATCCACGTCATCTCTTATAATCACATTTCCTTCGGGTCTCAATATTCTGTCCATTTCCAACATTATATCTTCCATCTCACATCTACAACAAAAATGTCACAAAATTGAATACTGCAACTAATTTATAATGACGAACAAAAATAAATAAATTACCAACCTATCTTTGTATAAGGTAAAAACCGAATCGGCGTGGATAAGATCATACGTTCGAGGGTACGTCGACATTGCCTCACACCAACTTTGATAAGTTCCGATTAGTCCACGCTCATAAATGGCACCCAACGTGTCGGCCTTGGCTTCAACCGGGATGATGTTCATGACCCATAAAGGATCTTTGACGAGCGAGGCCGCAAATCCACCCAAAAATGCGTTCATGTCAAGAAGGTTCCGGTATCTTCCGGGTTGCCCTAGTTGATTATTTACGGTTTTATAGTATGAAATTCTATTCTTCCATAAAATAACGTCTTGTTGGAAAATTTCGGGTGTTACACCTTTAATGCTTCCACTTGTGACCCTAGGAGGTACCATGTCTAATCTCTTTGGCCACTTTGCAATAGTACCACCCGCAACTTCTTCGTTGCTTGATACTTTTGGTAATCGAGTTAAACATGTCTCGATGTCTGTGTACCTATAAGTATTTGATCATGTAATTTATAAACCAATAGTTTTACAAAATGATGTTATTTTCCAGTTACTTTTTTTAGTAAAAAATCAACTGGAAAGCAAAAGGTAAAAACTTACCAAGCGGAATCAGGATTTTGGACCGGGCAAAAAGGTGGAGTTCGGGTGAATTTGGGATTGGTTTTACAACTGAAATGGTTGATTGGTTTTTGCCATATCGCAAGATCACCCCTTTGTGCTATTTTTTTCCAACATAGACTCTTTGCAACTTTCTCGATTCGGGTTTGTTCCTCTTTCAAATCCTCCTTTGTTCTCTGCCATCCTTTCCAGTGTTTTTGCCAGTTAATCGGAGGCCCCGAAAGGATCCAGTATCCACCAGGTCGAAGAACCCGATCCACTTCAATCAAGTATACTCCATCTAAAATTGAATTAATAATCCAACACCTATTCAACAATTCCCAATTTAGAATGAAAAAAAGATAAGAGGGAGGGAAATTACCATATTGACCCCATGGGATAAGACATCGAGAGCAATGAGCCATGTCGAAAGCCCTAGAAGGGTACGGAAGCCGCTTGGAGGCAATGACCCCAATCAAAGCGGGAACTCCACGCTCTAACGCGAATTGTACTTGAGCTTCGTGTGTATCCCTTGGAGCGAACGACATTGCTATGATGTTTCTTGACATAAGATAAGCTCCCCAACTAGCTACCTAACATCACATTCAATTACCAATTTACTTACAACTTATGTTCATTATATTGATCAAATAAATAAAAATAAGCAGACTTTTAAATAATTAATAGAATTGTAGGACAAATGTGTCCAAAAAGATATAACAAAAAGTTTTATGATGCAACTGTTTTGAATCAAGATGACAACAATATATGTACCTAAAATGATCCTACTTGAGTACTTGCAAACTGTCAAAAGGTTGAATAGTATGGTACATTAACAATTTATGTACCTAAAATGATCCTAACTCACTGTATTTCACAAACCGAAGCATAATTTATCCGTCCAATATATTTCCACAATTAAGTATTGAATTAATTCAGATTCCAAAATTTATGTAGCTTCAAATCCAGTATAATTTTAAAATTTTATATATAATAATCAAATCCAAATTGTAGAACTTAAAAACCAAAAATAGGACAGACAGTTTACCTAAATAACACCAAATATTCTCTGTTTTTAGTTTTAAAACTACAAATTTAATAAAATAAAATAAATAAGAATAAAAACAACGGTGGTTGAATAGATTGATAAAAATAATAAAATAATAATGTTACCCCACAACCCGTATCAATGGCGGTTCGGATCGACCCGTCATTAAGATTGATGTACTTTCCGATACCATCAATATAAGCACCGGCGCCGTTCGGAAACATGGTCCCACCGCCGGGGAATCTGAACCGGTCACCTTCGAATCTGATCCAATTCTGAACCGCTTTCTCGACCGTTAGATCCTTGTGTGGTACATTGGCGTACCACACCAGATCCCTGCTCATGGGCCACTTAAACGGGTTCTTGTAACCGTATGGCGGCGGAATACGGCATTTAAGACGGTGGTGTTTCTCCGGGCAGTGTCTTTCTCGGTATATAAGACGGGCACGTGGGAACTTTAAGGATGTTTTTGGGTCTTGGCATGGTGTGTGTTCCGAGTATTTGAGGGAACATGGTGGGTAGGTTGTGACGGTGATGTTGTGGTTGTTGTCGGTGGCGGCGGAGTGGTGGGTGGTGAAGTCTAGGGGTTTGTGTGGGGTGGGTACGGTGGAGGGGCAGTTGATGGTGGTGGTGGTGTGGTGGGAGGTGACGGTGGGAGAGGTGGTGGCGCGTGGTTGCCATGAACCGAGTAAGTAGGAGAAAGAACAAAGAAAGAAAAGAAAACATGTTAGTAAAAGGTTGTTTTTACGGCGGAGATGGGTGTAGTACGTTGTACTTTGTCCCGCCATAGATGAAGTGTTCAATAAGGTTGGTACGTACATTGTTTGAAATTATATATTGAGAGGAACTGAGTTAACTCGTGAATGGTGAGTTAACACAGTGGCATGTAATTTGATCCGAGAACGTAGTTTATTTTTCAACTAGTATTTTGATTTCTCACGCGTTGCGACGGCGTCAAAACTTAAAATAGCTCGAATTTTTAACGTTAAATATCTGACATGACTTATTTCCAAACAAAGCTTACGTCAAAACATAGAAAAACTGAAACATACATAAAATAAACACGGAAACGTATTATATTTGAATTGCCTCATTACCGAGAAAAATTTACGTCAAAATGTAAACCAACTCAAAATTATACCACATATGAAAACGTAAAATATATGACAAAACGTAGACTAACTGAAAACATACATAAAAATAAATACAGAAATATATTGACAAAACACATACCAACCGAAAACATACATAAAAATACGGAAACATATTATATTTGACTCAGTTACATAAAAAAATCAGAACGTAAAATTAGAGAAGATCAAAATAATATTTTACAAAGCAAAGGGGTATAAATAACAATGTTGGATATTGAGAGTAAAAAGGAAAAAAAAAACTAAAAAAAAAACTTTGGCTTCGGTGCCAAACATTTTGTGAAATGTCAAAATGTTATATGTATATAAATAAAAAAGTAAATTAAATAATACTGGAATATGATAAGTTGGAGTGGACCGAGGAAGGGAAGGCTGGTGTTGGGCTGGGTCGTAACCGGGAAGAGGAGTGAGTGTTCCCAGTTAACTCTCAGTGTTGTAATTTATTAATTAGTTTTCTCTGTTATTTTAGTCCACAATTAGTTTAGTGAAATAGTTTTTTATTTGTTTGGTGGTTTTATATTGTTTTATTTCAGATCCAAAATTTAATGGTACTCAGAGCAATGTACATCACTGGACTAACCACCCACATCATTGGATTAAGGGTCTGTTTGTTTACCTCTTAATGTTATTTCACAATTAGTTAGTGAAATAGGTTGTTTATTAGTTTTGTTATTCAATCAAAATTTAATGGTACTCAGAGCAATGTACATCACTGGACTAGCTACCCACATCATTGGATTAGGGTCTGTTTGTTTACTTCTTAATGGAGCTTTTAATGGTTCAGACCTCTTACTGGTTCAGCACTTAATGATTCAGACTGTTTGTTTTGCAAGCAGATGTCTGAATGGTTCAGACATTTGCCTATGAATTGTTAAGACCTCTAATCTGAATTTATCAGACATTTGCCTCTTAACGGTTAAGCATTATACTGGCTCTTAATGGTCTCTTAATGGTTCAGACTTCTTATTGGTTCAGCACTTAATGGTTCAGACCTCTTAGTGGTTCAGTACTTAACCATTCAGATGTTGCCAAACAACCCCTAAGCTAGACGAACCCATCTCCCTCACAACTCGTCTGAAATCTCATCCAGACTTCACTCTGCTCTTTCTCTTCTCTCTCACTAATCTCTCTTTTCTACTGATGGTTAACTCTGATCCGGACGAGAGGAAACCTCCACGATGTACATGCAATTATTTTCCTATAATTATTAATCTATATCAGTAAGACTTAAGGCATGTTTAAGGTTGGGTCTAAAATGTATTTGATGTACTATAACATGTGAGTGTAACGTGAATTACATTGAAGTACACTAGTATGCCCAATAATCATCAACAACAAATCCAAAATTACACCCACATTTCTTTTTGTTTTTTTAATTAGCTGTCCTACAAATAATACAAGAAACAAGACATGTCTCTTTAATCAACAGTTTCCCTGTTATGTCTTATAGAGAAAATATATACAAAAAGATAACATACTACACGCACATGCGAATTTTCAGTTGCGAATTGCAATATTATCTGGTTATGTTTTATGTTTATTCTACAAATCTTCACGCATATGCTTTCGTTATGTATGTACACACACAAAATGGTTGAAAAACAGACTTGAGCTTCACAATCATTGGTTGAATATTAGATTTTTGTTATGGACAAGGGAATGCATTTGCTCAATTAAAGGCTTCCCAGAATTCTTATCCGATGATTTAGTTGGCCGTTAAAAAAAAATAGATTTCCGTATGTTTGACAAGTAGATTTCTGCTAAACTTTCAACATTATTTGTCTCATATAACTAAACCAGTCATTTAAACAATTTATTTATTTTTATTGTGAGCCTTATAACCAAATTGGTGAATTGTAAGATTTTTTTTATTTTTATTTTTTACTATAGACACGAGTCAGAAAGTTGTTTAAATGTAGTTTTCCATTCATTCTGACCGGCCCATTCTTTTGATTTTAAAAGACAACTGATTGGGCTATTTGCAGAATTGAAGTTTAGGCGGGCCCACATTATTAGAAGAAATTGTAACCGGAAAAATTACCAAAATAGTCAAGAATTTTTCAACTTACCAATCTAGCCACCTCATGAGTCCTTGGAAGGCCACTCAAGCATGGGATGAGTCCTTGGGGCGAAACCCAATAAAAAATAGACAGACGCATGGATGAGTCCGCGGACGCATGGGATGAGTCCGGGACGCATGGATGAGTCTTTCAAGCATGAGATGAGTCCGCCGACGCATGAGATGAGTCTTTCATGTGTGGGATGGGATGAGTCTTTCCACGTGTCAGATGGCCATAGGAGGACGCAATATTTGGCTATGCAAACGCATAATGTGACTCGGGATCTGTGAAGGTGTCACACCCCTAATTTTCCACGTATAACCCGGTGGGCCCGGTTGAGGAATATCGTGACGTAAGTTGATATCATCATTACCAAGCAATACAATAATACACAGCGGAAGTCTGGATAATTACTATTACAAACGTTTGAATGTTCAAAGTTCAAAATAATAAATACAACGCTTTTAACTAGATCCACAGGCTGATCGAAATGTGAATACAAAAGGAAACTTGACAGACTAAGGCTTTCTAAGCAAAGGGTTGCTATTCCTCTTAAGCTTCGCCGAGCACTTCCAGCCTAATTACGTATACTTGTCACTGCGCTTAGTCTTTTGAAAATACGTCAGTTTTCACTGGTAAATACGTTTAACCGACTCATTTTGAAAACATTTCGAAAATATTTAGTGTACACAATGGTACTTTGTTTTATAAATAACTTGCGATAAATAATTTCATGTTATCAGTTTTACATGCTAATAATACATTTAGAGCCCGAAAACTATGTCGGGATCATGACTAATCGACACACCACTTTAACACCTTTAATAGGTGCACCCCTAATGGGTCATAATTTTAATTTAGCATCTGACGGGTGTATGCCCACACCCCATGCTTAGGTCGTGGCCATTTACAATTAAATGAGCCGTGGATATCCAGGACACGGTCGTTTTAACCCCCAAATGTTTAATATTAAGCAATACGAATTAAAATGAATTATTTGAATTCCCGACTCATTGGTCTCTGATCCCATATCCAACCATGCGGTATTAGTATACCGTATCCCAAGCCCGTATAAGGGAAAATAAGTTAAATTATTTACATGGCTTGCAAAGTCCTTAGTAATAAGAAAATAAACAGAGCACAACCGTAATCAAAATAAACTAGCTTGGTGACAATATACCAGAAGTCTCTAGTCTGGAAAGGAGGGTTTTATTAACCGATTAGTTAGCTAGCGGGTCTTTATTTGGTCATTGACCTAGACCGGCTAACTTAAAATAAAGATAACGGTACAAAGCGCTAGATTAAACGGTGACCGGAAAAAATGTATTTTGACCCCGACAAGTGGTAGGACTGGTATAATATGGGTTACCATTTTACATTCTGAAATTTGAGAATATTTTGGTATGGCTAAACCCGTTTCGGTTAAATTGCGTAAACTAGTCACGTAGGCTTAACCGTACACATATAAGCGAAACTGGGTAACCGGGTGAGTCCTACACAAGTTCCATATGCCATTAAGTTTAAAATATGTTACTATAACAGTAGGTTATTGATATGACGACCCGTTATGGTTTTAAAAGTAAATTATGCCTTTAAGGGCATTTTCATCATTTATAAAATGTAATAAACGGGCTTATATGTAATCTGATGTTATTAATATAAACATTCTGTAAAAATAACTATTTTATGGTGTTATATCAATAGGACATCAATTATATGCGTGGTTTATAGTTTAAGACCAAACTATGTCCCGAAAGGGTAATTTGGTCATTTCACATATAATTGATAACTTATTTGGGAATCTGAGTTTGGGACATGTACCTACTGTTTAATAATTCGAAATTATGTTTTGAAATCAGTAGGTATCAAGTCTCAATGCTCCAATATGGTTTTAGACCACATTATGCGCCGAAAACGGCGATTAAGTCGCTAATTGACGATTTAAACGGTATTTAAGTAAAACTGTTGTTGAGACCAGGTTTGTATGACCAAAATATGTTAATACATATATTATATCAGTAAGCATAAGGTTTTGGTTCATAAAAATGTTTAAAACTCATTTCAAGTGCCGAAAGGGCGCTATCGTCATTTAAGGACATAATGTGTAAACTAGAGATTAAACTCAGTTCGCAACCTGAATAAATATCCCAAATAATCTTAATAATGATATTACATCAGTAGGTAATGAGTTTTGATGTCAAGTTTATTGTTTAAACCATTTTATGTGTTAAAAGGGCGTTTTAGGCATATTTAACGGATACTCGCATAATGACTCAGATTTCTACATGACCATGTCCCATAACTCCAGAGGGTTATAGTACATTATAACATGGCCATAATGCAACTTAGGGACAGTAGGTAATGTTGCTAAATCGGGTCAGAACTGAAAGTCAAAGCAGAAGTCAAACTTTGCGACTTTCGGTTGCGAACTGACCTTAGACCTGGAACTGGCGACGAGCCGAACATGTTCCTACATGTTCTTATGATTATTACCAAGTTATTAGGATGTCAAAACAGGTTTTATAACACCTACATTGCTAATTATGAATTTATTTCAAAACTGACGTGTTTGACTTTTTATTAACATGACTTTGACCCGTCAATTGGCCAAGCAAACGTGGTAATCAGGAGATGCCCTCTTGAGGTATTAACACCTACCTTATTACGATCACGTAGCCATATTCGTTACGAACATTGGCTGGACCATAATGGTCTTAGCTCAAAGTCAAAGCGTTTTTACGTCAACGCTTTGACATTGGCTTAAAACTTAATAAAACTGAAAGGAGAGGGTTGAACACTTACTAGTGAACCAAAGATGACTAAGAGACTCAGAGGAAGTCCCCAAAGAGCTCAGGAACCTCCAAGTGAGCAATAGAGAGAAGAAGGGAAGGATGAGCAAGTTGGAGCTCACCCAAGGTTGCTATTTATAGCAATGGGGAAAGCATAGATCAAGACAGGTGTTGGGGGATGATTCCAGATGAAGACAAGTGTTTTTGGTCGTGGCACAACCATGGAAAAGGGTGGCATGGCGAGCAAGGTGGCAGGGTAGCAAGCTGCCATGCATTTTGTCGCTGGCGACCCCTTACAGACCGTAAGGGTCATGCCTTGCGGTCCGTAAAGACCTCTGGCGCCCACAGATTTTGAATAGTTACGGACCGTAACCATTGAGGCTTGCGGTCCATAACCGCCTTATTGAAACAGTGATCTGTTTAACCTTACGGTCCGTAACCTAGGATGGTTACGGTCCGTAAGGGCCTCCAGAGATTGAAAGTTTGGCATTTTAATCACATTGGTCCCCCGACTTTTCTTGATGCTCGTTCAGAGGTTATTAAAATAACATCGACGGCGTCGTTGGTCCCTCTCGGCTACACGTGGAAACCAAGATTTTTCTTTTGGGACATGTGTCGGATTTTTATTGGACGAGATTTTCGAGGTGTCACATCTTCACCCCCTTAATAAAATCTCGACCTCGAGATTTATTTAAATAGATAAGGGTACTTCTGTCGCATATTGGACTCGACTTCCAAGTATATTCGGGACCCCGAGGGCATCCCATTTGACCTTTACAATAGGTACGTGCTTCCTACGAAGCTTCTTAACTTGCGATCCTCGATCGCAATTGGTTTCTCTATGAAACGCAAGTTTTTATCGATCTGTATATCTTCATGTGGCATTGCTAATGTCTCGTCCACGAGGCATTTCTTCAAATTGCTGACTGGAACACATCATGAATTCCACTGAGCTTTTCCGGTAGCTTAAGCCGGTAAGCTACGGGTCCGACACATTCGATTATCTCGAATGGTCCAATGTACCTAGGGCTTAACTTGCCCATTTTCCAAAACACATTACACCTTTCCAATGTGATACTTTCACATAACTTTGTCCCCAACTTGAACTGTAAAGGTTTACGCCTTTTGTCGGCATAGCTCTTTTGTCTATCTCGAGCTGCCTTCAGTCGATCACGGATTTGCACAATCTTTTCCGTGGTTCGAGGACGATTCGGGTCCAGATAGTTGGGCTTCTCCGACTTCGGCCCAACACACAGGCGTCCTACATTTTCTTCCGTATAAAGCTTCAAAAGGAGCGGCCTTAATACTTGTGTGATAACTATTATTGTAAGAGAACTCGATTAGGGGTAAGTGATCATCCCAACTTCCGCCTAAATCGATCACACAAGCTCGAAGCATGTCCTCCAAGGTTTGAATGGTACGCTCGCTTTGTCCGTCCGTCTAAGGATGGTAAGCCGTGCTAAAGTTTAATCTCGTGCCTAGAGATTGTTGGAAGCTTTTCCAAAAGTGAGATGTGTATCTTGTATCTCTATCAGATACAATGGATACCGGCACACCGTGCAAGGACACAATCTCATCAACATAAAGCTTAGCCAGCTTGTCAGAGTCGTATGTTTCTTTAATTGGCAAGAAATGAGCGGATTTGGTTAATCTATCCACGATAACCCAAATCGTGTCATTGCCACGCATGGTCTTGGGCAACTTAGTGATGAAGTCCATTGTTACCATTTCCCATTTCCATACTAGGATTTCAAGTTGTTGTAGAAGTCCTGACGGTTTCTGGTGTTCTGCCTTAATTTGGGAACACGTCACACACTTTGCTACATGATTAGCTATATCTTTCTTCATACCCATCCACCAATAATTGGGTTTAAGATCTTGATACATCTTGTCGCTACCTGGGTGAATCGAATATTTAGAACTATGTGCTTCTTGGAGGATTACATCTCTAAGTCCTCCAAAGATCGGAACCCAGATTCTATTATTAAACCTAAACATTCCGTCCTTTCCAGATGCTAACTGATCAATGGTTGCACCTAGTCCTTCTCTTGCGATATTGTTCTCTGACATGGCTTCCTTTTGTATAAATAATAGCTTTTCATTTAAGCTATTCTTCAATTCAATGCTCTTGGCATTGATCCTTAAAGGTTTGACTCTTTCCTTGCGACTAAGCGCATCAGCGACTACATTCGCTTTCCCTGGATGATATCGAATCTCACAATCATAGTCATTGAGTGTTTCCATCCAACGTCGTTGTCTCATGTTCAAGTCCTCCTGATTGAACAAATGTTGGAGGCTTTTATGATCGGTGTAGATGATACACTTTGTTCCATATAAATAGTGCCTCCAAAGTTTAAGTGCAAATACTACCGCACCCAGTTCCAAATCATGGGTGGTGTAGTTTCTCTCGTGCACTTTTAGTTGTCGTGATGCATAGGCAATCACTTTGCCTCTCTGCATAAGCAAACATCCCATGCCAGTGTGCGATGCATCACAATAAACCACGAACTCTTCGACACCTTCTGGCAGGGTTAACACCGGGGCATTGCTTAACTTATGTTTTAATGTTTCAAAGGATTCTTGTTGCTTTGGACCCCAGTTGAATTTAGCATCCTTACGAGTCAGGATTGTCAAAGGAGCGGCTATTCGTGAGAAGTTCTCAATGAACCTTCGATAATAACCAGCCAGTCCTAAGAAACTACGTATCTCGGAAGGTGTCTTTGGGGCTTCCCAGTTCATTATTGCTTCTATCTTTGCTGGGTCTACTTGGATACCATGTTCAGTTACTATGTGGCCAAGGAACTGAACTTCACGTAGCCAGAACTCACACTTAGAAAATTTTGGGTACAACTTTTCCTGACGTAGTATATGGAGAATGCACCTTAAATGTTTCTCGTGATCGGATTGATTACGAGAGTATATAAGTATGTCGTCTATGAAGACAATGATAAACTTATCTAAGTATGGCTTGCAGACACTATTCATGAGATCCATGAATGCTGCGGGTGCATTAGTGAGTTCGAATGGCATCACTAGGAACTCGTAATGTCCATATCTTGTTCTGAAAGCAGTTTTCGGAACATCTTCATTTCTAACTTTAAGCTGGTGATATCCTGATTTTAAATCAATCTTCGAGAAGTAGCTTGCGCCTTGTAATTGATCAAAAAAGTCGTCGATCCTGGGTAAGGGATAACGATTCTTGATTGTTATCTTGTTGAGTTCACGGTAAACGATGCACATCCGCATTGATCCGTCCTTCTTTTTAACAAACAAGTTAGGAGCTCCCCAAGGCGAAGAGCTAGGTTGAATAAAACCTTTCTCTAAGAGTTCGTCCAGTTGGGTTCTCAATTCTTTCATCTCGGTTGGCGCTAAACGATACGGAGCTTTAGCTATGGGAGCTGCTCCAGGTAGGATATCAATTCGAAACTCTACCTGCCTATCAGGAGGTAGGCCAAGTAACTCTGCTGGGAACACGTCTGGGTATTCAGAGATGATGGGTATATCTTCAATCTTTGGCTTGGGTTCATCAACGGTAACTTGTGCCATGTAGATGACACATCCCTTTGTCATACATCTAGATGCATTAAGCAAAACGGCTTTATCAGGCAATCCAAAGTGTTTGTCTCCATGAATGGTGAGGATTTTACCAGACGGAGATTTGATTTCAATGAGTTTCTTATCGCAGGCAATGCGTGCTTGGTTATGCGATAACCAATCCATGCCTAAGACTACATCGAATCCCGCTAGTTTCATAGGTAAAAGAGAGACAGGGATAAGATGATTCTTGATGGATATGATGCATCCGTCAAGAATGGAAGAAGCGGTTTCTATAGTTCCATCAGCGAGCTCTACTTCATAGGTTATGTCTAGAGTTCTTACGGGCAAGTTTAATAGTTCACTAAACTTATGATCTACAAACGACCTATCGGCGTCCGAATAAAAAAGAACTCTAGCAAAAGTGTTGTTGATAAGGAACGTACCCGTTTTGACATTATTATCCTTTACTGCTTCCTTAGCATTCATTTGGAAGGCTCTAGCAGTGCCCTTCTCTCCACATCCGAAGCAAGTAGCATCCTTAATATTGCGGCACTCATGAGACCGATGCCCAGTTTTCTTGCAGATGTTGCATTGCTTCGGTTTTTGTTCTAAGCGACACTGTCCGTAGTGTTGCTTTTCACACGTCTTGCACGTCGGTTTGTGCTCGACTTTTGATTATCCTTACTAAACCCATGTGTTTCCTTTCTTGTTAAATTTATGGGAGTTTCCGTCCTCCCGTTTTCGCTTCCCATCATTGTCAGTCTTAACTGACATTTGCCTCACATAATCTTGTGTGAGGGAGAGGGATAGTTGTAACATCCGCCAAAAACCGGATTTACCAAACCCGCTCCGTTTATTAACCGAACAATCAGTTAAAAATTTCGTTGTGTATTTAATGCTCAAATTAATTTTAATCGATACATAATTAATAAGTATATTGGAATATAAAAGTTACATTTGAAAAAGTATTAAAAATAGTGGTTTAAAAATAAAACAAGGCTGCCGGGTTTCGAACCCGGGTCAGCCGGGTCAACCTGGTCAACAACGATTTAACTCTCATCCATCAAACCACTCCGCCACTTGTGTTCTTTAGTAACATATCAAAACAATTAATTCAAATATCAAACTCGAATTTAAAACTGACGCGCCCAATCGCAGTCGTCGGAAATCCCGACGATTTCGCCGAGATTGGACGGTTTCTTCTGTCTTAACGTAAGCATTAACCTCAACATCGGTTATAACCGATGTCCAGTCCGCGACTTTGGTCATAATTGCCGGAAAATTATTGACCGACGAATCAAGACGGTAAACGGACCACATTCGTCGATGTTCTGCCCTATAAATACACCCTCTAACTTCTGTTAGCCTTTTCGCTCACAATCACACCCTTTCTCGACGTAATTTCACTCGCCAGAAACCTTCTGCAACTCGCCGGAAAACCGAACCCCTTCACCTCTGTGCCTTACTCTAAAAACTGAACACCTAGAGCTCATACCGAAGCCACCCACACTCACCTCAAGCTCCCTGAAGACCCTCTGCCGCAAGACACACGTCGCCGGAATAACTTGCTATCACCGGAATTTCACCGGCGAAACAGAGGATCTCTATTCGGTATATCTTACACCTAATCTCTCTCGTTTTTATTAATCTCACATGTAGCTAATCACAACACACTAAAGAAACTGATTATTTTTGTCAAAACAGTCGGACACCGGTTCTGGTTAAGTTTAACGAAGAAGATGAAGCTTTCAGTTATATATATATATAATTTAAATCAAGTTTTATCTCGGGTTAGACACACAGTCCAGCGGTGGACTGTGTGCAAATAAACACGCATACGTCCCGAGTTCGATTCTTGTCCCACGCACACTCGCCTTAATAAAAATGTCCATTTTTAAAACTGAACCGGATTCACTTGCAAAAAGATGTTAAGTTTAATAAAAACCGGAATAATAACCAAGATAGACACACAGTCCAGTGGTGGACTGTGTGCGCGTTTAAACCATACGTCTCGGGTTCGAGTCCAGACTACCGCACCGGTTCTGGCAATTATCAAACTTTTTATATAAGGCAGAAATGAATTTATCTAGTTTGTATATAAGTATAATAAAAACCAAATTATTTACCAAGTTAGACACACAGTCCAGCGGTGGACTGTGTGCCAAACTAACCCACAGGTCCCGGTTTCGAGACCTGTGGAGAGCACCGAGCGAGACATTAAAATCGTTTTTAAAATAAATGATTTTCGGATTAATTCAATTAGTATATAAATATAATTAAAAACAGAAATATTTCAGGTTAGACACGTAGCTCAGTTGGTAGAGCTGCGTGCACGCGAACGGGAGGTCTCGGGTTCGAGTCCTGCCCGGCGCATACAATTACACAATGAAACCGGTCAACAAGTCAACGGTCAATGGTCAACAGGTCAATAGTCAACAGTAAAAAATCAACATTTTTTTATTACTTTTATTTATTTATTTAAATAAAAAATACTTAAAAATAACATTTTTAAAGTTAGAAAATAGCCTTAAACTCACAAAAATATATCCAATAATCCTACTAAAATCGATTAATAAAATCCGTTTATTTACCGAACCATTATGTTATTATCTAGGTTAGTTTCACTCGTGGTTAAATCCAACTTCGTGCGCATTCAACATCATCAACCGAACGCACCCAATGTGAGTGAATCTTACAACTCCCCTTTTTAATTACACGTTTTGGGGTGTGTCATGTGTCACTAAAATTAACTCGTTTATTTAAACTTGTGCCATACCATATTGTGATCTAAACTTAGAATGTATATATTGTTTGTAGTTATGTATTTCATATTGTCAAGTTGTATGCAAATCATTCATTAGGCCCATCAGTTCGTAGAACAACGCGTGCCTCAAAACTCATTCATTAGGCCCATCAGTTCCTCGTGGGAGACGAGTTGAGCAACGCGTGCCTCAAAACAATCTATTATTGTATGTGTGTGCATTATTTAATATTAAGTGATTTGTGAATAAGTTTACATCTATATTTACTCATATGTGGTTGTGCACTTTATTTTATAATCAATTCAATAAACTTGTTCAAATGTTTTTCATAGGATTCACTCGTCAACTTTTTGTTGATCCAAAAAACCATTTTTACACATGATACAGGTGAACAGGATGAAGCAAGGAAAACATAGGAAATGCCTTAGAAGAAAACAATGAAGTCTAGAATGATGTTTAGGACATGATGAAATTAAGATTGTATGTTTCCCTTTAAATTGTAATAATGAATATGAAACGTTATAATAAATGTCATGAGCTTTGATGATAACCCAATCATGCCCCGATCACCTTTTCCGCTGCGGGTCGGGGTGTGACAATAGTTCTACAGCAGATTTGTAGGTGCCAGGCTGCACCGCCTTAACCATACTCCTGATTTCAGGAGCTAGCCCATTGATAAAACGTGCGATACGTTTGGGCTCTGGGGTGACTAAATAAGGCACTAGCCTTGAGAGAGAGTTGTAGTCGGTAACAAATTTCCGACAATCCATGTTCATCATAGTCAGATTTAAGAAATCTGACTCAATTTTCTTTAATTCATGGGGCGGACAGTAGGTATCTTTCACCAAGTCCACAAACTTGGACCAACTTAAGTTGTAGAGATGAACTTTGCGTGTAGATTGAACCAAGGCTTTCCACCAGATAAGGGCATCGCCCTTGAATGACTGAGACACATACTTAACCACATTTTATCAGCGCAGCCGCTGATATCCACCACCATCTCCATCTCGTCCAACCATCTCAAGCACTCAACAACTCCTTTTTCCCCATTAAAATCACGGGGTCTACAAGACACAAAGTACTTGTAGGAACAACCATCGCCATCGACATTCGGCTTCTTAGGATGTTCATCACTCTTTGCTATACTCCTCACATTCGAGGAGTGTGCCTCACTCTTTTTCGTCCTTGAGTGGCTAGGCTGAGTTTTAGGTTTAGAGACGGGCTTTTAAAACGAGAAGCGCTCGACTATGATCGGTAACCAGATTTATCCTTTAGGCTTTGCCAATCTCTGTGGCAATAAGTTCTCTCAAGTAATTCTTACTTATGATGATATTCTCATTAGCGTCGTCATCGTTGCGCTTACTATTCACTTCGTTTGATCTCACCATTGTTGCAACTTTACTTCTAATTATTGAGATGAGCTCGGTTAGATGCTATGGTACCCTTATTCACAACATGGTTCTATGACCATATGGAATTTTAGATATTAAATGTGGTATACTTATATATAACCTAGGTCTCAAAGGACCATCATAGGCATTTATAGATTGGACATAGTCCAGAATATATCAGTTAGTGCGTCATGCGTTACTACTGTATTATTGCTCATTGGCTTACACTGCTATTGAGTGTTTGAATAATTTAACCAGGATCTCACTGGATCATTTAGGCGATAGGGTGCGAACATTGTCACTTACTCATTTGACTAATGTGGCAATGATTGTCACAGGAAATTAAGGGTAACTCCTCATTGAGAGTTAATATAGAGAAATGATAAACTTGGAAGTTGAACATTGTTCACCTTTGCTAGACAGAAGGTTACTTCCAAAATTTTCATTTGCCAATTTCTAATTAATCATAGTTATTGGCTAAAAGATCTTGGGATGATATAGCGGATCAATAAAATTCGATTGAATCATGATGATCGATTGGATGAAACATAACATGAAAAATTCCATTAAAGAAAACGTTACATAATTGCCTAATATATATAGGACTTGAAATAACAAAAATAGTTCACGCAGGAACTTTAACAGAAATAACAATGTCCACGCCGGGACTTTTGGAATTTAAATTACATATATGAAAATACAAAGTTAGTCATCCTTCCTTCATTTTACTGTTTTGTAAAGCTTCTTGATAAATTTCATTTCTTCTCTGATTTCTTGACCTGTTTTCGCATTTCCCTTACTTGATCCAAGGCCTCATTAATGGCCTCGAGTGGTACTTGTGGTTGGGGTTGCGGCTGAGGTGGAGGTGGTTGCGGCTGAGGCGCAACTGGATACGGATATCCATAAGGTGGATACCCGGTAGAGGTATAAGGAGGTGGGTAGGAAGGGTAAAAGGAATGATAAAGGTTATTATGAATAATTGCATCATAATAAGGATCTTGCTCTAAACCATGGTGAATGTAATTATACAAGCCATGAGGGTCGGCAGTGTGAAACCCTGATGGTCCTGTATATGCAGGTATTGGATTGGCAAAATCCGGCGGTGGTAGAGGTGGTTGAGGCAGAGGCTCAACAGTTGGTTGTGGTGGAGGCTCCACCACTGGTGATGTGTTCGAGGGTCCACCCATTTGTGGGTCCTCAGAGATGATGGGGTAAGAGGGTGGAAAAGGTGGTAGCGAACCCGACCTTTGACCAGCACGCACCGACATACGTGCCCCACGCTTTCGGCGTGGTTGTGATGATGATTCAGGTGGTGGCTGAGGTTGGTCCACCTGTTGCATTTCAACATCCTCTTGGTGAGGATGGGGTGATGGGTTTTGGTTTGGGGAGTGCTATGGTATGAGGGCGTGTTGACAAACACATATTGTGCCCATCTTTGGTCAAATTCATCGGGACCTCTATATGGAGATCCTGCCACGGAGTTCGAGCCGCTAGACAGCTCAATAGGATGACCATACGATCCGGTTTGCGGGAATTCCTCCGGGTCGGAATCTTCCTCCATATGTGTGGGTGAGTCAACTGGAGGGGTTTCTGGTGTGGGTTGGTTGACTGGTTATCGAAATAGGAGTTGAAGTATTCTTGTTGGGAATGGGAGTGTGAATGGTGAGATTGATGGGAATGGCGTGAATGGTAGGAATGCTGAGAATATGAATGAGGTGGGGAGTATTCATGTGATATCGAATGTCGGTAAGGTTCAAAGGGGGATGAAGAATCTCCGGATCCTTCGTAAGGGTTGTATTCAGGTAAGTTGGCTGCTCCAGCTAAAGAGGGTCTGTATGGTGGTCTAAAGGATGGTCCACTAAAAGATGGTCGAGTCATTGAGGGTCCACCCCTCATGGGTCCTTTTCCCTTTCCTCCACGTCTAAACTTAGGCGACATTATTCCCGTTTCAAAAATAAGTTAAACAAATACAAGCTAGAATAATAAGATGGAAATGATTACACCTAGGTCAAAGTCTAGACTCGAAAGTCTGAGAGATGTGTGTTATTATGTATTCCCGAGATTAAACACAAAAGCTAGTGTTTAATTCACTCGAGAGTTGGATCTGATACCAACCTGTCACACCCCTAATTTCCATGTATAACCCGGTGGGCCTGGTTGGGGAATATCGTGACGTAAGTTGATATCATCATTACCAAGGAATACAATAATACACAGCGGAAGTCTGGATAATTACTATTACAAACGTTTGAATGTTCAAAATTCAAAATAATAAATACAACGCTTGTAACTAGATCCACAGGCGGATCGAAATGTGAATACAAAAGGAAACTTGACAGACTAAGGCCTTCTAAGCAAAGGTTGCAAGTTCCTCCTAAGCTTCGCCGAGCACTTCCAGCCTAATTACGTATACTTGTCACCTGCGCTTCGTCTTTTGAAAATACGTCAGTTTTCACTGGTAAATACGTTTAACCGACTCATTTTGAAAACATTTCGAAAACATTTAGTGTACACAATAGTACTTTGTTTTATAAATAACTTGGGATAAATAATTTCATGTTATCAGTTTTACATGCTAATAATACATTTAGAGCCCGAAAACTATGTCGGGATCATGACTAATCGACACACCACTTAACACCTTTAATAGGTGCACCCCTAATGGGTCATAATTTTAATTTAGCATCTGACGGGTGTATGCCTACACCCCGTGCTTAGGTCGTGGCCATTTAAATGGCCGTGGATATCCAGGACACGGTCGTTTTAACTCCCAAATGTTTAATATTAAGCAATACGAATTAAAATGGATTATTTGAATTCCCAACTCATTGGTCTCTGATCCCATATCCAACCAGCGGTATTAGTATACCGTATCCCAAGCCCGTATAAGGTAAAATAAGTTAAATTATTTACATGGCTTGCAAAGTCCTTAGTAATAAGAAAATAAGCAGAGCACAGCTGTAATCAAAATAAACTAGCTTGGTGACAATATACCAGAAGTCTCTAGCTTGGAAAGGAGGGTTTTATTAACCGATTAGTTAGCTAGCGGGTCTTTATTTGGTCATTGACTAGACCGGCTAATTTAAAATAAAGATAACGTACAAAGCGCTAGATTAAACGGTGACCGGAAAAGAATGTATTTTGGCCCCGACAAGTGCTAGGACTGGTATAATATGGGTTACCATTTTACATTATGAAATTTGAGAATATTTTGGTATGGCTAAACCCGTTTCGGTTAAATTGCGTAAACTAGTCACGTAGGCTTAACCGTACACATATAAGCGAAACTGGGTAACCGGTGAGTCCTACACAAGTTCCATATGCCATTAAGTTTAAAATATGATACTATAACAGTAGGTTATTGATATGACGACCCGTTATGGTTTTAAAAGTAAATTATGCCTTTAACGGCATTTTCATCATTTATAAAATGTAATAACGGGCTTATATGTAAACTGATGTTATTAATATAAACATTCTGTAAAAATAACTATTTTATGGTGTTATATCAATAGGACATCAATTATATGCGTGGTTTATAGTTTAAGACCAAACTATGTCCCGAAAGGGTAATTTGGTCATTTCACATATAATTGATAACTTATTTGGGAATCTGAGTCTGGGACATGTACCTACTGCTAATAATTCGAAATTATGTTTTGAAATCAGTAGGTATCAAGTCTCAATGCTCCAATATGGTTTTAGACCACATTATGCGCCAAAACGGCGATTAAGTCGCTAATTGATCGATTTAAACGGTATTTAAGTAAAACTGTTGTTGAGACCAGGTATGTATGACCAAAATATGTTAATACATATATTATATCAGTAAGCATAAGGTTTTGGTTCATAAAAATGTTTAAAACTCATTTCAAGTGCCGAAAGGGCGCTATCGTCATTTAAGGACATAATGTGTAAACTAGAGATTAAACTCAGTTCGCAACCTGAATAAATATCCCAAATAATCTTAATAATGATATTACATCAGTAGGTAATGAGTTTTGATGTCAAGTTTATTGTTTAAACCATTTTATGTGTTAAAAGGGCGTTTTAGGCGTATTTAACGGATACTCGCATAATGACTCAGATTTCTACATGACCATGTCCCATAACTCCAGAGGGGTTATAATACATTATAACATGGCCATAATGCAACTTAGGGACAGTAGGTAATGTTGCTAAATCGGGTCAGAACTGAAAGTTAAAGCAGAAGTCAAACTTTGCGACTTTCGGTTGTGAACCGACCTTAGACCTGGAATTGACGAGCCGAACATGTTCCTACATGTTCTTATGATTATTACCAAGTTATTAGGATGTCAAAACAGGTTTTATAACACCTACATTGCTTTTATGAATTTATTTCAAAACTGACCCGTTTGACTTTTTATTAACATGACTTTGACCTGTCAATTGGCCAAGCAAACGTGGTAATCAGGAGATGCCCTCTTGAGGGATTAACACCTACCTTATTACGATCACGTAGCCATATTCGTTACGAACATTGGCTGGACCATAATGGTCTTAGCTTAAAGTTAAAACGTTTTTACGTCAACGCTTTGACATTGGCTTAAAACTTACTAAAACTGAAAGGAGAGGGTTGGAACACTTACTAGTGAACCAAAGATAACTAAGGACTCAGAGGAAGTCCCCAAAGAGCTCAGGAACCTCCAAGTGAGCAATAGAGAGAAGAAGGGAAGGATGAGCAAGTTGGGAGCTCACCCAAGGTTGCTATTTATAGCAATGGGGAAAGCATAGGATCAAGGCAGGTGTTGGGGGATGATTCCAGATGAAGACAAGTGTTTTTGGTCGTGGCACAACCATGGAAAAGGGTGGCATGGCGAGCAAGGTGGCAGGGTAGCAAGCTGCCATGCATTTTGTCGCTGCGACCCCTTACGGACCGTAAGGGTCATGCCTTGCGGTCCGTAAAGACCTCTGGCGCCCACAGATTTTGAATAGTTACGGACCGTAACCATTGAGGCTTGCGGTCCGTAACCGCCTTATTGAAACAGTGATCTGTTTAACCTTACGGTCCGTAACCTAGGATGGTTACGGTCCGTAAGGGCCTCCAGAGATTGAAAGTTTGGCATTTTAATCACATTGGTCCCCCGACTTTTCTTGATGCTCGTTCAGAGGTTATTAAAATAACATGACGGCGTCGTTGGTCTCTCTCGACTACACGTGGAAACCAAGAATTTTTTTGGGACATGTGTCGGATTTTTATTGGACGAGATTTTCGAGGTATCACAGAAGGGCTCTCCAAAGACTCATGAGGTGGCTAAAATGGTAAATTGACCAAATTCTTGGCTAAAATGGTAATTTTCCCATTGTAACCTGTTATTTTAGGCAAAAGACATATTTAAAAAATAAAATTAAAAGCAAGACCGAAAAACTAATTAATAGAAATACTTGTTAATGCAATTTTAAAAGTATCGTTTTCACTTGCTCTAGAAATTTATATACCTGTTAACAGCTCTACACTAGACAATCTTATATCCGTCATGTGACACGTGAGAGATAAATCAAGTTCGTCGAGCAATTTTCTAACACTAAAATTTTTTCTTCCTATGTGAGATGCTATAGTTAGCACTCAAGCTCTGATATTGTATACATCATCAATGCCCAAAGGATGAAACCAACTTTATATGCCTGGACGTGTTTATCCCATTTGTTTTTGATACACTTTATTTCATTGTGTCAAAGGCTGTGGATTTACTTAGTCGAGTTGAAAAGGTCATGCATAGCAATGTTATGACCACGCGATCTATGGATGTAGTTTTTAAAAGATTTAGTTTTGCTATTCGAAAAATGGTAGCGGCACAGCTTGTAGCCCGTTTACCTTTTATCTAGATGTAATTTCCAGTTGGAGTTGATGTTCAATAAATTTTTTTTTGAAATTTCAGTTAAAGAAATAAAAAACACTTTATATTACTCACATGATGGCGAAAATTGGCATTCATATGCTTCTCTCAGATTCCTAACATTGTTTAATTTATAAAGAAAAACATATATATAAATTTACATTGAGATAGATGGTATATTTTAAATTAAATTATAAAAAATTAGATGGTATATTATTTGTTAAAGCTGGATGCATAAAATATCTATTGAAAACAGCTAATATAAATCAAATGAATCGTTTTATACATGCCAGTGTCCACCCAAACAAATAAAATAAAATCATTTATACGTATCTTTCTTGGATTGTCATCCACAAAAATAAAGACACTTTGAATAAATTTAAAGATCAATCAAATTAACTAACACAAAAGCATAATTAAGTCTCTCAAATATTATTTCTTTCTTAATCCTTATTTTTCTACTTTATTATAGGTATTTTTAAATGTTAGTTACTTCTTAATAAAAACTTGTAAACAACCCCATACAAACACCCTAGTTTATTTGATTGGTCAAAAGTTAAAAGATCATATATATCGTTTTTCTTTTTTATAGTTAGGGGCTGTTTAGGTACCTTATTTAACAATCTTATACTGACTCGATTAAGAGGTAGTCTTTGGATCGATCGTCGTGTTTCTATAACTTACTCATTACGAGACTCTATGAACCACTAAAATATGTCTTTTAAGTGAATCAAACAAACTCTACCTCTGACTGATTCATACGTAACCTCTTAATGTCCCATGACATTATAGCCTAGTGGTATCTTGGGGGTGGGATAAGGCTTATGACCATTAGGTCATAGGTTCGATTCTCACAATGGAGGGTTTTTTTGATTTATTGGGTTTCCTCCTGAATTGGTGTATAGGCACTATAGCCCAGTGGAGATGGATATGATCGGGTGGTTTCCCTGGTGACACGATGATACTCCGATTATTAGTCAATGATCCAAATTTGCCCTTCTCAAAAAAAAAAAAAAAAAAAAAAAACTCTTAATGAAACATAACTTACTCTTGATTGTGTCAGATATTTTTTTTAGATTAAAGTACAAAACTGGATCATAAAGGTTTAAAAATAAAGTGGACCCAGTAGGTTCACAATAGTCAACAGTGGCTTATGTTTAATGTTAATACTTACGGCTGCGTCACTTTCCTCTTCCTCTCCATCACATACTTCTTCATCATTTCCTTCATCCCAGGGTAACTCTTTTACTCCATACCTTTTTTCTTCTTCTTTTAATTCTGCAATATCATGTAATTAAACTCATCAAATCAACAAACCCATAACATGAATTTTGAAATTTCATTAAATATTTCAACATGTGTCTGTTTCATTTGATGTTCACTGTTTTGTTGGGGAGTTGACTCTTCTTTTGATTACTTTAATGTTGTGATAGGAATTGATGTTGTTATGGATAGATTTGTGAATCTTTCTGGTTAATTATCTATCGGTTTTTATATTTTGATGTTGAAACTCTTGTGAAAACCCTAAATTATGTTTAAATTTCTTGCTTCTTGATGATATTTGATCAACATCTTGTATATCTATCGGTTTTTATATTTTGATGTTGAAGCTCTTGTTAAAACCCTAAATTATGTTTAAATTTCTTGCTTCTTGATGATATTTGATCAACATCTTGTATGATTTGGCAGTCAAAACAGACCATCATATCCATGAGTAGAGACATAGACACACATGATCATTACCATCTAAATGGCACTTTGCCGGCCGATATACCGGATAATTTGAAAGAATTCTTGTCTCAAGATGAAGGTCTTAGTTATGAAGAAGTTATCTTGCAACAGGTAATTTTACTTTTTTTTTATATTTTAACTAAATTTAAGCAAGTATGGTTCTCGATTAACCGAAACTGGATGCAACAGGCATGCGTCTATCATTCGTATCAAGAATGTGTAGCAAGCAGGGCTGTGGGTACTAATGATGATGATGATGAGGCTGATGAATCGAGTTCTTCGGAAGATGAGGGTGAACCATCAAGTGTGATTTCGCAAGAAGTGATGGATGAAGCTTTTGCTAGATCTTTGCAGGAGTTAGGGGAGGAGTTTGATGAGTTCTTTATAGCGGAATTCAATGCTACTCCAGATTTGAACCAAGACGATATTGATCCTGCTAACATGCGATACGAGGTACAGATGATCAATCATGTAGGGTAGTTTTGAAATTAGATTTTTGAAAACCTTTTGTTGGTTTTTTTTTGTGCAGGAATTGTTGAACCTAACTGAAGCGGTTGGCGTGGAGAACGTAGGATTATCCGCAGCGCACATTTCGCAGTTACCGATCACCATCTACACATCAGGAGTGTTTTCGAATAACCCGGAAGAAAAGTAAGAATTTTTTCCCGCTGAAAATATTTAGTGTCTGATTAAGCAAAGCTACACAAATGAAACAAACATGCCTAGTAATATCTCGCTCATAAAGTAGTTTATAGTCTGGTGAGGATGAGATGTAAGTAAACCTTAAGGCCTCATAAAAAAACTATTTTTTTTGACGGTACAAAAAGATAAGTAAAAAAGGTAATATATATATATATATATTAGAAAAACATAAACAAAACTAGAAATAGTAATAATAGTTGTAGAATAGAAAAACGAAATGACAGAAAAAGGATCACGAACCACCTAAAAAGCTGCAAAACTGCAATCTCTGTATCTTTTGATCTCATATGCGACTATGCGTTATGTCCACTAATAAATATGTGGATTTAGGTGCGTGATATGTCAAGAGAATTTCAAATTCGGGAAACGCATCATCACATTGCCATGTGTTCATCAGTATCATAGGAAATGCATCATCAAATGGTTAAAGAATAAAAAGGTTACAATTTTCTGTATTATTTGACATGTTTACCGGTTAATCTTTGGTTAATTTAAGGTTATAAATATGTTTCAGAACTGTCCTGTTTGTCAAAAGGAGGTGGTTTAAGATTTCATCCTTGAAGCCAAAACCTACGAGAGGGCTTGACAACGAACATCGTGTTAAGGATTGAGTCAACACTCTGTTTTGCTTAAATCTTGTTGCATTTTTCTTGTGTATTTTGGTCTAGAGAGATTTATATAAGGGACATCTAAGCTTCTGATTGATATGGTTGTTTAGTTACATCTATCACTATCTATTTTGCCTCAAAGAAAGAAATGTACATTTGGTATTTAATCTTGAAATTACTCTTCATGTTTTACATGTAAATGATTTATTGAACATAAACAAGGAAACGTAGACCACGTGTAGTCCATTAACGCCCCCATGTCAGATCAGCAAGGGGGCGTTAAACACCACCCATTCCGCTGTTGAAGAGGCGCTAACTAGGGGTGCTAAACGAGTCGTGTTTGCGGGTTGGCGGGTTCAACCCGACCCGAACTTGAAATTTTAGATGAACCCGAACCCGACCCAAACTCAAAAGTTGTGCCATACATATCACATATGAACACGAACCCGACTCGAATATTCGCATGCTGACCTGAACCCGCCCGTTCAACCCAATTTTTTTTTTATTTTTTTCAGCAAATTAATATATTAAAATTAACATCTACTACAAAGAAAAATTTATATAATGAAGTTACATTAAAATAATAAAATTTTGTCAATTTCCCTTTTTCAATTATATTTATAGCATAAAATACACACTAAATTTAATTTATGACATAAAACATGTTGTAAAAAAATAAATATAATAGAAATGGGTTAAATGGGTCAAAACCCGGCTAGGTTGACCCGAACCTGACCCGTTTAGCTAAATGGGTTCGCGGATTCAACCTGAAGCTTACCCGAACTTGTTTAGACTAAAGCCAAACCCGCGAATTTCGTATAGGTTCGTGTCGTGTCAGAAATTCACACCCTAGCGCTAACGATACCCCCGCCACCACATTCGTGGGCGTTAAAGATATGGTTGTGGGGCCCATTAACTCTTCAACCAATAACTTTCTTTTTTTACTTTTCTTTAATTTAAGCTTTAGCTATTCAATTCACTGTAGCTATTGCCTTATTGCCCATTGCCTTTGTGACGCTACCTTGACAACAATTTTTGAGTGGATTTAGTTATTCTACTACGCATACCTTAGGCAGTTCTTATTCAAATTATGTAGAATAATCTAAAATTCTTGAGTTTAATTTACATAAGAAAAGTGGATTTTTACGGTGTCACTAAATGTGTCAATAAGTTATTCATGTCCTACCTAGACGTAGAAATAGTGCCACTAGCTATGAGACGTGCCATCAGGTAAAGGTGCTATAGAGGATCATGTTCTGTCGCTGTTCATGTTTAGTAACACTGTGGCTATTCATGCTCCTCAGTGACACTATAGTGTCAGTATTACACATTTTCTACTACCATAAATTTTGTGAAGCTAAAGCAAAGCAGTTACAATAATTGTGTTACATAATACATACCTCAGGAAGATTCTGTAGAAATCAATGTTTTAAAAACCGTTTTTTAATCGTATCGGATTAAACTCAGAAATGATTCAACCGGTTGAACCGGGTTGTACCAGACAGTTCAACTGTGTTGACAAATTAACTCTATAAATTCATAAAATATAATTTCAACTTAAAAAATAACCAAAACATAAAATATAATTTCAACTTAAAAAATAACCAAAACTATATCATTTCATAATAAAAAAATATTCCAAAAGTTAACCAATAATAAAAAAATTATCCAAAAGTTCATGATTAAATACCCATTATATAGCAATTAGCAAACACTATAACAATTAACAACATGAATGATTGAACAAAAGTCAAAAGAAGGTAAACCTGGATAATCGGTTGAAGAACTTAATTTGAAAAACCCAATGGTTTTCTATCTTTGAGTGAGGAAGAGTTTGATCGATGTGGATAGTCAATTGTGAGCGCTATGTTTTACAATTCAACTAAGAAGGTAAATAGTCATTTTTTAGGCACCTAAAAATTAAAAGTTCAAAATATTCACCTTTGGCCCGGTATGAACCGGTACCGGTATACCGGTTTAAACCGGTATAACCTAATTTACCGGCGGTTATAACTTCTTTACCATTTCTTTAGTTTACCGGTATGATTCGTGCTGGCTAAGCATCCGACATCAGGTTTAACCGGTTCAACCGACCGGTTTAAACCGGTTTTTAAAACATTGGTAGAAATGGAAAAAAAGTGCAACTGAAAGGAAGTTACTCAACTTCTAACTTAAATAAAACTCCATAGTAATGAAGTAATTATTTTATTAGTCCCTTGACTTTAGATCTCCTTCAAACCACTCCGTGAGATATTTTGCACAACCCGTAAATGTCCTTCAAGTAAATAGGGCTAGGGTATAGCGGAAATAAAGTAAAATAATAAAAATGATGCCATTACTATTCACTCATTCACTTGTATACATAGCATGTTGGAGTCTCTGGAAAGTAACTGAGCTAATATTTAATTGGGGGAAGAAGCCTAGAGATAAGATAATCCTGTATGTCCTTGCTCATAACTTGAGATAAGATAATCCTGTATGTCCTTGCTCATAATAAGGGAAGAAGTGTAGAGATAAAATAATCATGGACGTCCTTGCTCATTCGTTTAACTAGATAAGAAATAGGTCGAAATGGAGATCAATTGATTAGGGAACATGGTGCGGTTCACCTACCTAATGCTTTGAGCGGTTGGATAAGAAAGACGTTTAGTGACACCTTATAAAATGAAATCAATGAGTAGACTCGAGGCTTATAATCATTGGGTGGCTGGCCCAATGGTAGAGGCAAAGCCTCTAGGAGTGCCTAAGGTTTACAGGTCACGGATTTAAGTCCCGACCCACAGGCGGTAGGCTTATAATATCACTTTGTAAAAAGAGGGGCAGAGCTAAATATCTTATTGACAATTTATTAAAATTAGACTGATGGAACTTTTTTGATGACGTTTTATAAAAGGGTGATTTTATTCTCACATCCTTTTCACTTCATCTCTCTATATATCTATGTATATATATAGAGAAAGACAGAGAAGAGGCCAACACTATCATGAGTGAGTAAAACCAATACTATCACGAGACTTTTTGTAAAGTAAGTAGGAGTAACACTTTCAGTGACACTTTGTAAAAGGAGTGGTTAGAACCAAAAAAAAATGTAATAATAGTATTAAAGAATATGCTAAAAAATAAAGACTTCTAATGAAATTTTGAAAAAAAAAAATAAATTTGAGAAGAATTACACTTTTGACTTTTCATGAGGTTTATCAAAATTCATGAGTAAAAACTAGAGTAAATTGCATAAAACATCCTTTATGTTTCCTCAAACTTGCAGGTTACAGCCTTAATGTTTAAAAGTTGCTAAAAACAACCTTTAAGTTTATTTTGTTGCGGGTTCAATCCTTTACAGCTAACCACGTTATTTTCTTCAGTTAAGTTCCCTCACATGATCAACCAAAATGACGAATATACCCTCACATGTTATGCATGTGAGGGAACTTAACTGAAGAAAATAACGTGGTTAGCTGTAAAGGATTGAACCCGCAACAAAAATAAACTTAAAGGTTGTTTTTAGCAACTTTTAAACATTAAGGCTGTAACTTAAGGATGTTTTGTGCAATTTACTCTAAAAACTAGACTTTCAATTGCCATATTAAAATAAGTAAAAATAAGACTTTTACTTGCCATTATTTTAAAAAGTAAAAAATAAGACTATTACAAGCACACTATTAATGAAAAAAATGTGTGAGTAAATTTTGACATTTATTCACTCTTATTATGTGTCATTCAAAGTTAATTTTCTTGTAAGGCAAATTGATTGAAAAATCATAAATACTTATATTTCATTCCGAAAAAAGTCAAATATCATGCTAAAACTTAATATATTCTCACCTAATTATCATCAACAGAAATAGTTTTTATTTTTTACCTTTGTTATGTGTGTGAATTTGATTGGGGTGGCCTTTGAAAATAACGTACCATATGGGTTTTCACATGATTCATGTGGGTGCTTTTTTATTCATACTAAAGGACGTTGATAATGTTACTATATTAAACTTAAAGCATGTTTCCACATCAAAATGATATAATATCTTTAACTTAACAACAGCTTAATAATAAAAGTAAAAACATTTATTTAAGAGTATAGTAAATGGCAGTGTTTTAAAAACCGGTTTAAACCGGCCGGTTGAACCGGTTAAACCGGATGCCGAATGCTTGGCCGGTACGAATCTACCGCAACACTCCAATGCATTAACTTGATGAGGATGACGTTGATAGTGAACTTTTTTATTATTTTTTTTATTATGGGTAACTTCTGGGATTTTTTTATTATGGAATAATGTAGTTTGGATTATTTTTTGAGGTAAAATTATATTTTATGGATTTATTGTGTTAATTAGTCAACACGGTTGAATCGTCCGGTACAACCCGGTTCAACCGGTTGAACCATTTCTGAGTCTAACCCGATATGATTTAAAAACCGGTTTTTTAAACATTGGTAAATGATGATTGTATTTGCATTTCTTAATTTAAGGTTACACATGTGGTGTACTTATATTGAGGACCATATTATAACACTAGTCCCTAAAATATCACAATAAATTATTTTAGCCTAATACTTCTCCGTGAGTTTAAATACGGGTGTGATTTTAGCTTGAAAGTGTAAAAGCTAATAAAAAAACTAAACAATAACACTAAACCAAATCTAGTCGAGTGAAAAGCCCAAAACTTGTCCTAAGACTTAGGTAAACTCACCAAGTTTGAAACTCACCAAGTTTGATTCAGCGGCCCATGTCTTTATTTTGAACCGCTACTATTTTATTAAAAACTAATAAAATATTAAACATATGGGCCGCTATTTCAAACCGTTACTATTTTATAAAACTGAAAATCAATGCAAACAAAGACATTATATAATAATATCTCGAATGTTAAAATCTCGGCAGTTTGAAAAAAAAAAAGAGTTCTCACACATCATGAGAGATGCCCACTTCATCCCATGCTACTCTCACTTTATGCTGTATTGTGTAATTGACTTGGCAAAGTTACCATTTCTATTATGCAAAAATTATACCTTCCTACTCTGACTTTATGCTCTATGGTGTTAGGGTGGAAGAAGTGGGTTCCGGGAACACATCTGGGAGTGGGGTTTATCGATCGGGAAGGTGATGCGGGTGTTTGTTCGGTGAGCGGGGAAGGGTGTAGGCGGTGAGTAGTCATCGATGCGGGAAAAGAAGAGGGAGAGAGAGGGGCTTAATGGTGGGCCCAACCCCTTTCAACCAATCACATATTTAATTTTTATTTTTAATTTAAAATTGCTTACCACTCCTTATGTGTTTGAGCATCCATAGTGTTTGAATGCAAATTGGAGAGTGAATAGAGAAGTTGACATGACATGATATTATTGGTTAAAAAACAGTTTACCACTACCCATTTGGAGAACATTCATTCCACTCTTAGAACATATAGAATAATAAAAAATAATTAAAATAAACTTGTTGCATGTGTTTACAAATTATATGTATTATGTGTATTACACTCCCCATAAATCCATGAGATATGTCTGCCTAAAAATTGGCACTCATTTGACCTCTTTTATAAACAACCTGTAAATCAATCCTACTCATAATTTAAGTAAGATGTTTATATAACCAAAAAATAAAATAACGAAAATAATACATCCACGCATAATTCAATTAAGGGTTTGTTTGTTTCATCTTTTAATGGCTCTTAATGGTTCAGACTTCTTACTGGTTCAACACTTAATGATTCAGACTGTTTGTTTTGCGGGCAGATGTCTGAATGGATCAGACACTTGCCTCTGAATGGTTAAGCATTATACTAAGTCTGAATGGTTAAGACCTCTTATCTGAATTGGTCTGACATTTGCCTATGAATGGTTAAACATTATATTGGCTCTTAGGAGTTCAAACCTCTTACTAATTTAGCATTTAATGGTTTAGATCTTTTACTGATTTAACACTTAACTATTCAGAAATTCTCAAACAGCCCCTAAAATACGAAAATGCTTGTTGTCTATTAGTTATATTATGTTAATAAAAAGTTTAAAGAATAATAGACATTTTGTATAGATGTTAATATAATAAGTTTGCGTGATCCACATTTGCCAATATATGTCTCCTGCCTCAACACTACCCTCCCTCCTTTTAAGTTATACATTTTACACACTCTTTGTTACAAAATCATCATAAGGCTATTAGTATGGGCCGTGAGTTGGCTGTTCTAAAAAAAATTGTTCTAAAAAAAATTCTTCGTTTATTCGTTTTATCTATGGGATCTTGGTTATCCAGAGCTACCACCGACGGATCTTTGACAAGAAGTAGCGAACGACCACTTGGTCTAGGAGACATCCCGGAGAACTGTCTGGCTATGGTTCTCGCGTACTTAGACCCGCCGGATATCTGTAACTTGGCAAGAACCAATAGATCTTTTCACCGGGCATCATCAGCCGACTTTATATGGGAACCAAAGCTGCCCAAAAACTACCGGATCCTCACTGAGAAACTGATGTCGTATAAAGGGAGTTGCGAGTGTTTGATCAAGAAAGAGATCTATGCTGGATTGTGTTGTCCCTAGCCCCAGAGGCTGTGGAATTTCTAAACAGGGTCCAACAGATTGTGAATAGTAATATTTCAACCTTTAAGGGCCGTTTCGTCTTTAGTAGGATTGGTTTTGCAATTCAAAAGGGGGTTGCGGTGCAGCTTGTTGCCCGTTTACCTGCCACTTGTTTGTAATTTGTTACTTTGGTATATAATTGATTTATCAACCCCAAAAAAAAAATAAAAAAAATTAAACACATAGAGACTCCATTAATGATGATCATATGCAGGAAGTGTGGATGGATAAAAGAGGAGGGATTTGCATGTTGGTTTCTTGGAAGGGGATGAAGATAACAGGCATTGATGATCGTAGATATTGGAGCTACATCCCCACTCTCCAATCAAGGTTTTTATCTTACTTCTATTAGTTTACTAAAAACCAATAATATGTGTTGTTTAAATTCATCATAACTTATGAATTAACAAATCTCCTGTCACTATGGTTATGATAAAGTCATAAAACCTAGTATATATATATATATATATATATATATATATTTACAAGGATTTCAAATCATCATTATAATTTGTGTATAAATTAAAGGCGTGTGTAAATTTTTATAACGTTATGAGTTTGAAAGGTGCTCATAACATTTTCTAGCTTAAGATATAATTATCAACTTGGGTCGAAATAAACCTTTGTTATATCGAGTTCGACTTAATTTTAGAACACGACTTGAGCTAGGTCGATCTGGTTGTATTTTCAAGGTGGACGAGTTAATCAATATTTTAAGGTTGGCTTAACTCGATTATCATTATTAATTTGTTACATGTGTATATTATGATGGTCAATCGATATTTTTTTAGCTCTATCACGAATTAACATAAATCCACTCTTATTGAAAAGTACTATATATGTAACAACTTATTATTATTATTTTTTTTTTTGAAAATTTTAGGGCATGTGATATATATGTTTTAAGTGTTTTAAAACAAAAAAATAAAAAAAAACCAAACGGTTTTTTTAATAAAAATAAACATGTTCTTTGTGTAACAGGTGTGTAACGCTAAACAAACATGTATGTTACATGCCCTGTAATTTTCAAAAGAAAAGAGTTTGTTACATATAGTTTCCTAAATTTGTTTCTCAATAAGAGTGAGATGCTTGTGTATACCAACCCTAACATTGCATTAACTAAAGCTTGATGCATGAGACGATTTAAATTTTAAACGAATAGCTAAGCTAGTCCCAGAGTCGATTTTTGAGTATTATCAATTGATATCCAGCAGTTTGCGAGTTGTTGTATATACTAGATTACTCCTCATTGTCAAGAAGAAAAGAAATATTTTCAAGTTTATTTTCTTAATCAATGATTATAACTTTATAAGATAACTTGTGAGATTATTTGTGGTTTATATCTTTCTGGTTTAACTTTAGCTGTTAAATCCATGAATATCACTTCATCAATAGTCAAAACATAAATTTATAGGGACATTATTATTGTGTGTGTATTGTTTAAAATATATATGTTACATTTGTTATCTAATGTACTTGTATAGTTTCGACATTTAAAGAAGTGGCAAAGCTTGCAGATCATGGACCAAACTGTAGAATTTTTAATTTTATTAGTATTATTATTGTTGATTTTTATGATGAGTAAATATGAATAGGTTTTTACGTAAAGGAAATCTTAATTGTAATTTTACATTAAAAAAAACATATGTTAAAATAATGTAATATGTTTTTTTTGTTGTTCGTCGATTTATCTAAATTATGACCTTGAAACAATTATAAATTTTGATTTTATTAATTGAAAAATTATTTGTTCATTATTTGTGATTTAAAATAACCCGATATTATCCGACAGCTTGCAAATTGCTCCCTATGGGCTGATATGATATATAAATAAATCTTTTTGGAAGTCAAAAATGATTGTTTTTTTATTATTAATTAATTTATACACAAGTATTTTCTAAGGAATTTCTAGAAGAAATACCCATTCTACCGGCATATTGTTTTGAGTGAAATCACATTTGGGACGTTAAAGTTTACATAATATTGTAATTGGTGTATTATTTATTTATTTATTTGCATGTTGAGTTATATCCCACACTCACCACTTAACTTTTCGTCCAAGATATTGAACTAATCTCAAAATAAATAAATGTGATTCTTTGGCATTTAGGTCATCATTAACGTAACTTTCCTGTTTGTACGTTAACCTATGAAATTTAAAATAAAAGCGTATACTTCTACTACATTTTATTAACGTATTTCATGATAATACTGTAGATTTCACACTATCGCGTATCTTCATCAGATATGGTGGTTGGAAGTAGGAGACTTGGAGTTTGAACTTCCAGCGGCAAGATATAGCCTTTACTTTCGTCTCAAACTTGGGAGACCATCCAACAAGCAATGTTCAACTACGACTCAACTAGTTCATGGTTGGAACATCAAGCCCGTTCGGTTTCAATTTTCAGTATCCAACGATGAGCATGCAATATCTGAACATTTTCTAAACGAGCAAGGGAAATGGTTACGGTATCATGTTGGGGATTTTGTTATAGAGAACTCGTATAAACCTACTAAAATCAACTTCTCTATGACACAAATCGAGATTACTCATCAGAAAGGTGGTTTGTCCTTAGACTCAGTGTTCATATGCGACAATAAACTTGACATGCAAGAAATGTTACCATGGTTGTAAGGATTGATTACATAAGTTGTTTAATGTGCTTAAAGTTGATTATGAAACGTTTAAATGTTATCAAAACATCATACTTTCATCAAATATAAACCACTATAGCCCATGGTTCATGCAAAGTCGTTATTTATGTTATTCGGTTAGCCTGTCATTTTATAAAATAACCATATTATATAATAGTAGTTTAATTTTAAATCAATTTTATGTTCGTAATTCGTTTGACATATTCAACCCAACCCATGCATTTAATCGTACTCAACTTCAGCGTGTATTTTTTTCTATTTTATTTCGTCCCTATAACTACAAATATAACTTCTTTCATCATGAAGGTTAATGGCTTGTATATTACCTTGTGCGCGTTGTGCATAGAGGCGCATAAACCGGTTAATTTGATTTTTTGACTTTAACGGATTATTTTTTACTGATTCGGTTACTTACTTTAACCGTTTCCGTTAATTAAGTAGTTAGTTCCCGTTAATTAAGTAGTTATTATCGGTTAATAACCAGTTTTTTTCCTTTTTTGAACCCTCAGGAGTTTTTTTTTTCGGTTAACCGGTGTACCGGTTCCTATACTAAATATTTATAACTGGTTACCAACGGACGGTTAAAATTAACCACTAACTGGATAATTTTATACCGGTTAATAACAGGTTCCGATTAATTAACCGGTTTTTTCCCACCTCTAGTTGTGCATTGAAAAGGTCAGTCCAGCTGTCCAGGTGAAAACATGAGTGTTTACTAAGAAAGGCCCATTAGAAAAAAATTGAGGCCCGCCAAAAAATGGACCAAAAGGATATATTTTTTAGAACCATTTATAATCCAGTAATCCGCCAAAAATATGGACCAAAAAGATATATTTTTTAGAACCATTCTAATCATAAGGGTTGTTGCTAACCATTCTAATCATAAGGGTTGTTGCTAGGGGTGTTCATCGGGTTTTTCTTCGGATTTTGGGTTTTTCAGGTCGGGTTGTTTGGGTTTTTGTCTAGGAAAAATTAACCCGATAACCGACCCATTTTAAGTTCGGGTTAGTCGGGTTTGGGTTATTCGGGTTCCGATTAGTTCGGGTCAGGTTATTCGGTTTTCGGGTTTAGATGTAAAATGAAAAATAATTTTTTTTTTACAAAATATAATCAAAATTCATATTTATACTTTAAAAATATCATCAAAGTTCAAACATTAATTGACAACATGCTATTATAATATTTAAAAGTCCAAAAACTTAATTTTCCATATATTAAAGACTCCAAACCAAAACATTTCTGTAAGAAAAAAACAATAAATGTTCGGGTTTTTATTCGGGTTTCGGGTTTTTCGGGTCGGGTTGTTCGGGTTTTTGGTCGGGGAAAAGTGACCCGATAACCGAGCCATTTAAAGTTCGGGTTGGTCGGGTTCGGGTTTTTCGGATATTCGCTAATTCGGGTTAGATGGCATTGAATTCGGGTCGGGTTTCGGGTTTTGGATAAAAATGAACAGCCCTAGTTGTTGCTTCTTAACAAGAAATTAAAAAATATATATATTCAAAAATATGAGACAACATGATTCGTTGTTGATGCATCTACTTGCTTAGCAATAAGATTTGATGGTTGTTGCTTGCCTCCGCACACACGTCATGACTGTGACCGTGGACAATAGGCGTAATGTTCGGTATGAGCTCAGTTGTGACCGACGGTTAGTCTGGTTTAGTAAGAATTTGTTGCTACCGAATGCTCGTTGGTATAATACCCTTATCTTAATAAAACAATGCATATAGATCATGAAGATTTGGACAAGAAAAATAGAACGTCCACCAACAATCTAGTTGAATGATTAAAAGAGCAAAAAATAGAAATAGTTTTTATGTGTGCACGTTAAGAAAAAAAATAGTTTTATTTGATTGAAAACTTTGTATTATATTTTGCGAAAAAGACACACAATTTAAGTAACAAGTAAATATTGTTGTCACGAACTTGTTTTACAAACTCTCTTGAGACACTTAATTCTTCCCCTATATTTGTCTATTTAAGTAAAAAAATTGTGTAGAACATTTAGGGGCTGTTTGTCAAGTTTTGAATGGTTAAGTTCTGAACCAGTAAGAGGTCGGAATCATTAAGTGCTAAACCAGTAAGAGATCTGAATCATTAAGAGCCAGTATAATAGTTAACCGTTCAAAGGCAAATGTCTGACTAATTTAGATTAGAGGTCTTAACCATTCAGACTAAGTATAAAGCTTAACTATTCAGAGACAATTGTCTAGACTAGTAAAATGTTGGATTATTAAGAGTCTCATTAAGAGCTAAACAAATAACCTTTTAGCTATGACCATGTCTCTGGCAATAACAAATTTAGTTTTTTTTTTAAATATAAAAGTAGGTACAACCAAGCTTTATACAAAATATTTTAAAATAAAAGGATAAGGTGACATATTATTAAATTCTTTTTGAATGAACGGTTCATCTAATTTTGTTGACAATTGAAACGGGAAAAAGGGACATTGAGTGAAAACGAAATATAAAGAGGGAATATTATGGAATCGAAAACGATGGGTAGACATTAACACCAACTTACGAAAACGATTAATCTCTTGTTTCGCTGTCAAATTTATGGTACTATTTTAATTTATATAAACACATGGCATTACTTTAATACATGGTTATAAACATAATAGTTAGTTTATTACTTTTAAATGTTTTTATATATTTAATATATTCGACTCCCATTTGGCATTTTGCCCTTTTTAGTTTATTTACGTTATTTCAATCACAAGCTCATAAATTTAAGTTATAACACTATTTAAACTAATTTAATTAAAAGTTGACACAATTGATTCTATGGTTAAATTAATAAATACTACCATAATGTCTATATTAAAATATCTTGATCCTAATCATAACCTCCAACTATTACTATTGCTACATGGATCCACCTAGATAAAGGATATGATTGTCAAAGTAGTTAAGAAGATGAAATAGTGACACTTCGTGTTCTTAGTCTTGACTCTTGCTCTTGCACAATTGAGGGACGGTTCTAAAGGCTTAGCTGACTAGGCAAAAACTTAAAGCCTCCAAAAAATAGAGTCCCAAATTTTAAATTTCTTTTTATATATATTACACGTGTATGTGTATTTCGCTCAAATAAACAATTAAAGATAAATAGCCCAAACAAGTAAAACATCTAGGCCCAAAACTTGAAGAACAATTGACTTATAACCCTTTTTTTTCTTGAACATCGTCGAATACCTTCAACGAATTGACTCTGCTCTTATCCTCATTCCTCATGACCTCATTAAACAATTTGCATCAATAAATTTAATCTAAACATATATATTATATTTATACACAAACGTATAACTTACAAAAAATATACTTTGCCAACAATATTTTTTTAGTTTATAATTTTCATACCTAAGCCCGAGTAAAAGAGAAGGGTTAGTATTGAAAAGTTTTAAAAAGGCCTCAACCTTGTAGTTTGTTTAAGGACTCCAAAAACATTAGACCAACCTTACATTGTACAGAGAAATAAGGGCTAGGGTCTTCCCGTGCATTTATGTGTTAGACCTAAAATCGTCGAGCAAGGTTAAATTTTAAGTATACTATACAATTACTAAACGACTCTTACTTCGAAAAATAATATTCTTTTTTTTATTGAGATAATAACGAAGGTGGTTGGTGAAACGCCTAAAATTCAAAACCTTTTTAACATAATAGTTTTTTTTTTGTTAGTTGTTGGAGAAAAATTTTAACCTTTTCAATTTTATATCTTTTATTTTATACCCTATTATGTATAAACCAATTTACATCATCAACAATAATCAACATAAAAAAATAAACTCTAGTTTACAAAACCAAAACCAAGGTTATGAAACAATCTCGACCTTCAAACCGGGTCCAACTTGAGTAGAATGTTTCAAATCTATTATTAAGAAGGAATCTGATCATTATCATTATTAAAATTACAATTCAATCATAAACTAAAAAAATACAAACACATTACGTAATTCAAACCACAACAATGTCAGAAAAAAAAAAAAACCTTTTAATTGAGTTGAATTAAGATAAAGAGATAATGAAGAAAAAAAAGGGGGAGAAAAAAAATAGTTTGGATGAGTCGATGAGATTCACAACAACAAATAATAATAATTGATTTCTTTTGGCTTCACTCCTCCCATCACCATCACCATCACCATCATCACAATCAACAAAAGCTGTGGCTCCATTGGTGTTCGCACAACCGCATCGATCTGGTTCGCACTCTCGTCCCCAATTGTATGTATCTATATCTGTATCTATTCTATTCCCCCTAAATTACACTACAATTGTTACTTTCATCTTTTTTAACCTACAATTTCTAGGTTTCTTATTCTAATTATAATTGTATCTTATGTTTTATTAAGCTTTATATTCCCTATTTGTGTTTCAGAATTGCATTAATGGACACCACAACTTCATTAATTGGTCTACACAATTAGGTTTAGGTATATTTATTTTACTTGTAACCACTCTGTGCATATGTGGAAATATGATTTATTAAAGTTTTGTGCAGAATAACAGCTAGGGTTTGAATTGATGGAGGAGGATTGCTGTGATTTTATACAATGGCTTGGAGCTGATATGTCTATGCAGATACTCATGTGTTTGGACAATCCGACCGATCTTGTCCGCGTTAGTGTGGTTTCAACCGCTTGGCGTCAGTTCGGTGAGTTTGGAACTCTCTGTAGCAGTATAAGATTTAACAGAATTTGTGTTGACTTTTAAATGTGTTTTTCTTATGTGTATTACTAATACTGTAAACGAACCGAACGAACACGAACAAGGTTCGTTAAGGAAATAAATGTGTTCATGGACACGTACCGAACGAGATATTATGTTGGTGTTGGTGTTCGTTCATCAAGGAAATGAACGTGTTCACGAACGGTTCACGAACACAAATAAAAACAGCGAAAGCGACTAGTCTAGAGGTGGACGGCGGAGGAAGCAACACTGGAATTTGAAGCCATAATAGTGGAACGGAGGTTGATCGTGTTCGTCAATGTGAATATTGAGGAAGAAAAGGGTACGGTGCATAAGCACAGTGGGAATAGGAATTTCTATTTTAATTTGTAGGATAATAAAATAAATAAAAGTACAAAAAAACTCATGAACAACATAAACAAACGAACATGTTACCGAACGTTCACGAACACAATTGAACGAACAAGACCTCCGTTCATGTTTGTTCATTTAAAGAATCGAATGAAATTTCTTGTTCATGTTCGTTCATTTATTAAACGAACGAATGTAAACAAACTTCCCGCCGAATGGTTCACGAATTGTTTGCTTAACATTCGGTTCGTTTACAGCCCTATATATTAGACATACAGGCAATATTTACATGGTTAGTGTACATAAAGTTATATGCTGTTAATTACAAACAAACAAACGTACCAACAAACAATTCTTATGGTGATGTTTCTGATGCAGTCATCATGAATGGGCTTTCTAAGCAGCTTTGCATGAGAATTTCCCTGAGGTATCAAGTATTGCTCATGTTATAGAACTGCACGATGGGATAGAGCCGCTGCAAATTAGGTATGAAACGCCTATGGATTGGTCATGTTTGGAACGAGAAAACAGAGTGTATGCGTTGTTAGCAAGGGGTTTTACGTCTTTTATGAGAAAGATTGCTTATTAGAAGCGATTGTTGCGTCTAGCACGGATAACTACCCTCAAGAAAGCATCCATAACACGTTTAGAACAAGGTGACAGGGTTGACCAGAGGGCTTCTTACTGGTCAAGTGAAGGCGCAGTTGATCCAACGGTTCCTGAGACACTAGTTTATAAGCTGACTGCAAATCTGTGTGTGATTACTGAGATCCACATACACCCTTTCAAGGTTAAAACTGGAATTTGTCAATAGCCAAATTATAGATAGTGGTAGTGCCACTGTACTGACATTCTGACAATAGTTTTGTTGGTCTGCCAGCATATTTTCAATTTGGTTTTCCGATTTACTCTGCAAAAGCTGCTGCGATTTCGGTTGGGGCATCTGAAGCCTACTTATGAATTTGGAAACGATACTAAAGACAAGCCTTCACCTGCTTTGAGGTTTATCAATGAGAATGTTGTGTGGACTTATACGTCTCCATCATTTCCGATGGCACAGGTGAGTTGAATTCTTATCGGTTGGTCATCTTTGTCTTCTTGTTTTATACTTTTATGCATTCAAGTTGTGCCTGTGTGTGTTTTGAATCTGAGGCTCTTTTAATCATGGACAGGAAAGCTGTCTGCAAACGTTTTAAACTACCGGAACCTGCTTTATGTATCGGAGGGTACTTGCAGATTGAGTTGTTGGGTAGGGTTCAGAAACAAGAAATGGATGAAAAATACTACATATGGTAGGTTACTAGGTTCTTAATCATTTATCACCTTCTTGAAATTGAAATTGATATGATTTTATTAAAATATGATAAATTCGCGTGATTTGATGCAGCGTGTGTCATGTGCAAGTTGTGGGACGACCTCTTTCACCTGCATTTGATGTGGATATTATCGATCCCAGGGGAAAGTGTACCCTAAAATACTACCCGGATGCAGATTATTGTTGTCCCCCCATGAAAAATTCTAAGGTGAATCAAGTATCAGTCCGTCACGTTTTCGTTCATTCACTGCAAGTATAAGAGGTTGGGAACAGATGATTCTCAAAACATTACTTGGTGGTGGCGTGGTGGTTGGTAACGATGATGATTCAGATGATGACAACGTCCTTGGTATGGTATAAACTATATTCATGAACGAAGTAGCAAATAACAAAATTCTCTTTCTTTTTATATATACGATCACGCTGTGTTAGTTAATGGTATATGGATTTACTAATAATCGAGATCGTTTTATGGGGTTGTGTATTTCCGAATTCCTGCTATGATTTGTGATTGCTGCAAGGAAACTCAAACTCATAGATTGCATTTGCATTCAGCCATTCACCATGAAAACACAAACCACATAGCCACCAACCCCATCCATAGCTCAACAGTAAAACGAAAAAGAAAAAGAAAACAAAACTATACATTCGAACATTCTCAAAACCAAGTTCCCATGTTCATTGTTCAGGGTCAGGTCGGGTCACGCTTTCCACCCGTAGCCCAAACCGTCTTCAGTTTCATTGTTAAAAAACTCACTGGCTATATCCTGGAAAATGTCTGATACATGAGGCAGATCAGCCGCTTTGTCACCACCTGCTGCACAAGAGTCGCTATGTGAACCTGATCCCGCTTTAAAGCTGTTGCTTCTGGTTGGACCACCACCACCGCTCTGTCCGAGATAGACGGTTTCGCCCCTCCGTCGGTCATACCCTTGAGCACTTGCTGAATCATGTGGTGTTGTACCACCTGACCACCACCTTGAGAGGATGGCTGTGTCTGGTTCTGGTTCTGGTTCTGCTGGGCTTGAAATATGCCACTCGAAAACCGCTGATATCCAACTGGAATACTGCTGCTGTTAATCTGCAACGGCTGACCTTGAATCGGAGATCTGTTCTGCATAGAGTTATTAAAAGAGGAGTTTGAATTCATTGAGTTTTGTCTCAACAGGGTATTCTGGTAATTTGAATGTGCAACCGCTCCTCGGCTACCCAGTTGAAAATTATTGTTCATTGTGCTGATAACTCCTGGCTGTAATCCAACAAGACCACTGAGGGCATTTCTGTCATTTGGGATGATGACACCACGACTATCCGACATCTGCAATTTGGTTACATTTGTCTGTCTAGGGAACCTTCTCAGGGCCTCTGTAACATAGAATAATATAGTTGGTTTCAATTTTTCATATTTGTAAATGAGATTTCAATACAAAATATGATGTCAATGAACAAGTTAATTGAATTTATTACCAATGGGGCCGATATTGGTTTCTTGGGTGAAATCCATCAAGTCTTTCATGCTATTCACAACTTCAGCAATCTGACACAAAGTAACGAAAGAAAACAATATGAAAATGCCCAACTTTTGGTATAAACAAGAGTCGGAAATAAGTAACAAAAAGGACTTATTTTTTACCTGCAAGGACCTCACGTATCTTTTTGTAAATCCCAAATCATTTAACGACTGTAAGTCCAAGCTCCTGGCAAGCTGCCGCCCAGCTGTGACAAGCCTGAATACGAATAAACAATCAACCATCAAACTTATATTAGAATGTCAACGACAGGGTTGTATCAACACTTACATATTGCTGCTTGTCTGCAAATCTTGCTGGGAAACCCCACCAGATCCACTTTCAGCGATAGTAGACTGCCATTTCTGAGCAACTTCTAACAACTGATTCACCTGAAATATACAGAAACTGCTTTATAATTATGCAAAAAGAGACCGTCATAAATAAAATAAATTTATATTCAAGAAAGAAAATGTTACCTGCGGAGCAACTAGTCTGCGAGGAAGAAGCTCCTCATGGCGGCGTGAACAGAATTCCCAACTTAGTATCTAAAAGTTTTTTAACAGTGTTGGTTCCGAATCAGTTATTTTGTATTAGCATACAGGAAACAGAGTATTCTGATTAAGATGAATCATCAACCTTTAAATCGGGGGTGAAAATAACTTTAAGCCGGCCTTCATGAACCACATGTAGTTGCTCGTAAACACTTTCTTGAATTGCTTTTCCATATTCCAACATCATGATCCCGGAAGAAAATCTACATTCCCGAGGCAAGTCCAGAAACCATAGCTCATCGATCACACCGCTACCAAATTTGATTTCATTAAGCCTAGGCAATACTTCAAATGCCGCCTCTGCCAACACGACAAGAAGTAATATCATATAACATAACCACATCCATAATTCGAAAAGTTCGGATAAAATATTGATATGAATTACATACCAAATCCTCTTCCAGATTTTGACCCACAGATGCTACACTGCCATAGATCCTACAGAAGTAACATAGGAAAAGTCGTATAATTTTATCATAAAAATAAACGATATGGTATTTAATCGTGTGAAGGTTTTCTTGTAGTTATAAAGCACTCACCGTAGTTGCAGGAGGAAATGCACCTAACGGGTGATGCCCAACAATGTTATGTACAGACAAGCACCACCTTTGTTTTGCACGTGGAGAATAATACTCCGCCACAAACTTCCGCCAGTAAGTTATATCCTATAAGCAAAAGTTACATTACACTCACGAACAGCGATTAACAAAAAAAAAGAGAATGGTTAGGGAAAAGTTAAATTCTTGATAATCAACTCACAGCTGGACGCTGACGCTGATGATCCAAGTATTGCATCAGTCTTCGTGAAAACACGCCACCATCAAAGGTTCGGTTGACTGCAGCAGCAGGTTGTTGAACATTTTGCCTAGAATGCAGCATCTGCTGCTGAAGCAAGTGAGCCCGCTGCACAGGTGGCAACGACTGCAGCAACTGTTGTTGCTGATACAAAGCTTGCAACTGGTGATTCGGGGTTTGCAACTGCATCGACTCCTGTCTTTGCAACATCTGTCTCAAAGTTTGCTGCTGCAAGATATCTTCCTGCTTGATATCAATTCGAGGTTTCTTTTGCAAATGGTATGCATTATCATGCGACCCGTGAAACATTGAAGTCGGCCCAACCCTTGGATTAGGTAACGATGTGGCAGTAGAAGCTCCTTGCTGAAGACCCTGTTGACTAGACGGCCCGTCTATAACAGTCGACCCGGAAATACTAATATTATTAGAATTAAACGATAATGGTGACGCAGGAAACCGTACATAAGAGTCTGTGTTGATACTCGCACTTTGTTTGAAAGACGGAGTACCACCCGAAAGCCCCGAGTTAGCATCGGTAACCAATGAACCAGGACCGGATCCGGATCCACCCATACTATCCATAACCGCGTTAGTCAGCTCTCCAGAAACCGGAACAATGTTGGAGTACATATTTTGAGAAACTAAATTCGGATTCACATACGCGCTTAAATGTGAATTTCTTACAGCTTGAGGCTGCTCATCCCCTTCAAAGAAGATTCCAGAACTTGGTGAAGAATGCACCATCCTTCTTTTCAATATCAACAAATTAGATTAATAAAATTGTAATATTAAATTTCTGACAAAAGACACCAAAAAACTTTTCAATATCACTAACACTATGAATAAAAAATTCCAACAAAGATAAAACGAAAAAACAAATTTTGGAATTCAGAAACCCTAACTTGAAAAAACAAATTAAAAACCCTAATTTATTTATTCATAGCGTGATGAGAAAGAAAACACGACAGTACGCAGAAAATATCCGAATTAACCGCCTAATAACCCGTAATAACGATCAGAAACCATAATTTCAACAAGCAATTTCATCACATTTCACTAAAAACCGAAGAAATCGAACCGAAATTCTAGTAATCTGTCTGCATAAAAATGCGAGTATAGTAAAAACCCTAAGAAAACCCACTGAAATCCTAAAATTCAAACAAAAAACCACCGCCATAATCAAAATGAAAACATATTTCGTGTTTCAACAGTTGAATTGATGATCAGATGATTAAAATGAGAAATAATAAAAATAATTGACAATCTTACCCCTATGCAAAAGAGTGAAGAAACATTGATCGGAAAAAAATCGGAAGTGTGGGTGGGAGATTATATACCTAGCGGCATGAGTGACCGGCTAGCGACGGTTTCTAACCCTACCGGATTGCCTATAGGAGGTCGTCTGCTATACATATATGTATATATAAAGAATATATGTATTTCAGTTACAGAAAAATGATACCAAACATCATTAGGACTAATGACAAGACTATAAACTTGGATTAATTTGAAGTCAACTGTAAATTTCAGTTTCTTTTCAAGTAAAATTAAGCTTTCTTTTAATTTGGTGATTGTTAAATTGAAGTGTTTTTTAATTTAAGAAGGTATACATTGTGTTACGAAATGGATAATAACTATTTTTTTTTCCATAATATTAAGTTTATAGAAAAAATAGAAAGTTGATATGCTCAAACGAGTGCTAGCAATATGAGTAAAATATTATTAGCGGTGTAAAATAGAATTGTGATTTAATTGATACTTAGTGACAAAAGTAACTATTATTTTCTAATATTATATAGACGTGATAAAAATGATAAAAGTTATTTAACAAGTTATAATGGTTAAACCAGAGTTTGACTATAGTGAGTCGATTTTTTTGTAAAGTTATTTATCGACCAAGTATGTTTAACATCAGAGCATGTATGAATAATTTAATCTCTTGATTATATCTATATTTTCTTATCTCAACATTGGAACATGGAATGGTATTAGAGCCATTGCGATTATGGACGCTCATAACAAAACTGACGAAGGGGAGTGTCTGAAGCATTGGCTTTTTTCGATGTTATATACAACCTAAACACGACTCATCCAATCTCCCAAATGGCCTTCCATATGCGAAACAACAACGTTTCTTCTCCATTCTTCAGCCCCCCTTCCCCGCGCGACTTTAAAAAGGAAGAATTGAACGAGGTGGTGGCACTTGATTCTTTCGATGTGGTCGATCCAAACAAAGTCAACAGATACACATGGCCACACTTTACCTAAGCATGGTCATGCCTCCCGTAGTTGGTCAAAAAGTCAAATAGAAACTTCTCATATGGGACAAAATAAATAAAAGACAAAAACAAGGTCTAACAATTATTGTTGGAGAATTGGTCACACAAGAAGCAACATCTTACAAAAAGCTGAGGATTCTTGTCTACCCAAGTACATGCAAGACGTCGATATATAAACTGAAAAAGCAAAAGACGTTGCCTGCGAAAGGACAAGCATGGTTGTGCTCACCTTATGCACGGCCCCTTATGCAGTGCATCCTTCCCAGTAAGTCATTGAGAATCCAGCAGCTAAGCACGATCCTGGCCTGTCCAGACAGAGTTAAGAAACTTCTATAATGTGAAGCTCAAACCTTTTAATTGATCAAGACACATACTATAAACAACAAATTTTGGTTCCAAATTAAAAATTTTATGCATTTGTTACAAGTACCCAAAAAAAGGGTTAGGTAGAACATTCCCAAAACTAAACACATGATCTTACTTGTTAAACGACCAATACTTACATCCAAAAATATAAGTTTAAACTGTACTTAAGATACCAACTAGAACTTTGAGCATAAAAGTTTGCAACCAAAAGTTTTTGACCCGTTTGGACTTGCATTATTATGGAAATGCATGAGTGTGTTCGTCCCAAGCTAGTCATCACCTCAAAGAGAGGATTTACCTATAACATTACGACACAAACTAGTATGAATCCATTCGCAAACATAAATCATTTCATCTTCTCATTTTAATGACACTTGGTCAACTTTCTAGTTTTCTTTCTTTGACATACAAGTTTTTAACATACTTCCTATCAAAACAATCCGACTTTCCTCTTTCATTCTATGAAACCATTCTATACACATATAATGTCAAGTTGTCAACTGATTTTATCCAACATTATTCAAGATCTACACCTTGGTTTTTTATTCCCTTTTGTCTTCTTTACCCAAATTGACCCGTTTCAAAGGGTCAACTTTATGCCACTATATTACCGCCTAAATATCAATATTCCGCATGAAATTTAACTTTTGTACCGGGTCCAATGAGATAAAGGTTAAGTACTTTTGATAATGTGTCGGGAAATCTGGCGAGGTAGAGTGATCCTGACCATGACGACTACTTTATTTAATCAAGTAGCATCGTTAGTTCATGTTGTTCGCCTTAGTGGATCCTGACCAGGACCATGGGTGCTTGAGGACACGAAATAGAAATGTTATAGAGGAGTCATTTAAAAGATATCTAAAACCAGTCTCATGATAACATCCCCAGGAGACTGAGGTAACGAGGTAACCAGACCAGGAGCCTCTTTCCATTTTATTATTAAAAACATAAATAAGAAAACTCTTGCTTTATTGAACAACCTGGAGGTGATCGATGTACATTCTGACTTTCCGAAGACACCCGTATGGAAAAGCTAGCGTTTGTGGGAGCCCGCTAGTGATCCATCCAGCTGCTATAACGGTTTCTTCAACCCTTTCCCAAACAGTGCCGTATTTGATCTAATTGTCTCTCACTTATTTTACATCTTATTTTACCATTTTCTTTTATTTTCATCTTTAAAAAAAACCTCCAACTACATTTTATCTCGGTCAGAAAATAAAAAAGGTTGATTTTGAAATTTACCCTTACTTTGTGTCCATGGTTCGATACTTGGTTCTTACCTAAACTATATTACTCTGCAATAGGTCCGCTTGCCTATTGCATGTGTTTAGTTAAAGTAATAATCACTTTTATAAATTTATATCCTTGACTTAGTTTTAAAATATCACCTAAAGACCACTATTTAAACACAAGCATCACGTAGTAAAGCACCACCCTTGGCGTCACTCGTTTTCCAAGGTTGCCTCTTTGAATGATGCCTCGCTATCGACCTTCAGTGGGTGCTCAAAAACAGTAGAGGTCTGGGTTCACCGCCTCAAATAGCAGTTGGTTGGACCTGCGAGTTCGAGTTAGGGCGTTGAGATGGTAGTGGTTTCAGTGTAACTAGTTTGTTTCTGTTCTCCATAATTTGAGTTTAGGATTTAAAGAACAAGTTTTTGCTCTTGGTCAAAGCTTATATCATCCATTGGGCCCGTGTGTGACCCGTACAAACACTTAGAATCTGAATTAAAAATATAGCCCAGCCCATACTATTCCAGTCCAGGCCTCATTTATTTTACACGATCGTCTATTGTCCATCATCAAGTTAAGTTGTTTATCTAAACACTAAAACCCAATCATTTCAACTTCACAAATAAAATTAGATAATCACTTCTAAAACACACATCTAACGCTTCAAACGAATCAAACTTCTATGGAGTTATTTGACCTTGAATTTGACTCACCTTTTTAACAAATTTAAGTTCGAGTACCAGTAACAAGCTTGAAACGTATAACAACTCAAGTTTGAGCTTATAAGAACTTCACTCAGATTCTTACTGATCTTTTTCAGTCCAATGTAATGCAGTTTAGCAAAGTGTGAATAATACGGTTAAGTTGGGATATCAAAATAGAATTCCAACAAGTTAGACACTTGCAAAAAAAGGCGTAAATGTTAATCCGGTATGTGCAATTGTGAGGAAAGATACGAGACCGTGAATTATCTTATAGTAACATGTTGATTTGCAACTTGAACTTAGTAAAGTGTTTTAGCCTGGTGCAAACTCCTAAGGATGACACGTGGTTTGGTCATGGAAGTCATGGATGCACCAAACTCTTGAGTCATTTTTGTCGGCCCTTAGAAGGCGGTTCATTATGTGATGTTTATGACTTCCATATGGTGTATTTGAAATGCGAGAAACCAGAAAATATGCAACAACAAAAATCAATGCCCGAATGGGGAAGTAGATCCACTATATTGGAATTCTTGATGCATGTGTGTGTATATATATATATTTTAATATATATATATATATATATATATATATATATATATATATATATATTAAAATTTATGATGTCCGATTTGATGTCTTGGTTTGTATCATCTAGGGTTTCTCTCTCTTAATAAAACTATGTGTCCCTAAAAAAAATCTAAATATTTTTCCAGGTTGTACTTTGAATTATTCTTTTCTTTTTTGTTGTCCTAAGATGTACATTTATCTATTGTTGATCTGTCATTTTTAAATAGTGATTATAATACCAACATTTGGAACATATTAAATTAGTTGTTGACTTGTTGGTTAGGAAGAAGGTTCCGGGGCAGGTGAAAATGAGACATCTCTTCTAGACAAAATCCATGGACATAGATCCAGCGGTCAGCAAATGGTTTGGTTGTAGCTGCCCGCCCTTGCTCTTTCAAAGCCACACGACCTCTCACCGGTTTAATTTGACCTAAACAAACACATGTTTCAAAATAGAGTAAACTGTCAAAAAGGTCTTTGAGGTTTGGTTATTTTTATCACTTTAGTCCAAAACTCAAACATTTTACATCCGGATCTCTTTACTTTCAATTTTGTTGTCATTTTTATCCAAAAGTAAAATCTGGTCAGATTTTTCAGTTAAAATCCAGTTTTTTTGTCCATTTTCTCCATTTTAATTAAAGGCAAAATGGTCAGTTTTTTAATTTGTTATAATAAAAAGTTAAAAGACCATTTTGCTGTTCATTAAAAGGGGAAAAAGACAAAAAAAGTGGATATTAACTGAAAAATCTGACCAGATTTTGAATGTGGATGAAAATGATAACAAAATTGAAACCACATGGACCCAAATTCAAAAGGTTAGTTTTGGACTAAAGTGGCAAAAATAACTAAACCTCAGGGACCATCTTGGCAGTTTACTCTTTCAAACAATATGATGAGCTTAAACAAAATCGACTTACAAAACAATAACCGAATTAGAGCTTGTTTGTATACTTGAATATTAATAATAAAAACAACAACCATAATTGCCGTGACATTATAGCCTAGTGGCGTCTCAGAGTGGGAGAAGGCTTAAATCCATTAATTCATGGGTTTGATTCTTACAAGCGGGTTTTTCTTAGATTTATTGGTTTTCCTTTTGAATTAGTGTATATGCATTATAACCTAATGGAGATGAATCTGATCAGGTGGTTCCGCTAATAACACGATAATATTTCAATAATCTGTCAGTGATCCAAATTTGCCGTTAAAGAATAATGATAATAATAACTAAAAAACAGTTATATGAAAAAGAAACTCGGACATAATGATGAACGTGCAAGACAAGAATGGCCAAACTAACTATTAATTAAATAGTTTAGGTGTCAAATCAGTAAAATATGATTGGTGCACTTTATATTAATGGTTTTTAATTAAAACTTTGTTTTGTAAATTGGTTTTGGTCTACTCTAAGAATTTTTATTTGTAAATAAATATACACATTATTTGTTACACATAACTTTTTTAACTGTAACTTGAATCACTGATGGACTACTAGAGTTTATATATCAATTCATGAAAAAACTCAATAAATATATCAAACCTAAAACTAATGGTCTTTAAGCCTTATTTCATCTTTAAAATGCCATGAGGCTATAATATCATAGGCTATTTATTACACATAATAAATTACAAATCCAAGAAAATATACAATCAAAATCCAAACAACCATCTTAAAAGAACCAACTATTATTATTATTATTATTATTATTATTATTATTATATTTATTATTATTATTATTATTATTATTATTATTATGCTGTTGTTATTTTATCGTCTATGGAATAATAATTTCAAGTTTAATATTTAGTCTGTATCAAGTATCCTTTTTATTCCACATGTGTTTAGTTTATTATTCGAAAGTGGAATATTTTTTTAATTAAGTAATTAAAAGGAAACCACAGGCAAAGCCGCAAAGGTGTGTAGACTTTCAAGGAATAAGTTGATTAAATGTTGGCATTTAAGATTGAAGTGTCGGTACATCATTTTTTTACAAAAAAAAATGAAAAAGTCGGTTGGGTTGTTAACAAGTTTTTGGCTTCAAGATTCCATTACGCAATACTGTCGGTGCAACATTTCGATGGCGTAATATTATATACATGAACTCGAAAATGTTTAAATAGATAGTATTCTAAAAATAAAAAGTAAATTGTTGAATTTGTAGAAAAAATATTAAACGGTCTTTGATGAAACTTATTTTAGCGTTATTTTTGTATTTGTACCGTCTCGTTGGACTCTACAATATTAGATTTTATATTTTCACTTTTAAACTTTTCGTTTATAGATTTTAGAATTTTTGTTTAGATCATTGTATCTTTTTATTTGACATTGTGTTTACTCTCATTTTCGTCAATATATTATTTTTACGATTTATTGTGACTTTTTTTTTCTTGGCATTCCATTGTGTCTTTGTATTCTTAATGGATTTAGAAGACTTTGTAAGATACTTTTACCCCTAAATGAACTATCATCCCTTGAAAATCAACAATCAATTTTCTCAAGTACTTTTATTTTGTACATGAATCGTAATTTTACAATCGATAGGATTGTGGTCGAGTATACTTTGGTTTTCGGTTTTTTATTGATGTGCAGTTAACCAATTTTTTGATTTGGTTTTAGATTAATTTCTTTTACTATCTAAAAGTTAAATAATCTAAACAAACTGAAAATGTGTTTTATTAGACCATGAGTAGTGGTGAGGCATGTGAAATATCATTTTTCATCACGTGTCGTCCATGTTATCAAGGCATTGGTTAACCCCTTTCATTAATTAGTATACCAACCAATGTCCATTTTCTATTCTCTCTCTCTTCAAGACCAACCAATCTCTCTCTCACTCACTCGTGGACAAGAGTTTTAAAAAGAATTTGCAGTTTAATGGTATCAAAGTTTTAGAAAAACAGTATCCCTCCCGAGTGGTTAGTATGCAAGTCTAATTGTGAACATGTGAACATATAATGTAGATTTAGGATTAATTTAGTTTGGGTGTGGATGTTATCACTCAAAAAAATATATTTAACATATAGGTTGCTTATATCTTCATGTGTTATACCCTAATGTTGTTAACTATATGCATAAACACTTTTTGCCCTCACTACGAACACATGATGTTGCAACCAACCTTTCATTAGGCATAACTTACTTCTATAAAGCATATATACAATTAGCTTTTGTCCCATTTGCGTTGTGGGACACTAAGCCGAATGGTCATTTATCATAATATGTACGTCTGTTAGTGTGTGCCAAGCGTGATATGATTTTATTAATATTTTAAGTCCGTTATACGCATTAGTCAAGTTTTAAATTTATAAAACACGATATTATACTAACACTAAACACACACTAAGGCAAGTGCAACCATTGCGAGCGTAGTATAGTGTTGGTAAGATACCGAGGTCGTCCAAGGACACAAGGACTTTTAATACCGGTTTAGCACCAACAGACGTACATCATCTGTATTTCGGTTACGTGTACATACTACTGATAACACGATCTCAAAAAAAATCCAATTAAAACAAAACACTATCATACTTTTGCTAAAAAAACTAAAACAATGGAAAGACTACAATTTTAAACTGAGGCAAAATTATAATTTTTCAGGATAGATGAGAGTGTACTAGGTAGGCGCCTGACACGAATATAAATTACACCGAGTCAACCAATTAAAACAAAACACTACTATATTTTTCTATAAAAAACGATGGCATGAATGTAATTTTACACTAGGGCCAAAATCGTAATTTGATAGGGAAAGAAAAATACGATGGCAAACTGTAAATTTGAACCGAAAGAAAAATCGTAATTTGGCTGGGAGAGAAAAAAACAAAACCAATGGCAAAACTGTGAATTTAAACGAGGCAAAATCGTAATTTAGCTGGACCAATGAAAAGTGTCAGACAATTGCTTGACACTGTTCCCTCAGCTGACCATGTCAACCAATAGATGAAAAACACCATTACCGCCCATAAAGTTTGTAGATATTGAAAATAAATATAATACATGGTTACAAATAGTCAAAACTTACAAACGTAAAGAATAGATCTCTCGGACACAAGATCATTTTGATTTGTGATAGAGATTGATGTGGTGACATTTTTGTAGATACTATGAACTTTAAAACTGTCAGGATGGGTATAATGGGAAGATTCAAACAAAGGTGTATATGTCATTTCCCATCGTGTTTGAACGTCCATAACTTTTTTATAGTTGATTATTCTCTTTTGAAATTACACCATATTATCCAACATTTTCTAAACTTTCTAACGAGTATACTATTGATATATTTCGAAAAAAATGAATTAGGTTTTATTGCGTTTTTAACTGTGTTTTTTATGGTGTTTTCAACTAGGTTTTTTATGGCGTTTATCAACTAAACATTTTATGTTGTTTTCCTGAACTGAGTTTTATGATGGCGTTTTAAAATAGAGGACATTATTTGTGTGTTTTTATGTATCGGACCTTTATTGCGTTTTTAGTTGGACATTTTTTCATGACGTTTTCTGAAAACTCTATAAAATTACACATTGAAAAACTCAATAATAACACCACTATCACGAACACCCTGTTCATGTCATTTTTTTTGTTTTAAAAGTATAGCAATAGTATACTCGTTTGAAAAATAATAAAACACTCGATTTATAGTTATTTTTTAATAATAATAACGTATAAAAAGTTACGGACGTTTAATACTTGAACACAAAATACTTATAATAATATGTTTTGTTGTATAAAAAAATCTCTTCTTTTTTCTTTGATGGTTAATATACATATTGGTTAAATCTCTTCTTTTTTCTTCAACATGTTCATAATAAACGTATCAATGTATAATATCTAAAAATATATTATGGTTGTTTATGTAAGTCCTATAAATATATGAGACCATTTGTAGTTATGGTGTGAATGTGAATAAAAGTTGTTGTTTGCTTGACGACACCTCAGCGTCACATAAGTAGGAGATATATCCATACTTTTTTTTTGAAAGAATAATTTTTTTAACACCAACCAAAAACACAAACACAAAGGCAACACCCAACAAAAACAAGGGAGAGCCAGAAGAAAAAAACAACGCTATATCAACTCGAATGTGCACCATTTATCCCATTCTAACGACTTGAATTTTGATCTTTTTCCAGACCAAAGGAACCCTAAAGCCTTTCCCTTGTTAGTAATATCTTCAATATTGACCTTTTTCCCGAGAAAAAATCTTCTCATTCCCCACTTTCCATAAACTCAACAACCGATGATCACAATCCTATGGAATGCATCTTTCTCACAAGGCCCTTAACCGGAATAAGAGAAAAAAAAATCAAAATATCATTAACCGAAAAGGCGAACATCGTGTCACCTTACACCATCTGCATATAGCTTGCCAAACAATAGAGGAAACGGAGCACACCAAGAAAATATGGTCAGTCGATTCTTCACCCTCTCCGCAAATGACAAATTCCACATATTCAAGATGAACGTTCTCCGGTGCAAAGCTATTAGCATGGGCACCCTATCTAGAGACATCCTCCAAGCAAAGATGTTACACTTGATATGAAACCTTTTACTCTATCTAAACACATATCTACCACTGCAGTCCAACCTTGAAATCAACCATTTTTAAGCCGCCTTTATCGAAAACCCCTCGTCCTCACTTCCAAGCCAAGCCCATTTGTCCACGCTTCTCTTCAAATCGTGCCAACAATGGGACTAAAACACCTCTCCCATTCCTTCACCTGCTCCTCAAAAGAAGGATTTGTAGACCATTCCCATTTCCAAACAATAGCATTATCCTGTCGTAACACCCAATCCCTAGCCTTGCAAAACTTCTTAGACTCTAATCTAAACAAGTTTGGGAATTCAAAACGGAGCTCCCGATTACCTGCCCAAAGGTCTGTCCGAATGTTTATCGAAAAAACCATCGCCAACCTTACCTTTGATGAGCTTCTGAATTTTAACACCTGAGATTGCCACATTTGTCGCCACTTTAATATTATTTTTTCAAATACTGGTAATCCACGTGTTAGCCGGGTCTGTATTTTTATTGTTTGAAAAAAAAAAACATAAAAAATGTATAAACTTTAATGGCCTTTCTCCATGGTAGTGACCATGCCTTGACCCAAAAGACCAAAACCCCATTCACCCTCAGGGGGTGGTGTTCAACGCTCATCTGGGTGCGTTGGCACCGTAACGTCCACCACAGGAAGTGTAACACAAATTTACAATAAATAAATAATGTATTTTTAATTGAAAAATAATGCTATAAATTAATATAATATTAACGAATAATAGAATACGAAAGTTGACAAATTGGATTAAGTAGGTTGGTAGGTAAGTTGTAGTTAATAAAGAAGCAATAATTAGTAGCTGAGAGAAGACTTGGACAGGCAATAAGCATAGCTAACACCCTCTATTTAACCTATTGACACGTAGGATCAACCTTTTTTGTTTTTGTTTATGGAAAAGCAAAATTCATTAAAAACACTCTAACAAGACGCTAGAAGCCAAACAACAACAAGAAGCATTACATATTAAAGTTACACCAATCCCCTTCAAGACATCTGTTTTAGAGGGGATCTATTTTTCAACCATAAGTAACCTTGCGACTTTATTTTCATCATAGTTTTTGTTTAGGGATCCACGGTGTTTTGGTCAAAAATTACACTAAGGATAATGTGACCAAACTTTGTATGTGAGGTTGAGTGCTTATGTGTTGAACAATGATGTGAACAATCGTGAAATGTAATGAACAATGGACACCGAGATTTATACGAGGAAAAAGCCCTTGATCAATATATGATCTCCGGCATAAAAAACCTCGGGTGATGGAAACTACCGATCACCAAGTATATCTCACAAGTAAGATTACAACTTCAGAAGATATTGAGCTTTTACAATCGATCTATAGCGTAATGTGTGTGTATTTCTCGAGAGTTTCCAAGTGATCTTGTGATATCAGTGTTTACGAATGAATTCGTTTATCTAGTGAGCTCAATACCCCTAAAATATTAGCGTTTATAACTTGTAACTAACTATCCGAAATATCCGGATCTTCCATGTTCATGCATAACGTCCATTTAACCTTCAGCACGTGCTTAATCCTCCGCATATTCCACGAAAATTTTGCTTGACCAAGTCCACTATCGATACCTGCACTACATTCAAGTAAAACATTGAAGTCAATTGTTAGAAACCGTTATAGTCATTAAGGATCCTTGATCCTTCCAGTATTCAGTACTCAGTAATGGATAATATATCCTCGATATACTGAAGGATCACTGATTCTTAAGCAATAAAAACTAGCCCTAACAATTGCCCCCAATATGGCGGTTGTGATAGTAGATCACAGCTGTCATATTATATTTAATTCAAATATAGTCGTTAGGGTGATGGACTCGCATAACCTTCACAACCATCATCACTATTTATGGGGAAGAGATAACTCCCTTTAAAATCTGCACAAATCCATCATAAATCCACACCAAGCATTGTGAACCAGGTATTCTTCTCTCTTCCCTTCTCGATTATTCTTAAGTTCCGGCAACATGAATACACGATCCTCTCTGAATCCCGCCTCTAAAAAATCCGGCGATCTCCTTCAATCACAAAACATACTAAAGGACCCCTCCTCTGAGATCTGTAAGTTTACAGATCCAGAAATCGAGAACCTAAAGTCTTGTTTTCCATCGGAGGCCATTTTCAGACCCTTCGATCCTTCTGCTCGGAGCGATGCGGTATCCGACACCTGGATTTTCTTTCATGCTTTACCGTTTCACCTTGGGTTCTCATATCCTTTTCCGACCCTAACCCAAAGCTTTTTTAAGCTAACCGGCATTAGCTTTAGTCAGGTTATGCCGATGTTGTGGAGAACATTGTTCATCATTGAAGAAATCATTGAAAAGAAAGGGCTGCAACTAAACCTTTCAGACCTGGCCTTCATGTACTCTTTGACTACCCATGACTCTAACCGATTTTTGTTTAAAGTAAAAGCCCACCAACCAGCTCCTGTCTTCAAAACAACCCAAAATGATTCTGTTTGGAAAAATCAGTTTTTCTTTGTTAAACGAGATTCTCTGCCAGAAGGGGATTCGTTGCCTCATAAATGGATACTCAAGGGTAGGATTTAGAGGTCTCATATGTGTCATATCCTTGTTGTAACTGTCTTTTGATCTTTCTGTTTTCTTGCAGTGAAGAACTTTGCAACTTTAGCGGAGGATCCAGGAATTGTTGATCGAGTAAAAGCCTTCTTGAGCCTTAACCCAATAGACAGAACATTCAAAGTGAGGATCCAGGATCCTAGCGAAGAAGTACAGGCATCTTCCTCCTACAATATGTCAAGTAAGTAATTGTATGACATAGTAAATCTTTAAAAGAAAGTTCTAATTTGAACTAGAAACTTATCTATTTGATGTCTGTTGGTAGGTGTTCGAAAATCTACTTCCAAGTCTGCAGACTTCACTCTTGATGACATCAACAACATCATCATTTCCAAAGCTGTGAAAAAGGAGCCAATGAAGAAGCTTCCTCCCGTTGAGCCAAATCTGCTTCAAAAAGAAAGAAGCCTTCCGATCCTGAGAGTGATCTTGTCTCTATCAAGAAACGTCTCCATGATGTTCTGACCGAGGTAAGGATCCTTGATCCTTAGGTTTTATTTTACCCGTTTGTTAGGATCCTTGATCATGATATTTCTTTGTCTTGTTTATTACTAGGAATTCAGTCGCATGAGGATCTTTTATGAGAAGAAGTTGGCTGAACACAAAGAGACTGTAGCTGGGATGCAGGCCATTGCTGCTGCCAAGGATAAGGATCTCTCAAGGCTTGAAAAGCAAAACAAAGTGCTGGAAAAGGAGAAGGAGAGCCTTGAGGAGCTGCTGCTGAATGCTGAAGTGGGGGTTCATGAGGCTGCCATGAATGCTACTGAAGCGGCCGAGGTTTGCGCTGCCAAGACGGTTCTGCAGTCCATGATCAAGATGGCCAAAGAGGCTAACGATCCTGGATTTGATAGATCTTCATGGGACCTGGCCTCTTGGGAGGTAGCATTGAGCAACCTGAACGGCGATGAGCTGGGATGAAGCAGGTCCTAGTGGAGTGCAGACGGAAGCAGAGGACATGGCGTTGAAGGTGCTGGAGGTAAAGCCGGTGAAGGTGAAGGTGGTGAGGCGGCCACAGTGTAGGCTGCCTATGTGGGCGATGATGGATATTTCTAGACGCGGCCGGAGCCCACATTTTTAGGTCCTTAGGTTGGTTGTTTTACTTGAACAATTCGTGGTTTGTATTTTGAACAATAGTTTCTGTAGGTTAAGGATCACGGATCCTTGGAACAATAGGGGGTGATAAAGGTGGATTTATCCTTCTGTTTGTGGAGGATGAAGCCTTTGACACCCTTCGCTTTTAATTTCGTGCATTTTAATTTTCTGCACAAACATTAACCGTTAGATGAACCCGATCCGGCCTGGATGGATGGTCCACGTTTTGCTGGTGAAATCCAGGCTGGATACTTTTGATAAATATTGACGGGCCTAATAATATTAGACTTTTGATTATGTTTGGTGTTACAATTTTGCTTTTTAAATTACTACCTTTACATGTTTGTGTTTGGCAAAATCATATTGTGTAAAATTCTTAAAATTTCGACTTTATAAAAAGATTTTAAGTCTGCAACCGTAACAACTGCTAGGCATAAAACGCCATATGATCTTGAACAACTTATCTCTAATTCCATGGTTAAGGGTCAATCATTAGAATAATAATAAGTCATACCAGGGAATCCAAGTTAGGATTCTATATCCTTAACACTTACAGTCGTGTCAGTCAAAGTATAACAATTGATTCAATCTTAGGATTTAGGATCCTTAGCTGGTCAATTTCATAGACCTGTAACAGTATACAACTTAGGACTAAGCCAAATATCAAATGAAAGAATCATTAGCTACTAGGGGCAAGCCCAACAAACTGGGGACAAGCCCAAATAAACTGGGGACAAGCCCAACGTAAGCGACATGAGAATGCCAAAACCTTAGGATTCTGGTGTATGGCCCAAACTGGCGACTAACCGATCATAAGTGACATGAAAATGCCAAAACCTTAGCTAACGTGAAAACGTTAGAAACCTTAGGAACGGATGTATGGTACGTCTACCATTATACTTGAGATCCTAAATATAGCCAACAACAATGAAATTGTCAGCCCCTAAAATGGGTACTGGTCCCATTGCCTTGAACTATACTTGGATAGCGTGCGCCACTGACGGGGTGTCAAAACCCAATTCGTGTGAAAGGTGAAAACCTTTAAACTGTAGAAGGTATTGGATACCTTAAGCTGGGGACATGCCCAAAGTCTTGGAGAGGTGGCCAACCTCTTGATCCTTTGTAATAACTTCTGCAAAACTTAAAACTTGATAAGGTTGAATGTAGGAAACTCAACATCCTTACTTTAAAATAAATAATAAGAAGTACAATAAGAATGAAAGCATTAGTAAAACGTTACCGAATCAAGAATCTCATATCCTTGAGGATCCTTCAATCTAAATTGATCATTAGGATACTTAAGGATCCCTGATCCTTTACATAAAATACTTTTTTAGGTGGATAGCATTCCAAGCTCTTGGAAGAAGGTCACCATCCATAGTCAGTAATCGATATGCCTCCTTTCCTGCCTCGGCTTCAATTAGATAGAGGCCTTCCCATTTTGGTGCCAATTTGCCATCAGTAGGATTCGTGGTATTCTGAAATGCTTTCCTCAGCACCATGTCATCGACTTGAAATCTTCTTATCCTGATATTCTTATTATAAGCACCAGCCATCCTTTGTTGATAATTAGCCAGCCTTATCCTTGCCAAGTTTCTTAATTCTTCCATGGTATCTAGGTCTTGAGCCAGAGTCTCAGCATTGGCTTCAGGATCACGGATGCTTGTTCAGGCTGTAGGGACTACCATTTTTGTAGGGATCACTGCCTCAGCTCCAAAGACTAAAGAAAAAGGAGTTTGACCCGTAGCATTCTTGGGAGTTGTTCTATCTGCCCATAAGACATATGGTAGTTCTTCAGCCCACTTTCCTTTCTTTGATCCAAGCTTTTTCTTCAAATTGTTGACGATGATCTTGTTGGATGATTCTACCTGGCTATTAGCTTGTGGGTGGACTGGTGTTGATGTTATCATCCTAATCCCCCAGCTGTCACAAAAGTTAGTAGTACGGTTCCCAATAAACTGGGATCCGTTATACACAACAATCTCAGAAGGAATACCAAATCTAGTAATGATATTTCTTTTAATAAAGGATATAACTTCCTTTTCTCTAACTTGAACAAAGGCTTCAGCTTCTATCAACTTGGAGAAATAGTCGGTCATAGCTAGCATGAATACTTTTCCTCCTGGTGCCTTGGGAAGCTTGCCTACTATATCCATTCCCCATCTCATAAATGGCCAAGAGGAGGATATAGGATGCAGAGGTTCTGCGGGCTGATGAAGGATATTACTGTGTCTTTGGCAAGCATCATATTTCCTTGCATACTCCACAGCATCCTTCTTCATTGTAGGCTAATAATATCCTGTTCTAAGGATCCTTGAAAATAGTGCTCTGCCCCCAGTATGATTTCCACAATCTCCTTCATGAAAATCCTTCAAGACTTCTTGGATCTCAGGATCCTCAACACATCGTAGATAGGGTCCTGCAAGAGATCTCTTATATAACATGTCATTAATGATAGTGAATTGGGATACCTTTATCCCGAAGGTTCTAGGATTTTCTCCAATGGAAACTTCCCCATTTTGGATATAATTCAGGATTGGAAGGATCCATGATGCTGGAGTTGATTGTGCATCATCCCTAGGTACGATTGCGGCATCATCCACTATTTCCATTGTCTCACTCTCCTCGATTGCGGGAGTTAGAACATGGTAATGGGTATCTTCACATCATCAGGCATCTTCAATGAGGATCGTAGATTAGCCAAGGCATCTGCTTCTGCATTTTCCTCCCTGGGTACCTGTGTTAGACTGAAAAAAGCAAAAGAATCCGCCAATTTCTTGACTATCTCCAAATATTTGATTAGTTTCTCACCTTTAACAACATAAGAACCATTATAGTGATTAGTAACTAATAGAGAATCCACGAACACTTGAAGATACCTGATCCTCATAAGCTTAGCTAATTGCAAACCTGCTATCAAGGCCTCATACTCTGCCTCGTTATTAGTGGTTTGGAATTCACATGCTATTGATTGGGATATAATGTCCCCCTGTGGCGATTTTAGTAGTAAACCTAATCCAGTTCCTTTGACATTTGAGGCTCCGTCTGTGAAGAGTGTCCAAGGATCTTTGGTCTCCTCAAGTTGTTGAACCTCTAGTTCAGCTTCTTTTTGTAGATCACTACTGAAATCAGCCACAAAGTCAGCCAAAGCTTGTGATTTAATAGCAGTTCTAGGCTCATACTTAATGTCATATGCACTAAGTTTAACAGCCCATTTTGCCATTCTTCCCGACATCTCTGGTTTCCTGAGAACATTCTTGATAGGAAAGTTAGTTTTAACGACAATAGTATGAGTTTCAAAATAATGTCTCAGTTTAGTTGAAGCCATAATTAAAGCGAGAATAAGTTTTTCTAAATGAGAATACCTGGCCTCAGCATCAAGTAAACTTTTACTTACATAGTATACCGGATGTTGCTGACCTTCATGATCCTTAACAAGGACCGCATTTACTGCTTTACCTGAAACAGCTAGGTATAGGTATAATGGTTCCCCATTTTCAGGTTTCATTAAAGTCGGTGCTGAGGATAGGTAATCCTTGAGAGCCTGTAGAGCAGCTTCATGCTTCTCCGTCCACTCGAACTTCTTATTCTTCCTAAGAATATCATAGAAATCCTTACATCTTTCTGAGGATTTTGAAATGAATCTGTTCAGGGCGGCGATTCTTCCTGTCAATCTTTGCACATCCTTGGTGTTGGCAGGGGACTTGATGTTGACTATAGCCTTTATCTGCTCCGGACTTGCTTTGATCCCTCTCTTGGTCACCATGTATCCTAAGAATTTTCCAGCTTTGACCCCGAAATGACATTTAGACGGGTTCAACTTCATGTTGTATTGATCAAGAATGTTGAATGCTACTTCAAGATCCTTTAGGTGATCCTCGGCTCTTTTAGATTTGACCACCATATCATCTATGTATACTTCCATTGTATGTCCAAGTTGCTCCTTGAACATCATATTCACCAATCTTTGGTATGTAGCACCTGCATTTCTTAAACCAAAGGGCATAGCAATATAACAATATATGCCGGTGGGTGTCATGAATGCAGTATCCTCTTGATCAGATGGTTCCATCTGGATTTGCTGAAATCCAGACGAAGCATCCATAAAAGTTAACAACTCATGACCCGCCGTAGCATCCACCATGGAGTCAATGTGGGGTAAAGGGAAAGGATCCTTGGAGCATGCCTTGTTCAAATCAGTAAAATTGACACATACCCTCCACTTTCCATTTTTCTTTTGAACAACAACCACATTGGCTAACCATCTTGGATACTTGACTTCTCTAATCATACTTGTTTTGGTCAAAAATCACAATAAGGATAATGTAACCAAATCTGATTTTGTGAGGTTGAGTGCTTGAATGATGAACAATTGTATAAACAAGATAGGAATGTAATCAAAGATGAACACAAAGATTTATACGAGGAAAAGCCCTTGATCACTAGTAGATCGCCGGCATAAAAACCTCGGATAGTGAAAACTATCACTATCAACTATATTGTACAATTATGATTACAACTTTGGATAGTATTGAGCTCGGTACAATGTAATCTAGTGAGTGTGTATGCGAGAGAGAAAAGCAGAAGTGTTGTTGTGTTTTGATAAGATGTGTCGTCTAAATGAGCTCAATACCCCTTTATTTGTCAAACAAAAATCTAATTAACTAACTATCCGAAACTTCGGCCATGCACCCACGTCTTCCACCAACGGTCATGACGCTCTTCGCACGTGTTGGAATTACAAGCATATTCCCCGTGATTCCTGGTTAGAACAAGTCTTTCCTCGTCCAAGGCCTGCATTCAGATGTTAAACAAACAAGGAAACAATTGTTAGTAAGCATACATATATATAAGGATCCTTGATCCTCAGACTCCCTGCTTCATATGCTAAGGATAAATGATTCAGGTTAAGCCTCAGGATAAATGATCCAGACATGCTAAAAATCAGCCCCTAACAATTGCCCCTAAATATGACGGATATGACATCAATTAGATTCGTCATATTTCCATTCAATGTGGACTAGCCGTTATGATTCAGAATTAGCCGTTACACCCTTTGACGTCACCGATAGGATAGGCAACAACCATCATTGTGATTTATAGGGTAGAAATAAGGTCCAAGATTTATTTAAAGATCATCCATCTCCTTTTAAAATCCTCATCCCGGAAGCATAACAAGTACTCCTTCCCTCTTTCAACTTCCATCTTTTTATTCTTCATGTTTGCTATTATGGCCAAGATGGCTACACGATCCTCTCCCGGTAAAAACCAAAGCGACGATGCAACCCTAAGAGTCAAGACCTGCTATCCTTGGAGCTTTGCAAATTTACCAATCAAGAAATCGACGACCTACGCCCCTGTTTTCCTCCGACGGTGGTTTTCAGGCCGTATGATGCCACCATGAAGAGCGACGCCATGTCACCTGTTTGGGCATGCTTTCCTGTTCTACCTTTCCTTCTTGGTTACACATACCCATTCCCTAGCTTTACCCAAGGGTTTTTCACCCTTACTGGCATGAGTTATTGTCAAGCCATGCCGATGTTGTGGAGGGTACTGTTCACCATATAGCAACTTATTAGAGATGAAGGAATCCACTTTACCCTATCCGAGCTTTCCTATCTTTACAGCCTCGTGACCCATGGTTCCAACCGATTCTTGTTGAAGGCCAAACCTCACCAGCAGCCTCCCATCCTCAAGACCACTAAAAACGGTTCCACATGGAAGAATCAGTTCTTCTTTGTGCGAAGGGACTCTATTCCAGAAGGGAATAGTCTGCCCAAGAAGTGGGTCTTGAAGGGTAGGATGTAGGATCCTAGATTGGATTTATAGAAAGATTCTTTTCCATCGCTAACTTGTTCTACTTTATTTGTATGCAGTGACTAATTTTGCCTGTCTTGCGAATTCTCCTAGAACTGAAGAAAGGGTTGCTCTGTTTTGGAGTTTAGATCCCACAATCAGAACATTCAAGCCACAGATAAAGGATCCTGAAACCAACACTTCCAGCTCCTACACAATGTCAAGTAAGTTTCTATTTGCAAACAATAAGTTTTCTTTAAAGTAAGAGTTATATGTGTATATATATATAAGAAAATGAACAGAAAACTTATCTATTTCTTGTAACGTAGGTGCTCAGAAATCCACCAGCAAGTCCATCAGCAAATTTGCCTTGGAGGATGTGGACATCATCATCTCTCCCGGTCCGTCAAAAAAGAATCAGGCAAAGGATCCAGCTTCCCAGAGCCCAAACCCGTCGCTGCTAAGGCCCGAGCCAGGTCCAAGAGGAAGAAGCCTACTGAGCCTTCCGATGACATTCCTCAGCTTGAGCAGCAGATCTATGATTTTGCCTCTGAGGTAAGGATCACTGATGCTTAGGTTAAGACGTTCATATCAAGGATCACTTATCCTTCCCACTGTTCTTGAAGAAAATCGCCCAAATCCAAGCTGTGCTGACCAAGCGCTTATCCGATGCTGAGGATACAATTGCAGACCTCCGTGCCTTCCTGACCGCCAAAGACAAGAAGATCTCCCAGCTTGAGAAGGAGGTCAATAGCTTGGAGAAGCGGATCATGATCAACGACATCCAGGCCAACAAAGTCAGGATGGAGGATGCTGATGAGGCTAAGGTTTGTGCAGCCCAAGCCATTCTCGGAGCCAGGATCAAGATTGTGCAGCAAGCCTTGGATCCTTCATTTGACAGGTTTGAATGGGATATTCCCAGCTGGAAGACGAGGCTAGTGGAGCTTGGAGGAGAGTTGGAACCTGAGCTTGACGAGGTGCCAACGTGTAACATCCGTCAAAAACGGATTTACCAAACCCGCTCCGTTTATCAACCGAACAGTCAGTCAAAAATTTCGTTGCGAATTAAATGCCCAACATAATTTTAAACGATACATAATCAATTATTATACGGGAATATATAATTAGTTTTTGAAAAACTGTCAAAAATCGCAAATAAAAATAAAATACCTCTGCCGGGTTTCGAACCCGGGTCAGTGAGCGGCCCGGAAACAAACTTATCACTTAACACACAAACCACTGCGCCACTTGTTTTTTTGTTATATATTGAAATCATTTAATTGATATAATAACGTTACGAATTCAAAACCGGCGCCCAATAGTTCAGTCGTCGGAAATCCCGGAAATATCGCGAGTTTTAACGACAATTTACGTTATAACGTAAACCATTAACAAGACATCGGTTATAACCGACGTCTGAGTCCGCGACCAAAAATTATAACCGCCGGAAAAATTTAAATCAATGAATCCAGTTGGAAATCGGGCCAAATACATCGACGATTCACCCTATAAAAACCACCTCGAACCTCTGCAAACACTTTCGCTCAAAACCACACCCTTTCTCGGCGAAAACTCTCTCGCCGGAATTTTTCAGTTCGTCGCCGGAAAACCGGTTTCCTCATTTCTGAACCTCACTGAGCCCCTGAGCTTATACCGGAGATACCCACACCCTTTGTAAGCTTCCTGGAGACTTGCTGCTACAAGACACTCGTCGCCGGAAGGAATTGCTGTCGCCGGAGTTCTGCCGGAAAACAGAGGGTCCAGTCGGTATACCTCCTCGCTTATTTTCTTTTTCTTTTCACCCTTATCTCACCATAATGAACTGGAAAACACTAAAGAACATGTTTTAAAAACCTCGAACCAGTCTGTTGTCGAGTCTGCTTAAAACTCAGCGAAGAAGATGATGAAGTTCGGTATCATATAAGTTTAATTAAAATTAACTTATTAATCGGGTTAGACACACAGTCCAGCGGTGGACTGTGTGCACAATAAACACTAACGTCTCAAGTTCGAATCCGGTTTCACACACGCTGCCTTAATAAAAATCATTTTTTTGTTAAACTGAACCGGAGTCGCCACAGGTATATGTTAAGTATATTAATAATCGGATTAATAACCAAGTTAGACACACAGTCCAGCGGTGGACTGTGTGTATGTTTAAGTCGCACGTCACGAGTTCGAGTCCGGTCTTCTGCATCGACCCGGACGATTATTAATCTTTTTAAATAAAGTCAGAAATGAAAACAAATAACTTGTATTTAAGTATAATAAAAATTGGATTATATAACATGTTAAACACACAGTCCAGCGGTGGACTGTGTGTTAGTTTAAGCCACAGGTCCCGGGTTCGAGACCTGTGGAGCGCACCGTCCGAAGTGATTTAATTCGTTTTTAAGATAAAGGATTTCTGTTTAAAATCTAATTAATATATATATATAATTAAAATCGGATATATGACGGGTTAGACACGTAGCTCAGTTGGTAGAGCTGCGTGCACGCGTACGGGAGGTCTCGGGTTCGAGCCCCACCAAGCGCACAACAACATGCCTTCGAACCGGTCAACAGTCAGTCAAAGTCAATGGTCAAAGTCAACTGTAGCAAAAATCAAATATTTTTTTTATTATTTTTATTTAATTATTTTAAGTAAAAATCAATTAAAAATACTTAAAAATAACATTTTTAAGGTTAGAAAATAGCCTCAAACTCACAAAAATACACCCAACAATCCTACAAAAATAGATTAATAAAATCCGTTTACTTACCAAACCACAATGCTATTTATCTAGGTTAATTTCACTCGTGGTTAAAACCATTTCGCGTGCATTCAACATCATCAACCGAACGCACCCAATGTGAGTGAATTCTTACAAACTCCCATTTTTATTCATGTTTTGGGGTGTATCATGTGTCACTTAAACTAATTCTCTTATGCAAATTCGTGCTATACCATTATATGAACTAAATTAGAATGTAACTATTGTTGGTTGTGATGTATTACATATTGTCAAAGTTGTATGCAAATTATTTAGGCCCATCAGTTCCTCGTGGGAGACGAGTTGAACAACGCGTGCCTTAAAACTCATACATTAGGCCCATCAGTTCGTAAGAACAACGCGTGCCTCAAAACTCATACATTAGGCCCATCAGTTCGTAAGAACAACTCGTGCCTCAAAACTCATTCATTAGGCCCATCAGTTCGTAAGAACAACGCGTGCCTCAAAACTCATACATTAGGCCCATCAGTTCGTAAGAACAACGCGTGCCTCAAAACTCATTCATTAGGCCCATCAGTTCGTGGAACAACGCGTGCCTCAAAACTCATTCATTAGGCCCATCAGTTCCTCGTGGGAGACGAGTCGAACAACGCGTGCCTCAAAACAATCATTTGGTGTATGTGTGTTCAATATTCAATATTATGTGTTGTGTGAATAAATTTACATCTACATTTACTCATATGTGGTATGCACATTATTTATAATCAATTGGATAAACTTATTCAAATGTTTTTCCATAGGATTCACTCGCCAACATTATGTTGATCCAAAAACCTTTTTACACATGATACAGGTGAACAGGTTGAAGCAAGGGAAAACATAGGATATGCCTTAGAAGAGAACCAAGAAGCTTAGATTGATAGTTAGAACATGTTGTATCATTTATTGTAAATTTCCATTAAATTGTATTAATGAATATGAAACATATAATAAATGTCATGAGCTTTGATGATAACCCAATCATGCCCCGGTCACCTTTTCCGCTGCGGGTCGGGGTGTGACACAACGCCGGAGGCTGGTACTAGCGGTGCTAAGGAGGCTAAGGAGGGTGAAGGCAAGGATGGTGAAGCAGCGAAGGAGTAGGCTGCACCAATGGGCGATGATGGAAATTTCTAGACGTGGCCGGAGCCCATTTTTTATGTATTTTGGTTGTTGATGTTTTGATTTCAAACAATGATGGTCTGTAACTAAACAATAGTTTCTTAGGTTTAAGGATCACTGATCCTTCAAACAATAGGGGGCTAGCAAAGGTGGATGGGTCCTTCTGTTTGTGGAGGATGAAGCCTTTTATGCCCCTCGTTTTACTTTCCTTCATTTTAAATTCTGCAACGTATAACCCATTAGTATGGACACCCTTTGTCAACCCAAACGGACGGGCCGTTTTTTGGTAGAAGTTTGGGTTGACAATTTTGACAACCTTCTTCAAAAGGAGTTCTTATAAATAAATAAAATCTTAAGCTTTTGCATATTTCTGTTGTTGTTTCTTTTCCTTTTGAGTATGTTTATTGCTATACATGTTGAAAAATTTCTGGATATTTAGCTGAAAAATCGATAAGGTGTTAAAAAGAATACTTAAGTATTTATAAAAACATATTGCTCAAGAATTGAATGTCTTATGATCAAGGATCACATATCCTGTTGTCAAAGAATGCGAGTGTAACATTTGTCAAAAACGGGTTTCCAAATCCGCTCCGTTTTGTAATCGAATATCAAGTTATAAATGTCACGTTGTGTATTTATGGTTATTTTGGTTTTTAATGATACATAATTAATAAACAAACTAAACTATAAAAATTTTATTTGATAAAAAGTGAAAACAAAATAAATAAAAAAGAAATGTTGCTGCCGGGACTTGAACCCGGGTCAGCCGGTTTATAAATCCAAAGACTTAGCACATCACCACTCCGCCACTTGTTATTATCTGTCATTTCTAGGAAACAAATAACTTTTATGCGTAAATATAGTTAAACCGATTGCGCCAACTGAGTAACTGAAATCGGCAAATCAATCGACTAATCGTTTGATTAATCGCACATTCAGGTTTATAACCGATGCACCGACGATTTTAATCAATTCGGAATTGATTGAACATCAATTTTCATCATTATCGGTTTTTATAACCGAAAATAATCAAAGTTCAGATTACTCCAATCAAAACCCTTCTCGTGACTCAGAGACATAAGGCAAACATTCCATTTCACTTTCATCACACTTTCAGTCCATCAGAACGCTTAAATCAACTCGCCGGAAATTTCTGTAAGGTTCGCCGGAAAACCGTATTTGTCCTCAAATCGGTAAGTTCTTCAATACCATCGTAGTCTAACAGTTGTTAACCTGTTTCTAACTCAAAACATCCATTTGAGATCGAATTCAGGCATCGTTATCAGATAATTCCAGTTCGCCGGAAATTTCCTGGAAATCTTTATTTCCGTCTGTAAAACGGTAAGGACCTTCAATCACACTGTTAACGTTTGTTTATCACTGCAATTCCACGATTGGCTAATCAAAATGGTTAATTGTTTGGTTCAGTTGAGGTGCACAAAAACAGAGCCGACGCATTGCCGGAGACTCTGTGATAAATCATTCCTACGGTATGTCTAACTTCCAACACCGTCTCTGCCATTTCATTTTAGCCTTAAGAATGTTTGTTAATCGTAAAAACAAGAAACGGATTAGTGATTCAGTCAACTGTAATTTGAATGAAGAAGACGAAGTTAGTTAAGTTATAAGTTTATTTAAAGTCAGTAATATGAACGGGTTAGACACACAGTCCAGCGGTGGACTGTGTGCAAAATATACACGCATGTCCCGAGTTCGATCCCTGATACACGCACTCCCTATGTAATAAAATGCCTTTTTGTTTAAAACTGAACCGGGTTAACTCCGTTAGTTGTTAAGTATAATAAAAACCGAGGTATTAACTAGGTTAGACACACAGTCCAGCGGTGGACTGTGTGCAACGCTAAGTCGCACGTCACGCGTTCGAAACCTGTTACTGGCACCGGGTTCTTGAATTAAAATGTTTTTGAAATTAAAAGAATTTTGGTTAAACCGAAGTAATATATAAATATAATTAAAAACAAGATTATTTCGGGTTAGACACGTAGCTCAGTTGGTAGAGCTGCGTGCACGCGTACGGGAGGTCTCGGGTTCGAGTCTCACCCAGCGCATCCTTGCACCCTGACCGAACCGGTCAACAGGTCAACGGTCAATGGTCAACGCAAAATAAACAATTTTTTTTATATTTTTATTTACTTAATTTAATTTAAAAATCAATTAAAAATACTTAAAATAACATTTTTAAAGATAGAAAATAGCCTTAAACTCACAATAATATATCTAAAAATTCCATTAAAATCCTTAATAAAATCCACTCATTTACTATATTTTTCCGTTATTATTTAGGTTAGTAATTCTCGTTGTTCAACTCTCCCGACTCGTGCGCATCTCATCATCTCCATTCAAACGCACCCAATGTGAGTGAATCTTTACAAATTCCCCGTTTAATCACGTTTTGGGGTGTATCATGTGTCTTGCTATATATATTATATTTAAACCATTGTGCATACATCATATCATGAACATGTGTATTCAGTTTGTTTCAACTGTTGTGTAGTTATTGTTAGATGTAATTTATTATTTTCAGTACATGCAATTTCATAGGCCGCCGCTCCCCATTACATTATGAGCGTTGAGCATGTTCCCCATTTCATTATGAGCGTGAACCTGGCGTGCCCACATACGATCGGCTCCGTTTGATTGAGCCTTGATCGCACAGACATTTTCATTTTCAGTACATGCAATACGATCGGCTCCGTTTGATTGAGCCTTGATCGCACAGTTTCATTTATGTTATTATCGTATGATGTTGGTATGTTAATGTATGCTATCATATGTTATTGTATGTTATAGTTGTGATTGTTATTTGCCACTGCTTGATTATTTACATTTGCTCATTTATGATTATGCACAATTTTTCATTGATAAACTAACAAGTAAATCGATAATAAATGTTTATCTAACAAGGTTCACTCGCCAACTTATGTTGACCCAAAAACCCTTATTTTTACACATGATACTGGTGAGCCAGCTGCAGTCAGAAACACATAGGATTGGACTAGAAGAATAAAATGATTTAGAGTTTGGGATTGTTATGTTTGGTTTATTTTCTTTGTATTGTATGGACATGTTTGGATATTTGGAAATGTAACTTTGACTTTAATAAATATGAAACATATTAGTAAATATCATGAGCTTTGGTGATAACCCAATTATGCCCCGACTCTTATTCCGCTGCGGGTCGGGGTGTGACAGCGAGTAATATAAATAAGCCAGAAATAAGGCGAAGATAAATGAATGATCATACTAGTGAATCCAAGTTAGGATTCTATATCCTTAACACTCATAATTGTATCAGTCAAAGCTTAACAATCAATAGAATTTTAGCATTCAGGATCCTTAATTGTTAAACTTCGTAAACCTGTAACAGTATATAACTTGGGACTAAGCCATCATCAAATAAAAGAATCATTAGTAACCGGGGCAAGCCCATCAAACTGGGGACAAGCCTAAACAACTGGGGACAAGCCCAAATAGCTGGGGACAAGCCCTAACTGGTGTAAACTTGAGTATGGCCGAAACTGGCATCTATCCAATCGTGAGCGACATGAAAATGTCGAAACCTTAGCTAACATGAAAACGTTAGAAACCTTAGAAACGGATGTATGGTACGTCTACCATTATACTTAGGATCCTGCATATAGCCAACATCAATGAAATTGTCAGCCCCTAAAGCGGGTACTGGTCCCATTGCCTCGAACTATACTTGGATGAGGGTGTCGGAACCCAATTCGTGTGAATGGTAAAGACCCGTAGGAGGTAATAGATACCTTAGCTGGGGACAAGCCCAAAAATTTGGAGAGGTGGCCAACCTCTTGATCCTTTGTCATAACTTCTGCAAAACTTCAAGCTTGATAAGGTTGAATGTTGAAAATTCAACATCCTTACTTTAAAATAAATAAGAAGTACAATAAGAATGAAAGCATTAGTAAAACGTTACCAAATCAAGAATCTCATATCCTTCAAGGATCCTTCAATCTGAATTGATCATTAGGATATTTAAGGATCCCTGATCCTTTACATAAAATACTTTTTTAGGTGGATAGCATTCCAAGCTCGTGGAAGAAGGTCACCATCCATAGTCATTAATTGGTATGCCCCCTTTCCTGCCTCGACTTCAATTAGATAGGGGTCTTCCCATTTTGGTGCCAATTTACCATCAGAAGGATTTGTGGTATTCTGAAATGTTTTTCTCAACACCATGTCACCAACTTGAAATCTTCTTATCCCGATGTTCTTATTATAAGCACCAGCCATCCTTTGTTGATAACTAGCCAGCCTTATCCTTGCTATATCTCTAAGCTCTTCCACAGTATCCAAATCTTGAGTTAGAGTCTTGATATTTGCTTCGGGATCACGGATGCTTGTTCTAGCTGTGGGTACTACCAATTCTGGAGGGATCACTACTTCAGCTCCAAAGACTAAGGAAAAAGGAGTTTGACCCGCAGCATTCTTGGGAATTGTTCTATCTGCCCATAGGACATATGGTAGTTCTTCAACCATTTTCCTTTTTTTGATCCAAGCTTTTTCTTCAAATTGTTGATGATGATCTTGTTGGATGATTCTGCCTGGCCATTAGCTTGTGGGTGGACTGGTGTTGATGTTATCATCCTAATCCCCCAGCTGTCACAAAAGTTAGTAGTAAGATTCCCAATAAACTGGGATCCGTTATCACAAACAATCTCAGAAGGAACACCAAATCTAGTAATGATATTTTTTTTAATAAAGGATATAACTTCCTTTTCTCTGACTTGAGCAAATGCTTCAGCTTCTATCCACTTTGAGAAATAGTTAGTCATAGCTAACATGAACACTTTTCCTCCTGGTGCCTTGGGAAGCTTGCCTACTATATCCATTCCCCATCTCATAAATGGCCAAGAGGAGGATATAGGATGCAGAGGCTTTGCGGGCTGATGAAGGAAATTGCTGTGTCTTTGGCAAGCATCACATTTCCTTGCATATTCCACAGCATCCTTCTTCATTGTAGGCCAATAATATCCTGTTCTAAGGATCCTTGAAAATAGTGCTCTGCCCCCAGTATGATTTCCATAATCTCCTTCATGAAAGTCCTTCAAGACTTCTTGGATCTCAGGATCCTCAATACATCGTAGATAGGGTCCTGCAAGAGATCTCTTATATAACATGTCATTAATGATAGTGAATTGGGATACCTTTATCCTGAAGGTTCTAGGATTTTCTCCAATGGGAACTTCCCCATTTTGGATATAATTAAGGATTGGAAGGATCCATGATGCTGGAGTTGATTGTGCATCATCTCTAGGTACGATTGCGGCATCATCCACTATTTCCATTGTCTCACTCTCCTCGCTTGCGGGAGTTAGAACATGGATAATGGGTATCTTCACATCATCAGGCATCTTCAATGAGGATCCTAGATTAGCCAAGGCATCTGCTTCTGCATTTTCCTTCCTGGGTACCTGTGTTAGACTGAAAAAAGCAAAAGAATCCGCCAATTTCTTGACTATCTCCAAATATTTGATTAGCTTTTCACCTTTGATAGCATAAGAACCATTATAGTGATTAGTGATCAATAAAGAATCTACAAATACTTAAAGATACCTGATCCTCATGTGCTTAGCTAATTGTAAACCTGCTATTAAGGCCTCATACTCTGCCTCGTTATTAGTGGTTTGGAATTCACATGCTATTGATTGGGGTATAATGTCCCCCTATGGCGATTTTAGTAGTAGGCCTAGTCCAGTTCCTTTGACATTCGAGGCTCCATCTGTGAAGAGTGTCCAAGGATCCTTGGTCTCCTCGAGTTGTTGTACCTCCAATTCAGCTTCTCTTTGTAGGTCACTACTGAAATCAGCCACAAAGTCAGCCAAAGCTTGGGATTTAATCGCAGTTCTAGGCTCATACTTAATGTCATATGCACTAAGTTTAACAGCCCATTTTGCCATTCTTCCCGACATCTCTGGTTTCCTGAGAACTTTCTTAATAGGAATGTTGGTTTTAACAACAATAGTGTGAGTTTCAAAATAATGTCTTAATTTAGTAGAATCCATGATTAGAGCAAGAATAAGTTTTTCTAAATGAGAATACCTGGCTTTAGCATCAAGTAAACTTTTACTTACATAGTATACCAGATGATGTTGGCCTTCATGATCCTGAATAAGTACCGCACTTACTGCCTTACCTGAAACAGCTAGGTATAAGGATAATGGTTCCCCATTTTCAGGCTTCATTAAAGCCGGTGCTGAGGATAGGTAATCCTTGAGAGCCTGTAGAGCAGCTTCATGCTTCTCCGTCCACTCGAACCTCTTATTCTTCCTCACGATATCATAGAAATCCTTGCATCTTTCTGAGGATTTTGAAATGAATCTGTTCACGGCGGTGATTCTTCCTGTCAATCTTTGCACATCTTTGGCGTTTGCAGGGGACTTGATGTTGATTATAGCCTTTATCTGCTCCGGACTTGCTTCGATCCCTCTCTTGGTCACCATGTATCCTAAGAATTTTCCAGCTTTAACTCCGAAATGGCATTTGGAAGGATTCAGTTTCATATTGTATCGGTCCAGGATATTGAATGCTTCTTCGAGATCCTTAAGGTGATCCTCAGCTCTTTTAGACTTGACCACCATATCATCTATGTATACCTCCATTGTATGTCTAAGTTGCTCCTTGAACATCATATTCACCAATCTTTGGTATGTGGCACCTGCATTTCTTAAACCAAAGGGAATTGCAATATAACAATATATGCCGGTGGGTGTCATGAATGCAGTATCCTCTTGATCAGATGGTTCCATCTGAATTTGTTGAAATCCAGACGAAGCATCCATAAAAGTTAACAACTCATGACCCGCCGTGGCATCCACCATGGAGTCAATGTGGGGTATCCTTGATTCTGAGGAAAGGGTCCTTGATGCTGGAAATAGGATTCCTTTGGTGTGACTGTCCCCAAATATCCTCCTGAACTGAGATAGCCTCCTTGATACTGATACGATGATCCTGAAGATTGTGATGAGGATCCATAAGGCTGGTAATGAGATGTGTGTGGCTGCATCATTGCCAATGATCCATGATGCAATCCTAAGGATCCTTCAGCCTGTGTCATCGCCATTGATCCCTGCTGGTAAATGGAGGATTCTTGGACTTGAACACCAGGTCCCCTAGAATGTTGGATTGCTGATGCTTGAGAAGTGAAATCCAATGATCTGGGTATCAGCGGATAGTGATCCTCCATTGATATCTTTTGCTTTTTGATTTCATCAATCTCCCTGAGGATCCTTTGGTTGGTTTTGTCATGCTTCTCCATGTAATTCTTCATCTGCAAAATCAAGGTAGAAACATCATTGTTAGTAACTGTAGATGAAGAAACAGTAGAGGTTTTTGATCCTATGAAGACATATGATGTCTTATTCTGAGAATTTTCAGCATTCTTCTGGAATGCAGGGGGAATAGGAGGCAACGATGCACTGGCTTGAGATGAGGTAACCGCCGGCATGGCACTTGTCACACCCCGACCCGCAGCGGAAAAGGTGATCGGGGCATGATTGGGTTATCATCAAAGCTCATGACATTTATTATGCGTTTCATATTCATTAATTACAATTTAATGGAAATTTACAATAAATGTTACAACATGTTCTAACTATCAATCTAAGCTTCTTTGTTTCTCTTCTAAGGCATATCCTATGTTTTCCTTGCTTCAACCTGTTCACCTGTATCATGTGTAAAAGGGTTTTTTTTGGATCAACATAATGTTGGCGAGTGAATCCTATGGAAAACATTTGGACAAATTTATTTAAATTGATTATGAAATATGTGCACAACCAAACATGAGTAAAAATAGATGTAACTTAATCAACAATGATAAGCTATCAAATGAAACACACATGAACAATAATGGAACATTAGAGGCACGCGATGCTCAACTCGTCTCTCACGAAGAACTGAGGGGCCTAATGAATGAATTGCATGAACATGATAATATGAATAACACAACTACAACCAATATAAACTCAATGATACACACATGAACAATAATGAATTTGATTTGAGGCACGCGTTGTTCAACTCGTCTCCCACGAGGAACTGATGGGCTTAATGAATGAGTTTCATATAATTTGACAAAAGGAAAATAAGTAGTCACAACAATATAAACAATCTAAGTTTAGGTCATGATGTGGTATGGCACAAGTTTAAATAAATAAGTTAATTATTTTCATAACACATGACACACCCCAAAACGTGTAATTTAAAAGGGGGAGTTGTAAGATTCACTCACAGTGGGTGCGTTCGGTTGATGATGTTGAATGCACGCGAAGTGGTTTTAACCACGAGTGAGTTTAACCTAGATAAATCGCATTATGGTTTGGTAAGTAAACGGATTTTATTAATCTATTTTAGTAGGATTGTTGGGTGTATTTTTGTGAGTTTGAGGCTATTTTCTAACCTTAAAAATGTTATTTTTAAGTATTTTTAATTGATTTTTTAATTAAAATAATTAAATAAAAATAAATAAAAAAATTATTTTTTTTCTGACCGTTGACCTGACCGTTGACCGTTGACCGGTTCGAATCGGAATACAAGTGCGCTGAGTGAGGCTCGAACCCGAGACCTCCCGTACGCGTGCACGCAGCTCTACCAACTGAGCTACGTGTCTAACCCGTTATATATCTGATTTTAATTATATATATATATATTAATTAGTTTAAACCGAAAATCATTTTATTTTAAAAACAGTTCGGACGGTGCGCTCCACAGGTCTCGAACCCGGGACCTGTGGCTTAAACTAACACACAGTCCACCGCTGGACTGTGTGTTTAACATGTTATATAATCCGATTTTTATTATACTTAAATACAAATTAGATATTTCCTTTTCTGCCTTATTTAAAAAAAATAGATAATTGTCCGAGTCGGTGCAGTAGACCGAACTCGAACTCGTGACCTGTGATATAAACATACACACAGTCCACCGCTGGACTGTGTGTCTAACTTGGTTATTATTCCGGTTATTAATATACTTAACATATATCTGTGGCGACTCCGGTTCAGTTTAACAAAAAAAATGATTTTTATTAAGGCGACGTGTGTGAAGCGGGATTCGAACTCGAGACGTTTGTATGTTTAACGTGCACACAGTCCACCGCTGGACTGTGTGTCTAACCCGAGTAATTTCTTGATTTATATTATACTTATACGTTATAGCGGTCATCGTCTTCTCCGTCCGATTTTGACCAGAATCGGAAAATCCGACTGGTTCAAAGTCTTAATCGGTTTCTTTAGTTTTTTTAGGTAATTATAGATGATATATGAGTGAAAAGATAAAGATATTAGGCGAAGAGGTATACCGACTGGACCCTCTGTTTTCCGGCAGAACTCCGGCGACAACAATAGGCTCCGGCGACGAGTGTCTTGCAGCGGGAGAAACTTCAGAAATCTTACAAAGGGTGTGGGTGACTTCGGTATAAGCTTAGAAGGTTCAATAGGGCTCGGAAATGGAGAAACCGGTTTTCCGGCGACAAACAGGAAGATTCCGGCGAGTGGAATTACGCCGAGAAAATGTGTGGTTTTGAGCGAAAAGGTTTGCAGTGGGTTGTGGGTGAATTTATAGGGCAAATCGTCAATGCATTTGGCCCGATTTCCGACTGGATTCGTAAATTATAAAAACTCCGGCGGTTATAGAAAGTGTCGCGGACTCAAACGTCGGTTATAACCGATGTTCTAATAATAATTTACGTTATAACTGAAAATGTTGTTAAAAGCTCGCGAGATTACCGGGATTCCGACGACTGAACTTTTGGGCGCCGGTTTTGAATTCGTAACGTCATTTTATCAATTAAATGATTTCAATATTTAACAAACAAAACAAATGGCGCAGTGGTTTGTGTGTGTGAGTTAAGTCTGTTGGCTGGTTCGGTACTGACCCGGGTTCGAAACCCGGCAGGAACAATTTATTTTTATTTTGCGATTTTTAACAGTTTTTCAAAAACTAATTATATATTCCCATATAATAATCGATTACGTATCGTTTAAAAATATTTTGGGCATTTAATTCGCAATGAAATTTTTGACTGACTGTTCGGTTGATAAACGGAGCGGGTTTGGTAAATCCGTTTTTGACGGATGTCACAGCACTTGCAGCGGATTTTCCTTGAGAAGCCATGTAATTGATGGAAATGAATAGATATGAATGAAATGAACCGAATTTTTTAGAATTGAAGCACCAATCGCCCCACGGTGGGCGCCAAACTGTTTTGGTCAAAAATCACACTAAGGATAATGTGACTAAACTTTGTATGTGAGGTTGAGTGCTTATGTGTTGAACAATGATGTGAACAATCGTGAAATGTAATGAACAATGGACACCGAGATTTATACGAGGAAAAACCCTTGATCAATGTATGATCTCCGGCATAAAAAACCTCGGGTGATGGAAACTACCGATCACCAAGTATATTTCACAAGTAAGATTACAACTTCGGAAGATATTGAGCTTTTACAATCGATCTATAGTGTAATGTGTGTGTATTTCTCGAGAGTTTCTAAGTGATCTTGTGATATCAGTGTTTGCGAATGAATTCGTTTATCTAGTGAGCTCTACCCCGTAAAATATTAGCGTTTATAACTTGTAACTAACTATCCGAAATATCCGGGATCCTCCATGTTCATGCATAACGTCCATTTAACCTTCAGCACGTGCTTAATCCTCCGCATATTCCACGAATATTTTGCTTGACCAAGTCCACTATCGATACCTGCACTACATTTAAGTAAAACATTGAAGTTAATTGTTAGAAACCGTTATAGTCATTAAGGATCCTTGATCCTTCCAGTATTCAGTACTCAGTACATGGATAATATATCCTCGATATACTGAAGGATCACTGATTCTTAAGCAATAAAAACCTAGCCCTAACACACGGTATTGTTGAAGTCTCTATCGTTTCTCGTCTTCCAAATGCATCAACACACAATTAGGACAATACCATGGAACACCATACTCTTTTGCTGGTCCAAATTCACATGCTTATGAATCTCCAAGAGGTCGTGGACAGTGAATGCATAGATGGGACTCACACCACCACCTGCTCACCCTACTCCGGATTCTTTCTTTAAACCTACACGGGTGAGAAGATGTGTGACATCTGCTCCTCCTCGTTGCAAAGCCTACAAAGAAACGTCCCCACCTCCATACGCCTATCCATGAGCGCCTTAAAAGTAGGAATCTTATCCATCTTTGCCTTCCACACGAGCACGTTTGTTTTTTTGGAACCCACAAATTCCATTTCATCACATAAGGTTGGTCATTTTACACCCCTTTTCGTAACGCCTTTTTCATCGATTTAACCGTAAAAACCCCACTCGTATCTTCGTCCACACCCATTTATCTAGCTGATTGGATAGCACTAAAATTTCAGCCTATTTTCCAGGCCTTCTAGCTCATTTACTTCTTCCTCGGTGAACATACTTCTCTTCCATCTCCATTTCCACACCGTGTTCTCGTCAACCACTTCATACCGGTCTTTAACGAAATATTTTTTCTCTTTTTCTATCTCAAAAATGAATGTGTATAGCTACTTTAAAGGAGTTTCGGCGAACCAATTATCCAGCCAAAAGCGAATACTCCCTCCCATACCCACCTTGCCCTTGACACACTTCGATAAATCATCGCCTTTTGTTTACCAAGTCTTTATCAATATTCGCTATGCATTTCCAAACCCTAGCAGACTGCTAAGCATGCGGGAGATACGGAAAAGACCTAGCTGCCCATGAAGAACATCTATCATTCTTCTCGATAAGGTTTGCGACTATGTTTTATACCGCTACCACCGCTTGGCCAAAATACACGAATTTATGTCTTTTAGCATGGCCAAACTCACACCTCCTTCCTCAATAGGTTTCGTCACCCTGCCCCATTTTCCCCAACTCATTTTCCTTCTTTCTTTGTTACCCCCCTCCCCCAAAAAAAAATTTTAAAAAAAAATTGTCTTCTCGCTTCCAGTTTATTAATAACTTTCTTTGGCTCTTTAAATTTAGAAAAATAACAGGATTGCAAGGATTCCATCACAACTTTTATAAGAGTTAATCTCCCCCCAACCGCGAATGTACTTTTACTCCAATTTTCAACTACATCAATTTGTTAAAAAAATTACACTGATAACTTTTACAAAGGTTTTTTTTTTACACCGACCTATATTTAGAACGGCTTTCAAATCTAATATATTTTTTTTATTAATAACATATATTTACACCTTACAAGACTCGACGTCTCTACCTTTTTTGAATAAAAGGAAGACTAACTTACATAATGTTTCATTTCGACCATATGATCTTTAGTGTAACAATTAGTCACTCAAGTTTTACATAGTTATTTTTTATTTTATTTTTGTTTTTTTAAACTCATTAACACTATAATCTCTAAACTTTAATAAAGTTATCATTTTGAGTGTTTAATTAAGTGATTTATTTATGGGTTTCATTTTTTTACACCAACATCCCAAGCAAGTTATTTATATCTACGTTTCGACTTGAATTTTGTAACGTTGTTTTTGATCCTATCGGTTTTTTAAACTATTCGGTTTTTTAAACTACTCAAAACTCATATCTAAATACACCATTGCTATGTGTTTTTATTATCTACGTTTAAACCAACCCACTGCAATCAGGGGTGGACTTGGATTGTTAGTAGGGATAGCATGAGCAACCCCTCAATCCCGTCTCCGTAGTGTAAAAATACCCCTTTAACTCTGTATCAGTACTGTAAAAATACCCATGAACTTCATCTCCATTATACAAAGGATACCCCTGGTCTAAAAATAAAAAATTGGAATACCCCAAATTTTTGGGCTAGTTCCGCCACTGACTATAATATGCGGACGCCATGTTTATCTTTATATACGTTTTGATGTAAATTATGTTTAAATAACTTGCCTTTCTTATACAACGATATAACTTTTCGTGACTTTTGAATATAACGTTGTGGTTTTTTAACCATTACGTTCGCATTTTGATATTTTCATCTACATTTTGAACCTGCCATGAAACGCATATGATAACCCATTGTTAACAAAGAGTAACAAAGCGAATTCACTTTCTACCCTCTTACTTAAAATGAAATTTAAATTAATAATGAAATTGTAATCATATGAACCATATCCAATCTATCTATAATGGTTTTCGAAAAAAAAAATCACTATCTTTATTTCATATTATAAGTATATGATTGTACAACATCTATATCAAGATATTATTTTTTATTCTATTCTCAGCTCTTGTCCTCATGTTCTGTTGGCCGTCATACATTTTAAATTAAATAAATTAAACTCTCTATTTCCATTTTCGAGAGAGAGAGAGAGAAGACGAGTAAACCCTTTGAAAGAAAAAGAAAATTCATTTAATTTAATTCAATTTACCCGTCGGCCACTTTCCTTTTTTTCTATTTGCCTTGATTCCTTACGCCAAATCAGAACCTGAAGTTTTCAGGCTTAAATAGTTTTTTGGCAGCTTTTATTTCGCTTCCTACCATTAGATTTCTTCTTACTTTCCTCACCAGATCTCACCACCCTCTTTCTCATCATCTCATCTCACCAATTTTCTCTTTTGTTTTGTTTTCCGGTGGGTGTTTGAATTATTATTTATTGTTATTGATGACATAGATCAATTATTTTATCAGAGTGTTATCATCTCATGCTCTAATTTTTAATTTAAACCAACTTATTAAGTAGAACATAATAATATCAAAGATGATGCACATGAGGAACACCAAGCCGGTCAACGGTGATAACGAATGGGAGGTTCGGCCGGGTGGACTGCTAGTTCAGCGACGCGATCCAACCGAAGAACAAAACCGCGTGCCTCCACCAACTATTCGGGTTCGGGTCAAATACGGGTCCATATACCATGAGATCAATATTAGTTCTCAAGCTACATTTGGTATTTAATTTATTATTTTTCAAATTTGGTTTTTTATATATTTTTCTAATTATTATTTTTTAATTTTGGTTTTGTGATGCAGGGGAATTGAAGAAGATGTTAACCGGGCCAACGGGACTACACCATGAGGATCAGAAACTGATGTACAAGGATAAAGAGAGGAGCTCCAAGACGTATCTGGATGTTGTCGGTGTGAAGGACCGGTCGAAAATGGTGTTGGTGGAAGACCCGATTAGCCAAGAAAAGAGATATATCGAGATGCGAAAGAATGTGCAGATGGAGAAAGCCGCTAAATCCATATCCGAGATTAGCTTGGAAGTCGATAGACTCGCTGGCCAGGTACATCGTTACACGAATCATAATTGTTTTGTTTGACGAGTTTGTTATCTATTATAGTTATTATAAGATTTATCTTTTTTATAAAGTTTGTTAGTCATTGTGGGTTGAATATTAGAATAGTTATTGACGTTTTATCATTATTGTTATCTGGCTAGCTTTATCTTTTTCGTTACAATATCCCTATACAAAAAGATCTAGTTTTCGCCTTTTTGGTAATGTCATTTTGTTCTCCCTTTCATTTCTTTTGGTTATTAGTTAAGACCTAATGTTTGTAATTTTGAATGTGGGTAGGTATCTGCGCTTGAGTCGGTTATCTCAAAAGGAGGGAAAGTGGCGGAGAAGACATTGTTAAATCTGATCGAGTTATTGATGAACCAACTACTTAAATTGGATGGAATTACCGCGGATGGAGATGTAAAACTACAGAGGAAAATGCAGGTATATTTGTTACTTTGTTGTTTAGAGTTGTAGGAGGCTAAAGTTTTAAGCAGCATACCTAGTAACATGATTATGTTAATGTTGTTCTATCGAATTTTTATAGGTGAAAAGGGTTCAAAAGTACGTGGAAACGCTTGATGTGTTAAAGATTAAGAACTCAACCGCAGGGACCAATGAGAATGGGAACGAGAGACAAGTCCAAGAGCCGCCGGCTTCACATAGCCAAGAAAAGATAGCTTCAAACGAACATGTTAGTGCTGCCTCACCAAATCAACATGAGCGCTACCAGCCACCGTCATTCCCTAAACCCAGACGGTCAGTTGGGAATTTTACACACATTCCAACAGCGCCTAAACAACAACCACCACCACCACCTAGGAAGTCGACATCAGGGGAAGTTGTGGTAACCACACAATGGGAGACATTTGATTCAACGCCGACGCCGTTGCCTGCACCACCATCAAGCAGCACCAATACAACTCATCCCAAATTCAGCTGGGATTTACTCTAAAGACTTTATAATATAATAGTATAACATAAATAAATAAATAATATTCTGGTGTAGCGTGTAACGGTCTTACTTTTGGATTGGTATCTATGCTCTATTCTTTGATGTACCTAGAGTTTTTGTGCTCCTTTTACAAATAAATGGCGTCGATTACTAATACAAAAAAGTACACAAAAATGCCATTTTCATTTTATATGTTGGTATCATTTGAGGTAAGACTGTCTACATCTTACACTCCTCAGACCCTACATTCGTTTTGCTATTGGTGAGATTTACTGAGTATGATGATGATGTTGGTATCATTTGAGTGCATAAATTGAGGCTGAAGTAACATAAGTTGAGATGGTGGCAATTGATGTGAAGGTGGTTGACCACATATAAACACATTGACATGCCGGTTCATTAGATTACCTCTTACTCTAAGCGAAGACACATTGGAGCATTTACGAAACACCAGAACAATAATAACTTAGGTTAGAAACATGGTAAAGTATACGTGCCGTGTTGACAATGATTATGACTTTTACATGTATTTATGTACACATTCGGGTTTCTTCTTATGTCCATTTTGAATATTGAATGACATTATATGCAGGCTAATTTAATTATGTATATGTGTGTGTGATGATGAGGATGATGATGATAATAAGTCTTCTGCAGGGTGTGGTGGTCCAAGGGGTCAATCATATTGATGCCTTGCTATTTTCATAAGTTAAATAAATAAAATGAAGTTTGAAGGGCTTTTGCATCTTGCACATGTAACTAAAGCTGCTAAGGAATTTGGAAATTATGGTGTACGTGTCCACAATCTTCACCAAAGGATCTTCAAAATCATGTGGGCCACAAAGATTTTGGACAATAATTTGAACAACGTATATAGAAAGTTGAGGGAGTGAAGTAGTAGTGAAGTAGTACATTTCTGGTACCGGTGGTATTGGACACGAAAAAAGAGGAGTAATTCTACATTTCTTTTCCACGATGATTAGGAACGAGCAAATTAATTGTTTTACTTCGAATTTCGGACCTCAGCATCCTGCTAGACTTATCACGACTAGTATTGGAAATAATTGGAAAAGTGGTGAGACGTGTGATTGGATCACTCTAGTGTGACATGAAGCTGCTAATGCTGAGTCAACTCCTATGCCGCTAGCTATGCCTTGCACGATGGAGGTCCATGTTTAAATTGTTAATGTTGAGAATGTTTGCGAGTGTATCTTTAATTGTTACGATGCAAATGTTTGTGAGTGTGTATCTATAATTGTTATGAGCTCCTCATAAACATATAAACATGAACTAAAATGATAATGTGTCCTTTTTCAATATAAAACATAAAATGGGCCTGGGTTCGAACATATATGTGGAAATTTTCAAGAATATTAAACAAGTTAACATATATTTACTATTTAGACTATTGTTAAATATCATAATTTCATAGCATTAATTTAAAATGGAATAACATAAGCCCATTGTTAAGAAGGAAAGGGTTAGCTCAATGATATATACAACAATAAGCAGCGAGCCCGTTTAAAAAAATCACTATTTGGGTTTGGGCTGGCTACATATGGGTTAAGAGCAAAAGGGTAAAATGATAAGATGAATAATAAAGTGTAGCAAAAGGGTAAAATGGTAAGATGAATAATAAAGTGTTAATTTATCATCGTAAACTCTTCAATCTCTTTGAAGATTTTAAACTCGTACAATATATCTCAAGAAACGAAGCAATGTATCATATTCTATATAAATCGATTAAAGCATGTTGTCATCCCATATAGGAAAGTACAATATCTAAAAAAATCTTAGAATTTTATATTTGATTTAAAGATGTTCGAGTTCTAATTATATCGTATAGGAAAGTACAATATCTTAAATTTTCTTAGAATTTTATATTCAACTTAAAGATGTTCGAGTTCTAATTATATCACTCGTTATAGGTTTCTACGGACACGGACCGAAGACAAAGGCTAGGAGGTCATGTGACCCCGTAGAATAATTATTTTATGATTGTATCTATATAACCAAAACCAGAGGGGCCTGTAGATTTTTTTATGGTAACCCTCTCAAAAAATGTACGTGATAAAAATTAAAGACGTAGAATGTGATTGGAGTGGTTTAGTTAGTTTGCTTCATTTTTTATTGAGTATATCCCGTATCCTTTTAAATTTTAAGTGTTAATTATTAGTTTATTACTTAATGGTAGGGGTGATATAAAACCAAATTAATTGAGCCGTAACTGAAATAACCGAACAATCGAACACCAAAATAATCGACATGTTGGTTTTTATATTTATAAAAACCGATTGTTTCGGTTATGATTATTTTTATTTTCAACATAAAAAATAACCAAATGTTTTAAACATGGTCCGATACATAGGTTTTTAAGTAAGTGTTTAACCATGACTCAATCCATATGTTTGCCGCTATAACCTTTTGAGTTTTTGATTAAGAGCTTTCTTGAATTTAAAACTATAGTCACTTTGTATTTGTATGTATGCTTCCAGTTATAAGTGTTACTTTTGTTTTTGGAATTCAGTATGCTTGTGGCAGTGATATATAATTGAATATTCTAGAAGCTTGACATGTGTATATTTATTTTTTCCTGATTAATTTTGCATGACCCACACATTTAAAGCCCAATTTTAGAAACAATGAAAAAACAACCTATAACCAACCGAAATGGATATAACCACCAATAACCGATTAACCGAGACCAACGTTATGATTTTTTGATAATCAAACCATACTCACCCCTACTTAATGGTTAAGTGTTAACTTGTTAGTTGTCACTAACAAAATGAAGTTATGAACTAAATCATAACCCTTAGATCTACACTCAAAAGTTTAAAATATTGTGTTGACAACGCAATTTAGTAAAAACCTGACTCATTCTGATTAAAAATTTTGTTGATCCAACTTGATAATGAATTTCTTTTAATAGACATACAAAGACCAAAAAAAAAATCGTACTCAATTAAAAAATATTTGTATGGTCCGCTATTACTATTAACGTACAATAAAGAATGCCTCGCAAGCAGTCAAAGAAAGTGGGGGCCTACAAACGCTGCATTCCATGCCCACATCTGTTAGCGTTTGTGATGTTGGTGCCCAATGGGATAAATGACGACGAACCAGAGGATTCAATTGTTTTTCTGTCTTACCTTATTATCATGTTTTTGATAGAGTTTAATTAACTTTTTTTTTTAACATCTGTATATAATTATTATAAGAAATTGTAAAATTTGTGAGATTTTTAAAGAATTTGTAAAAACTTTGAACTTTTAAAATTTTTATAAATTCTGAAAAAATCCATAAAAAAGTTACTAACTCTTATAAAACTTTTTAATTAGTGTAACAACCATAACTTTATAAGCTTTTATGTCACTTAAATATATTCGAATTTATTTTATTTTTATCATGTAATATAAAAATGAAACTTAGTATGTTTATTTATACAATAGAAAAAGTATACATTTATTATTATAATAAATAAACTGGTGTACAGAAAAGATAAGGATGCATAAAGAAGGAATTAAAGTGTTTGTTGATGTACATATGACTAGACTTGCTTTTAGGTGAAAATTACATCATTTTTTAATTTTCTCCAATAAACAAACGTGCTGTTTTTAAGTTCAGGTTGTAACCACCTTTGATATAACGGTCATTAAAGAATTCAACATATTCCTCTTCTAATTTTAAATCTGTATGATCAATAAGATAGTTTAAGTGAGATTAGGGTTCTAGTTTATAAAAGAAATGGAGTAGTATATTTCGTATAATCATATCCATATATCTAATCGTGTCTAAACGGTGATTAAACGATCATCAGAGGTCTGCCGCCTGGATTTTGGTATATCGGTCAAACTAGGCAAAATGGTCAAAATCGGGAAAAATCGATAAAAAATCAGACCTAATCGGTCAAAATTGGACTGAATCGATCTAATGGAATTAGTTCTTACCTCGTTTGGAACCAAAAATGAACCAAACTTGGGGCTAGGGCTTCTTTCTTGTGCGCCATGTCTGATGAGAGGGGGAAGAGTGGCGTGTAATGACAGAGATTGTGGGTTAGGTTTAATTAGGTTTGGATATTTTAATATTTAACCCCCTCTATCTTTCACAACTTTACAAATGGTTACCAAACTTGTAAATTTGTATATAAAAGGTATAAAGTTAACTATATATTATAAACCTATAAATAAGCAAGTTATTTGTGCTCAAGGTTGTTGTACATTTAGCTTTGGGAGTGTTTCAAAAATAAATTGAAATTTTCTTTTCTAACCCTAAAGTTTCATTCTTTGACAATATAAGTCTAAAGTTTTAACTTTTGGTAATTTAACCCATTTGACTAAATTGATTTTTTCACTTCTAATTCAAAAGTTTCCATCTTTTGTGATTTAACCCCTTTGATTTTTTTTTAATTTTAACCCAAAGCTTTTTAACTTTTGTAACCTGGTCTCTTATACTTTTCATCTTTCGCAAGTTTTCTGCTTAATGTGTCGTTCTATATTTTCCGAGTTAATATGCCACAACGTGCGTGTGGAGTTCGACGTTTTTTCAATACTTTTTCCTGTTTGACAGGCCCGTCGCAGCGAGCCTATCTTTCCCCGCTTGATAGGTCTGTCGCAATGCGCGGGTCATAGATCGACTCGGTTATTCTTTTTTTATGTTTGACACACAGATTTGCGATCATGTAAGTAACATTTGTCTTTCATATAATATGATATATAACTAACGAATCCCACGCCGCATTGCGGCAGGTCGTAATTCTAGTTTATATAATTTTGTAAAAACATACACAAAAAGTCCAATCCGATTAATCCCGAGGCGGTACCTCACCGCCTGATTAGCGTCTAGCGCTCTCTACAATACTGCGTAGAGGTGCACAAAAACCCGAACCCGACCATACCCGTAGGGTAGGGTCCGGGTATGGTATTTGTTGTGAGAACCCGAACCGGGTTTTTTTCAACCCGATTTATACCCAGGTTTTATCTACACCCGGGTTTTGTTAATCCCGTACCCGAGATTTTTCTAATATCTGCACCAGGTTTTTTGATACCCGATTATGTATGCAATTTTATGATATGTAATCTTGTAATATTTTTAAGTTCCTAACATATTGGAAGTTTTATGTTATAAGTGTTAAAGTTTATAAATCCGCACCGGGTTTTTACATACCTGTATAGGGTTTTCTAATACCCAACCTGAAAACCGGTTTTTTATAACCGCAAATATGGTTCTTCGACCTGAACCTGACCCAGGTATTGCCAATACCCAAAAAAGCGATACCTGGTCATACTTGTACCCGGGTATTAAAAAACCCCGTTATATGCACCTCTACATATACCAATGACCGCACTAGTTAATAATCCAACCCAATCTATAAATTATGAAATATATATGGGCTTTGTTATGGACTTGTGACCCAATCCGAGAATTGGGCTATATTGCCAACGTTGTTAGATCATGTGGTAACTTTAAGTTACCACATGATCTAACAACGTTGGCAATATAAGTTAAACTATAACTAAACGAATCTAACAGTTAAGAATCATCATTTATCAACTCTACAATATTCAAAATCTCATCTTCTTAAGAAAGTTAAGAATCATCATTTATCATCACATGTATATTCGATTTTATTAACCTTTCAAAATCTAATTATTGTTTCAAGGAAATCATCGATATAGTATTTTTTTTAAGAAAGTAGTAGATTATAAAACTATTTAACATATATGTATGTGTAGTAGATTATAAAACTATTTAACATATATGTATGTATGAATAAATTAGAACACGAAGTTGTTAATATAAAATGGTTCTTTGCTATACAAAAGCCGACCTAATGAGTCATTGTCAATCCCAAAAAGATATAAAATTCAAGTCAAGGTCACATAAAGTTGAATTGAGTGAGTCCATAATAAACAACGAAAAGCATATATAATAATAATTATTAATTTAAAAGGATAACTAGTATACAAATATGACCCTCAATTGACTTCAAATTAATCCAAGCGTGAGTTGCTTTTGGGAGAGAAGCCTTTAGCTCTCGTGACCAACTTGCAACTAATTTCACTTGTATTTAACAAATGAAAGTTCCATTTGACTTCTAACTTTGATTTACTTTTGTTAAACGAAACGTACTACGACCTTCAACACAAAGATTGACAAACGCAAAAAAAAAGTAACTGAAAACAAAAATTGGTCGTGCTTGTAATATCAGAATTGTTAATTTCGTCGATTGTAACATGACTCGTGTAAGTTATTTTATGGACAAGTGATGTGAAGACATAGAAAATGAACATGTTCAAAAGCCAGAGGGTACCGTATGAGTTAAGTAGACAATGTTTATAAGTTGGATTACAGTAATCGCAAAGACCAAAGAAGATATGAAACAATTAATGGAATAGACCGTGATTTGGAAATTTTCCACCCCAACTCAGGCTTTAAGGTTTCATTTTCTAAACGTTACAAACTGATATTTTATAATAAAATAATATAAGTAAATTCCATCACCTTCATAATTTCAAATACAGTTCAATTTTTTCTTTTTTTAAAATGTCTGGTTATTAAGGGCATGTTGTCCAATGGTACCAAGATGTTGAAACACTATCCCTATCTCAAATCGTGAGGGTACTTCAAAACTTCAAAGTCATTGCAGACAAACCAGTCTAATTTACTAATTTAGTAGTTGATAAGATGTGTGAGTTTGTTGTTCAAAAAGAATTTCTCTAGTTACTTAGCTATTTACTTTGCCAGTATATTATAAATGATCATATATACATCCATACAATGTATATCATAATATATACACGTATAATTGAAATAAAATATTTCAATTCAGAACACTATGTGTTATAAAAACACCATAACAAAAATAAATCATTGACTTTTATATCTTAAAATATTACAAATATAAGCGGATATTCAAAAAAAATATGAACAAACTTGTTTGATTATTTCTTATATTATCCTGCATGTGTAGGATATATATATTACCAAAACATGTGTAAGTTATGTATATACACCCACAAATTGAGATGACCATGGAATAAATATCTTATTACGAAATTGTCCCATACACTTTGGGTACTCGATTATACATTACCTATCGAGTATAAGTTATCCCATCACAAATGTTTTGTGATATCTCCGTTAGGTTCATTGGCCATCTTTACCCACACAAGTGTAGGTAATATAATTACACGTGAATTAGCTAACGGTACAATACACACAAACAAGTTAATTTATAGTTTTTTATGTACAAAGCATATATATGTGTATGTAAACAGTATAATTAACTGTTATAAACATAACTATGTATTCATAAATTAAATGGTGTTATGCATGTTCCACATGTGTGACTTGATAGCATGGGCGGCCTTTATTGTGTACAGGAAGGACCACCGCACAGGGCTTGTGATTTCGAGTGGCACGTGTTTTTTTTTAAATCCATATATTATATATATATATATATATGTGTGTGTGTGTGTGTATGTGTGTTAATTGTTTTTAAATAGTAACCCGTACCAATTCCAATAAATACCCATTTTCAAAACAATTTTTATGGGTTAGAATTGGTTGTGTTGAAATAAGATATAAGATCCATTACAAATCTTTTTTTAAGTTATTGTTAAGGCATAAAGACACATTGTTTCGAGCTCAAATATGGTCAATGAATTCTCAAATACGCCCTACTTGGGGGTGCATTCATTATAATCTAAAAATTAACTTCACTAATTAAGTTATCACTTTTTATAGTAATACCACCTCATAACCAACAATAACCTAGAATAATAATCTTTCTAGAATTAACATGACGATTGAACCTCATAACTTTTATATTATTATCCATCACTAACTATATTATAGATTACGTCTTGTGACATGAATTCCAGACTAGCTTGTTGCTTGATGACGATGTTCCATGCATGTTTATCTTGCTTTCTTTAGACTTCATGGTATCCAACAAAAAGGTGGATCGTGCGATTTCTCATTTGAACTTACACGTTTGTTTTTTCTATTCTTTTTAATCTTCTTTTTAAGAAATCTAGTCAAGTCTGCGTGTTTAAATAACTAAACATGATTCACACTCGAGTAAACAATATAAAGTACGTAGTGGTAGCTTGCGTTTTATTATTATAATAATATTAAGAGATTATGAAAGCATTATTATATGGATTTGAGAGTATGTATTGGGGTTCGACACATGCACAAGTGGGATGTCAAATGGTCTTGCTTACCAATTCGAAAGCAAACTAATTGTAATTAATAAACGACCAAGTTACATAAAGAGATATACCCAACTTTTTATGATTTTTTAAGATAATAGCTTTTTGTTATTGATTAAACAAATATACCGTAACTTATCCGTATTAAAACCTGAAACTATAAAAACGATATAACTATATAACTATATGTACCGATGTATAATTTGATATGGTATCCGTACCTGCCAAAAGCGTTAATACATAATTAGGACATAAAAATATAATACTTTGAAAACAACTCCTCTTTTAGTGATTCTTTTATCAGAATATCAACAAAAAAAACTTGAATATAACTGCATTTAGATTTTTTTTTAAAGTTAGCAAACACAAGTTATTAATATAATTGATCGAATTAAATGACAAATGAAATACTATATAAAAAACAGGTACATGTAAAAATTTAATTGGACTTATTACAATTCATCATCGTTGGTTTTTAATATTAGTAGGTACATGACGTTGGTGTCAACCTGAACCGGCACTGTTCTTTTTCGCGTTTTATTTAGAAAGTGTTACAGTTAAATATCGAACTATCCCGGTCATTTTTTTACAATTGACCCCTTTGATTTAAAAAAGATCAACGTCATTTCCCATTGGTTTTATGAAAAAAAAATTATTTTTGTGTACTATTTAAAAATAATAATATAAACGTTTTACAAAATGAAAAGTTTATAGTTTATTAAATTAAGCCCATTATCTTATTTCCAATTCAAACATAGTCTCTTTTAACCAAATTTCTACGTTGTATCTTATTCATAACTTACAAGATGATGAAACGTTAAGTATAAAACTCGTCAATTTTAAAGATAAAGGATACCGCTTGAAAATGGATATAAAGATAAAGGACAAAATTTAAAATTCACTCTTATTTAAATCTAATATCCTTTTTATAAACATAGTTATTTAGTTATGTATTTAAAGATAGATCAAAGTTTTTATAGTTGTTATGATTTAAGTATATGTATTTTAAACTAAATATCATAATATTTGAAGGTTCTCATATTTCGTTATCAATATATTAATTAAACGAGAGAATACATGGTTACCTCATCCAACTGTACGGGTGACTGCCTCCACAAAGGGCTCTCGTTGCCCTTTTTCCCGCATTTCACACATTACTTGACAACGACCTCATCATTATCTCTGTGTATCCACTTCTTTTTACCATCGTTTCCACTAGTAACTTATACATTAACAATTGTACATTTGTTATATAAAAAGATGTGCGCAAGTTCTATTGTCTACACAGCGTATGCCACATGCAGACATTGACATCAGTAGACTCTTTGTTTTTCCGAAGACATTTTATTATAAAACGTCTGCTCTTTTTTGTGCAGACTTGGCACATTCACTCCTAAGATATTTTAAGGTGTGCAGAGAGTTAAACACCACCATCGTCCACCACCCAACACCACCGTCTACCATCACCACCACCACCCACCGTCCACCAACACCACCACCAGTTTATTTTAATTAGAAATCTACATAAGTTAAAAAAGAAATAGACTTTTTATTGCAGACTGCAGAGGTTTAGTCCATCTCTTCTTATACAGATGTCTGCAAATATGGTCCGCAGACTATAGAAAATTTACCTTTAAAAATACAAACTCTTCTACAAACAAATGAAATAAATAGCTTGCCGTTTAATTAAAAGTCGCTAGTTTTATTTTTATAAACTATAATGCATGTGAACTGAAAATTGGCTGCTTTTGAATTGATACAGAATAAATTCTTCATACATGCACCTAGAGTATTTGGTTCAAGTTTGAATTAAAACTTGAGTTGATGTTTTTGGCTTTTTTTACGTACGCTTGTTTTTTATTTCAAGAACAGAAGAAAAAATATATAAATATAATTGTATGGTTGAAGTAATGGTTACGTTGTGTTAGTCCAAGTCAAAAAAATTTACTACGTAAACCGGCAAATGAACATGTTCAACAAATCTACGTTGGTCAATTTTTTCGCTCATGTTTTTCAATATATAGTGTTTTTTTTGGACAAAACAGCCTTACAGGTACGTTATGTTTTCAAATGAATTGAAATTATTAAAAATTGTAATATGAAGAAACTGAAATAAAATATTATTGTAGTAACTGAAATTTGATGAACATGTGTTTAGCCGACAAAACAATAAATTTTGATTTGTATGTTTGGTAAAAGAATTTGAAATGTGGTGACTAGAATGATTAGGGCTTGTATTTTTAGGGTATTTATTATTTCAGTTTTGATAACATGTCCAATCAAACATGCTATCACCTGAATTTTATATTATAATTTCAATTAGTTGTCATAGGCGCAAAATGCGTTTAAGGCGTAAAAGGTGAGCCTTGAGCCTCAAGTGCAAGGTGGTTAAAAAGTAAGAGCTTTTTTAGGTTAGTCGTTTAGTACAAAAATACAGTTTTTAGGGATTTTAGACGTGTTTTAGGCTTCTTTAGGGTTAGTTTTAGGTTGTTTCCAGGCTTGTTTAGGGTTTTTATAATTGTTTCAAATATGTTTAAACCTGTTCAAACGATTTTGACCGGAATTTCATTGGAACTTTGTCTGAAAATGCGTTTGAGGGTCTAAAAATGAGGCTTTTGAAGCGAAACGAGAACTCTGAGCTCGGTCTAAAAAGTGGGTCTATGGGCGCGCCTGGATAAGTCTTGAAAATAGAGATTTCAATAAGTTCTAACAACATTGTTAACAAAACTCCCCACCCAATCTTGATTTGTAATATGTGTATTTGAAAGATAAATACTTTTATGTTATAATCGATTTTCAGGAATTATGAGCCATCAAATTTAAAAATGTATTAAAACTTTTCAAAATTTGAGTTTGTGAGTCTATTAAAGACACAATCTTTTGTGACATTTCTTATTTTAGAGATGTGGTATAAGTCACATGTTTTATTGACATTTACTTTGATGCATGCCCCCCTTTTTTGATCAATGTGAGATGATATTATTTCTTTAATTTCATAGAAATTTATATATTTTAATTCATTATGTTATGTCCGCTTATAAACTTATAAAAAAATAAACTGATTATGAAAACTTAGGTGAAATGGTTATGCTAAAAAAATTATTTAAAAAGACAAGATATAAGTTTAGCCATTCTGTGGCCATGATTAAAGATATCGATAGCACTAAAATGTTTGTCACAGAGGCATGCATCCATAGGAATCTTTCTTCTTGTTGCAGCACTGTTGTAGTGTTGACATTTAGAACCATGACAACAAAACTAAAAGACAGGCTAGCTAGCTGAGCAAGGTTGGTTATATGGCCCTTATCTCTTTTACATGGTGCATATATGGTCACTCACTCATATCTTGTATTGTAGTTGATAATAAGTCCTCATGAGGGGGGTATATCTTATCCTCATGCATAAAGTTTAGGGCTAGGGTTTTCTAAAGGGTACCCTTATCCATGTGCTTCAAATCTTTTCATATATGTGACTAATTTTTTTTTCCATCCACACTTGTTATGTGTGATCTTGGCCTTTTCATCACATGCTCTTTCAACATGACACCATTTTCATTGATTAGTATTTAATCATTTTCTAATTCCCAAGTTTGGCATCCACTTCCATATAAAATAAAGTTTTAGAATCAAAATTAGAATCTAATAGAGTCGAGATTGGATTGTTAAAAGTTTTAATCGAGTTAAGCTTAAAACGACCCAAAGCTACATATTGTAGCTATTCTAATAAACAAGTTTGAGCTTGAGATTCACTTATCGAGCGTTACTAGGTTTGCAAGTTTAAACGTGTTCGTTATCTATAAAACTTTTATTGAATATCTTAAAAATACACACACACACACACACACACACACACAATATATATATATATTATATATACACATATGGGTTAGGTTAAAATGAGAACCACCTTAAGTTGTGAGAACTAGGTCATCCAAAAGATTTTTCCTAAATTTTTTTTCTCAAAAATCTTAAAAAAATCATTTATTTCAGCCAAAAAAAAAAATGCGCATACACAGCTTTACATGAGGTGTAAAAAAAATTATCGTCGTAACAAAATTTACATCAGCGCGTAAAAAAAACTTACATCAGGCAAAAATACCGACTCGACGGATTTTTTTTTGTTTTTTTACAGTTTTTTTATAATATTTTCATCTATGTTTGTGCAACAAATTGTGGCCTAACTCGTGCGGGAAATAGAAGTTCTTATGGTTCTTACAACTCGTGGTGGTTCTCATTTGAACCGAAGCCTAGTTACTATTATATAAATTATATGTTAAACATAATTAATTATATATGTTATACTTTGTATAAAAACTATAAGTGTTATATGTAGGTAGATAAATAGTTGATCAAAAGAATAATATTAATATTAGTAATAATAACAACCAAACCAAATTCATATTTATGAAACTATAACGAGCCAAGCTTAAGCTTTATAAATAAAGCTCTAAACGAGTCGGGCTCGCACTCTCTTAGATTTATAAACTCTAAACGAGTCGGGCTCACACTCTCTTAGATTTAAAACTAAGAAATCTTCAACGTAAAATGCTAAAAACACTTACAAACGCCTTCAGTTAGTTCTTATATCAAAGTTTTACAAATTCTTCAAAACACGGATTTTCTCTTTAACTGTACAAATATCCTTACAGATACTTACATTTCAATTGTTACTTTTTACATTCATTTTTTATAATCAAAATATTTTTATATCAAACCACATAATTTAAAAAAAAACATATTTTAACGGACATCAGACCCAACACGTCCCTTTTAACGGGCTTCTCCATATCAATCACAAGCAACCTCGACGAATGTCCACTAGAAGTGGTCCAATAACTCTCGTCTCACGAATTTTACTTTATTTGGCACCAATTTTGTTTTGATATCAAATTTATATTATACAATATATATGAAATAGTAATACAAATATATATTTTCCTTTTATCTCTACTTTTTTTTACAAATTTTAAGTCTTTTCTCTTCTCGTTCATTTCATTTCATTTCCTCTCACAAACCTCATATACATTAGCCTTCTACAAAGACCTCGCCCTAGGGATGTTTATTGAATCGAATATCGAATTTTCAAATTATTCGAATAACTTTTGTTTTCCCTTGAATTCGAATTCAATTAAAACATCACAACCCCCCCCCCCCCCCCCCCCCAACCCAATGTTATCCTCTCCAATGTAGCCCTATCCAAGGATATGCCACTGTCACACAAATGCACCTTCTAAATGAGCCCATCGAAGAAGTTCTAAAGGTATGGAATCAAAAATTAAAGCGGTGCAGGGATATAAAGCGTAAATTCTATACATTTCCTAAAGTTGGAAAGTTTTGCTTGGCCAATCAACAACCATAAAATCAGAAAGATTTGTTACGTGCGCCAAACTGCAAAGTACAATATCTCCATTTTTTAACGTGCTCTTTCTTCTGAAAAGCTACTCTGAATAAATGGGAAAATAAATAAATTACGTAACAATAATATAAGAGGATGATACTATCTTTCATTTTTCGTAAACATTTATTGGTATATTATATATAATATATATATATATATAAACATTTTTCAAATTAGAAATAAGATTATAAGAGCATTCACATCCCGTCCCCTATTTTATGTGAGAGAGTTATGCATATTATAAAAAGTGATTATGGGAGTTGTGAGTGGAAGAAAGAGAAAATGTTACTGTTCATCTGTAAATTTGGGGACACTGTTCACTCCTATAGTTTTTTAATATTTTTTAAAAGTGGTTGTGAGAGGAAGGGAGAGAAAATATAATGATAAAGATCTTAAAAAGTATTATTTAATTGAAAAGTGGAGATAAAATATAGTTGTTTTTAGTATAATATAGGGTAAAAAATTAGGGAGTTGAATGTGAATGCCCTAAGTTAACAAAAAAAAAGTGTTTCGTGAGTATATTATAATATTGTGAGTTAATTACAAATATTATGTTTTGTAAAGCATATAAATATTGTGAGTTAATTACAAAAAAATATGTTTTGTAAAGCATATAGTAATATATTAGGGGCTAACTATTATAGCCATTATGGCATTTTAACTTTTTTAATTGATAAGCTACAACAACTATTTATGTTATTTACTTAAAAAATAAAGATATAAAACAAAAACCACAACCCCAACCCACCCTCTCACTCTTCCTTTCTCCTATTGTGGGATCACCCACCATGGGGGAGTCATGACCATGAAACAACCATTTGTGCACCACAACTAAGTACAACTTCGATACCAGACAACAAAGAACCCTAAATTACCCTCTTATACAATTTGCAACTTCAGTTGCCTTGACGCGCTGTTTCAAATTTACGGTTTCCGGCTTCCTCAACTAACCGACACCACCATTTATTTAAATATCCATATAAAATCCTAATCACGTATCGGAACAACAAACTTGATCCATTTTTACCCACATTTCTACCTGAGTTAAACGATACGCTATTATCCCAGCCAGATAACCGCATCACAATTCAACACATGTCAATGATATATTCTCCTATTCTAACTCTACCGTGGTAATGGAAAAAATTAACCTACCGACACGTCTCCAAACCACCATTCCCTGCATTTTTCCACCCTTTCACACCCTATTTACGGTTTTATAGCAAGTATCTGACATGAGTTATGGGAAGCATTTGATCGCCTGCATGAAGCATCCAAAGCATGAACATGGATGGGAATGACTCTTTCTTAGGATTTGGGAAAGTGGTAGTTTCATGCTCACATAAAACGGAAAAGAGTGGTGGTTTTCCGGCCATGGCGGTTACGGGGAAATCGGAGAGATATCGTCGGGGCCGACGGTGGTAGCGTGAATGGATGATGAAGAGTTTATAGACATTAAACAAGAGTGGTGGTGCTGTTTTTGCGGTAGCAGTTCAGAGGTAGTGGTGTTGTGGCAGCGACGGTTCGATGGTGGTGTTGTGGTGGCTGCGATTACGTGGCTGTGGCGGTGGCGTTGCACTGGCTTCTTCTCCGACTCTCAGTTCCGTCGTTGAGTGTGTAGAAGAAACGTAGGAGACTTAGGCTTTGAAAGTGGAGATGTGAATTTTGGATTTAGTGACGTTATGTTACTGGCACACTGTTTTACTACCATCCTTTTGACGGTTTGTTACTGGCACATTGTTTTACTACCATCCTTTCAAACTTCATATGGATGTATGTAATATTATATTAATTAATTTAACAAATATAAAGTATATAATTTCAGACATATAAACTGAAATACAAACTAAATCAACGAACCAGAAATACATAATTTTTGTAATTCCATGATTTTCAGATAAGATATTAATGATTTCCATTTGGAAAAATAATGTACAATTTTATTTTTATCTCCAAGCGAGTTTGTACAAATGTACATATATATATTAATACAAACTGAAGTCTATTTAAATCTTGCTAAATGATTAAATGAAGTTGAATTATGAAAAAGTATGTGAACTTTCTTTCGGATGTGCTTTTCCAATTTATTTTGCTTCATGTTTTAAAGACTTTCACTATGTAGCAATACAAATACACAAGAATTTCATAATCAACATCCCGCTGCAACGCGCGGGGCAACGTTAACTCGTTTGCTACAATCCGCAAGTGTTCACCGCCAACCTTCTATATTTATTTCTCCATTGGCTTGTTTGGTAACAATTTCCGATACTCTGTTGACTATAGACTTTATACCCCATACCCGTACGTTGAAATTAGTTTTGCCTAATATAAACAAAACATGAATCTAGGTCTTAGAATCCAACCAAATATAGTTTGGTTTGGGGAAGATGACTCTTATAGATCGTAAACATTTATTGGTATATAAACAAAACATGAATCTAGGTCTTAGAATCCATTAATCGCTAGTCGGTCAGCCAAAAATCGGCAGGTTCCAGCCAGATTCCGGCAAAAAACCTATATATTCTGGCCACAAACCTGTAAATTAGCCAGTTTCCAACAAAATCATATGAATTCCAACAATTAATCTTGTATACTTAAAAAAATGAGTGAAGGAAGAATTAAAACCTATCTACTTAAAATATTTACCTGTAAAAATGTGTGTATTTATACATAAAATTGAAAATTACATATAAAAACCCGATCCGATTAATCCCGAGTAATCTCGAGTAGTCGCTAGTCCCCACCTCACCGGTCGACTAGCGACTAGTCAGTTCTCCAGCCTTGAATTGAGCACGATTCAGAGACTAGAAAGCTTAAATCATTATCCTCAATGACTAACGTTTGATGGTCATATTCTTGATTTTACCACAGATGTTTGCACTCTTGATATCACCAACCACTAAAAAGGGGAGAAACATGTAGGGAGTTGGAAAATTAACATTTGTCATCATATCCTTGTTAACCCTTTAGACTGATCGGAAAGTGGTTCGTGGTTGGGCCAACCACGAAGCTACCACCTCCTCCTTATTCGTTATTTGGCCATGCTCTCGTTGTTTAGGTCACGAGCTAAGGAGAGAGAGAGAGATTAGTTGGAGCGTGGCTTAACCAATCCATTTTTTTTTTCAGTTTTAAACTCACTAATTTCGCATGTCTGATCACTACTCCATCTTATCTAATTTTCAGGCCTTGATGACTTAGCCGTCAAATGATGAAAAAAACCAAACCACTTAAATAACCACTACACATAGTCTTATGTTAAAAATATCTTTATCTTATACTTGTAAAATCTACACAATTGCACACTAAACATTATCTTATTTTTATAAACTAAATCTCCCATCAACTTTAATATGTATGCTGACATGAAGTTAACACTAAACATAATGGCATGGTTCATGGAGTTCCATATAGTTTGCTATGACATGTCATGACAACGTGGATAACAGATAAATGTCATGATATTTTATATACAATAGGTATTTACTCAATTTACACTTCTTAAAGTGACTCTTGGGTAAATTTTTTATACGTTAGATATTCTTTAAGAATTTTTTATTCATCAGATATATCCTTCAAGCCACTCAAGTGTCATATATCCCTCTCAAAACATTAGCGTGATTGTAGGAATATTTGGAATCTCTAGTTTGACCCAAGAAAGAGTTGATCTTGTTGTTGAATCTCTTTAGAAGATACCAAAGTTAGGGCAGTTTGTTTGAGATAATAATGAGCTTTTAATGGTTCAGACTTCTTACTGGCTCAACACTTAATTGTTCAGATTGTTTGTTACGCGAGCAGATGTCTGAATGGTCCAAACATTTGTCTCTGAATGGTTAAACATTATACTCAGTTTGAATGGTTAAAACCTCTACTCTGAATTGGTCAGATATTTGCCTTTGCCTCTGAATGGTTAAGCATTATACTGACTCTTAATGATTCAAACCTCTTACTACTTCAGACCTCTTATTGGTTTAGCACTTATTCATTCAGAAGTTATCAAACAACAATTATACAAAAACAAACAATTAAACATGCATAAAACTTTATTTGCAACATATATTGCTTGACTTTTAACACCAGATCAAGGTTATATACCGATGTCTCAATTATTCACATTTGCAATTATAAATGTTAGATAGTACGGGCATCATAATTAATAATATTACTAAGTATATTTTACCTTGATATAAAAACTATATGTCTTGTAATGTTTTATTTTATTGGAGGCAAACTTTTGTTTATGTTATCGTTCCTTGATGGCCGGGATGAACCTTAAAAAGATGTATGACCCCTTGTAGCAAGTGAAGGGCACAAACTTGAGGTGTTCCAAGGGACATAATTAGTTATCAAAGAGTAAACAATGACTAAACATGACCCCTTACATTTGAATAATTCATGGATATGCATGCTATTATCAATGATAATAATTAAACTTAACCTGTTCCAGTAAGAAGCTACCCTCCGTCGACAATAATTAAATAATATAGTTCTAAAATAATATAATTATGAAGATATAGGAGCATTTAATCAGTTTTTTTTTATTTATAAATGTTAGTTGATTCCTCATACCAAAGTAACAAATTACAAACAAGTGGCAGGTAAACGGGCAACAAGCTGCGCCGCAACCCCCTTTTATAGTTATTATGTAGTTCTAAGATCATATATTATGAAAGCATAGGAGCATTTAATTAAGTTGTTTATTGTTTTATCTATGGAAACATATACTCTATCTTTATCTTTATCTCCTTTAGAGCCTTCATCTTGTATTAGTTATAGTAGGCGTCGTTAGGATGGTTGTATATAGAAATAAGAAGCTACGTTTCTTTATGAAGAAAACCTAGTAAGTTTAGTTCCATCTAGTGATGATTCTTCATTTTTATACTAGCTCTACTTTCGACTCATCTTAAATCTTTGTCTTTCAACAGTATTTGAGCTTAAACTCACGGTAAACAAGATTTTAAAAAACACAAAAGTTGACTATTTGAAAACTAAAGGAATGACAAATTGACGAAGAGGCTCATTTTTCTACACGTCTAAAGTCTTTAAATTATTATGGATTCCAAAGGACGAACTTCTAAATAACACAAACTCTAAAGTTATTGAAGGTACATGATAGAACCCAAAATCAAACAAACTAACTGATAGATTTGTTGTTGTAAACTGAAATACTACAAGATAGAAAACCCGATTCAAGATGGGTTAATCTCCAAAAACAAAGGTATAGATACTCAATTAGATAATAATCATTGACATAATCCCCAAAAACTAGAGCAAAGATATAAATAAGAAATAGGGAAAATGTCATAGAATAGTAACCAAGTTTCAAAAGTGGTCTTATTAGATCACTCGTATCGTTTTTGTCCCAATTAGATAACTTAATATTCAAATCGAGTCATGTCCTTTTTTCCATGTGTCAGGAGAAAAATGGAGCATAAGATGCTAGAGTCGGATTATATTCATATATGAAATTTTATTTATTAAAAATAAAAACACTTTAATTACATTAAAAATAAAAAAAAACAAGTTAAAATCCACGTCATCATTGGACGTTAGCATCAAACGAAAGGGAAAAAAGAAACAAAAATTCACATCACCACGATTACCTATGAAATGGATGAAAAAACCCTTAATTTTAATAAAAAATGAATGTTGGGTGACCTAATTGGAACACTTTTGAAACTTGAGTGACCTAATTGAAACACTTTTAAAACTTGGTTATTATTCTACAAAGTTACCGCAAATAGGGAATAATAGCAGTAAATTAACTGGCCATTCAGCTTCCATTTACCAATCAGTTTCCTTTTTCAATAAATGCTTTGACCCATTAATAAATCTGATCCTAATACCCACCCATATAGAAATCGGGTTTGTATCAATACATCCTGCCCCGATAATCGACTTGTCCTCAAGTCGAAAAGAAGGTAATTGGCACACCAAGCAATAAGCCATTCAATTGTAGGCTGACCACCTTCATGGACCCATATACAAGCTAAAACTTGTGTTTTCTCAGGCCTAAATTTAGGTGCAGTCCAGAAAAATATTGTGCATTAGAATATGGAATTCGAAAGTTGGTATTGATATATGTTAGCTTTGCTGGCCAATCTTCTTTGTCATCCATCCAACCTTTGATTACCTTTTGAAACGACCAGTCAAGTTGTTTCTTATCCGTCTGAGTCTTCATGTGATCCTTGTCTGAGTAACCATAGAGTGACTTCAGGACGGCATCCTTGCTGAATTATTTTTGCTCTAATTCTACATTCTTCGTCTCTCCATGATTCTCGTGTTCCTCCTCTTCTGGACTGGCCTGAGCATCTGTTTCATCTGCAACTTCTAGCATTTTTTTCTCCAAATATAAAATTAGAGGGGACCGACTTTTGGTTTGTGTGGTAGTTATAGGTGTTGCTCCAGGCATGGAAACGTCACTAGGAATTTCCTCCATTCCTAAATCTGTCACTGGATCCTGGTTTTTATCCTCAGCTTCCTTTATTGCATTTGTTCGTCTTTCTAGCCAGGCTTCCTTCATTGCTGCTATATCCTTCTTCAAGGCTATCAAAGAATCAAGCTTAGCAATAATGGCCGCCAACTGGTCAGCGATTGGGTCTGGATGAACACCACCTTCTTTCTGATTATTCCGGGTCTGCTCCATCTTTGATGTTCCCGGCAATGGAACCAAATGATAGAACCCAAAATTAAACAAACTAACTGATACATTTTGTTGTTGTAAACTGAAATACTACAAGATAGAAAATCCGATTCGAGATGGGTTAATCTCCAAGAACAAAGGTATAGATGCCCAATTAGATAATAATCATTGACATTGACATAATCCTCCAAAAACTAGAGCAAAGATATAAATAAGAAATAATAGCAGTAAATTAACTGGCCCTTCAGCTTCCATTTACCAATCAGTTTCCTTTTTCAATAATTGCTTTGACCCATTAATGAATCTGATCCTAATACCCACCCATATAGGAATCGTGTTTGTATAAGTACAACTTCACCATTTAATACTTATATTTACTAACTTCTAATATATATATATATATCACCCTAATCTTTGCAAGAACATGGTCAATTCGGTGTGGCATGTTGGTTAATTTGGAAAACTGGCACCAATAGTGTGTTCTCAAATAAAATTGGCTCTATCCCGTGATTGATGAAGAAGATTATGGTTATTGGGTTTTTATGGGTAAAAAATAAATTAAAATTAAAATTCTTAAAGTGGGCTATTCAAGTAATTTTAACATTTCTGAACTGTAATTGTTTGTATTCTGGAGAGTATAATCTATCTGGCTCCTGGCTATTAATTGTATTGTTTTGTTGATTTTTATATATTTTGCCGTCATTCAAAAAGCTAGAAAAAAACTAAAAATTGTACATGTACCAATACTTAGAATAATCACCAGCACATTAGAGAGCTAGTACGATGAACAAAACTGATTCTAGCCGAATAGCATCGGTACCAGTATCAATATCATCCCAATTGATACTTGTATTCGTTTATCATTTTGATCATATCAAGATCTTAATTCTTGGATTTTTTTCGGGTTGCTTTGGCAGGTGCCAACACCGTAATGAACCAAACAAATTTTGCCGCGTAGAGCGGAGAATTCCACTAGTTTTAGTAGTAATTTTTGGAATCACATCTGATATAAAAACTAGCAAAAGGCTAGCAATAAACAATAGTTAATTGAATAATGTGCATGGTTCGAGCTATTATACAATTCAATAAATTCATTTTTCATTTGAAAAAGCTATTAAACATAACCTTAAGACTTTCATGCATAGTTTATATAATATGTATATAATTTGTGCCCATATAACTCATTATTAATCTATGTTAGTGTTAGCGATGCATGCGAGGGCAACATTTGAATCATGCAATTTTTTTCCATATGTTTGGGAAGCTGAAGGGACATAGAAAAACGAGAAAAGATCAAGAAAAGATAGTATTTAAACAAAATTCAAGTTAAGTCTTATTCAACCATGATGACGAATTGAGGATTGACGATTAACTGAAAACGTGTGTTATGTATATACATGTCACAACCTTTCAATTATTTCAGAAATTATTGTATCTTTTTTATGATTATTTTTATTGTATCTCACCTGATTATAATATTTTTTGGACTTAGATCATATTTCTCATTAAAACGCCAAAACAACAAATTACAAGCAAATGGCTGGTAAACGGGCAACAAGCTGCGCCGCGTAGATTATAATGATAATGGATATTATTAATATAAAGATAAAATAAAGATCTTTCGTCATAAACTCAAATGTGATTTTCTGCATTTATTTTTTATATAATAACTATAAAGTTTTTTCTCCTTATCATGTAAATAATTCAATACCAATGGGTTATGCTTCATTACCAAAGACAAAGCTTTAAACACTAGGTTTGGGAGAGGAGTAAGTTTTGACGAGAAGGAAGGTGGGTTCCTTCCCCAAAATTAGCCGTTGGATTTTTTTTTAATAATTTTCCATTTTCAATTCATATTTAAACACATCTTTGACAATTTTGTTTTACCTTCAAACTCTTTATTCTCAGCAAATCTACAATGTTTCTACAAACTTACGTTTTTATAAAATAGAGAGGTCAAGCAAACGAATGCGTTGGACTGATGCTGAGCATGATTTTTATGAAAGGCTTGTTAAAACAATAACAATTAAGACTTAAAACACTAATAGCAGCAAAAATCAGAAAGACAAATGGTAGAACTAAAAAGAAAGGTACTGATATCGGGAAAATCGGTGATATATCGGTCAATATCACTGATATTATCGATACTGATATTTTAACCGATATTATGCACCCATATATCGGCAGAGGACCGATAACTAATATATCGCTGATATATACATGGATCTTAACTACATAGGTAACTTTATAATGGATTGGGACATATGGGTACCGATAAAAGTGAACAACTTTCGGTGACGGAGAAATTTGGAACGAATACCTACTATTGTGGCCCTTGCTAGAAAAAATATACAGGTTACTGTTGAGTGCCCCCTGTGTCGAAGGAAAAGAAACCCTAGAACACTTGCTATCATCATGCTATTCGACAGTCATAATTTGGCAGTGGATTGGCTCGTGGTGCAACTTTTCTCCAATTACTGCCTTTTTCAGCTCGTGATCTTTCAGAATGTCACAAGCACCTGAACTTATCTAGTACACGGAGCAAAGTGATTTAAGCAATTATTATAACAGCATGCTGGGGAATTTGGAAAGTTGGGAACAACCCATATTCTCGGCCGAACCACTTAATATGGGGAGACAAATTGGAGATGTCAAGTCTACATCATTCCTATGAGTTAAGAATAGGTCAAAGCTGCGATCTGTTGATTGAGATAAATGATGCAAATTTGGTATTTTGTCATCGTTGTATAAGGCCCTGGATTCCTGGTGGCAAACTTCTATATTTTAATTTTGGTTTGGTTGACTCTAGCACCTTGCTAGGCCAATTGATTATAATATAATATTGATTTTCTCTGTTAGTAATTAAAGATATTATATTATATTATATTATATATATATATTATATATATATATATATATATATATATTATATATGGGTTATATAAAAAACACTAAAAATTTGAGAAAACCCTAGAAAACCCAATCTCCCGACATTTTTTTTAAAAAGTAACACATGTAATATACATGTTTTTAAGAGTTTTGGGCTAAAAAAACAAAAAAGCGTCAAAGGAATATTTTAAAAAAATAAACAAGTTTCAACATTTTTTGTCTAACACATGTTAGTCACAAAAGTTGCTGAAATTTGTTTATTTTTTTAAAAAATAATGTTTCGGCGCTTTTTTGTTTTTTTACCAAAACTCTTAAAAACATGTATATTACATGTGTTTTTTTTCAAAAAAAAATATCGGGAGATTGGGTTTTCTCAAATTTTTAGGGTTTTCTATCTAAACTTATCCTATATATATATGTGTGCTACAGTACTTTTTTTTTCTTTTCATATATATATATTAAAAAACAACTTACTGTAGCACTGCTACAGTGTTACAATAACTTTTTTTTTCTTTTCTTTTTTTGGTGTTCTTTCTTTTTACTTTTAACCTTTAACTTTCAGTATTGACTCTTACGATCTCTTAACTTTCTAAATACCTTTTAACTGAGTTTTATGTCTTTATTTTTATTTACGTGTCGATATAAACTTAAGTTGATTTACGTTTCGACATAATTTTTTGTTTTGTTTTTTTTTTCACTTTTAACTTTAATTTTCAGCATTGACTCCTACAACCTTTTAACTTTCTAAATACTGTTTAATCGACTTTTACGTCTTAATTTTTTATTTACGTGTTGATATAAACTTAAGCTGATTTACATTTCGACATAATTTTTTTTGTGTTTTCTCAACTTTTGGCATTGACACTGACAATCCTTTAACTTTTTAAATACTTTTGTAATCGAGTTTTATGTTTTAGTTACATGTAGTATAAATTTAAGTTACGTTTTGATATACACACTACTTAAAAAAAACGTTATTCCGCTGCAAAGCGCGGATTAAATTCTAGTGATATATTAGTTAGTACACTTACTCCTATTCTAAAGAAGAAACATATATCATGAATGGTGTCTTATAACCGACAATTTATAATAAAAAGTCAACAAAATAAAAATAGATAATTAAACAAAATTATAAATTGTTAAGATGAGAGCCGGCCCTCTTATCTTCTTCGTGGCCGCATTCCATTTCCATATGCAAAGATGCGGCGACCTCTAACTTCTAACAATTTAAAATGCATAATTGGAGGTTACGGTCAAACCTTTGACTTTGACTTGCTTTATGTCTAAATAAATCATACTCCCTCCTAAAAAATACATATAATATAATAAGTTAATAACAGGAAACTTATTGTTATTCAACGTTTTGTTTTAAAAAATTGCCCCCTAACGACCGAGTTAAAAAGTATATATATTTCTAATATGGCTTCTTTAAATGTGCGAAGTGTTAAAAACACTTTATGATTGGCTTCTTTGAACGTGTGAAGTGTTAAAAACACTTTATGATTAAAAAACATATCGATACATAGCAGGTGAGTGATCTTTCCAAATTCTTAACTCTTTGGAGAATTTTTGTGTTGCAATAAAGTAATTACAATATAGATTTTAATAATTTCTTTAATCACTAGGTAATCACCACTTTTTTTGTTTTTAAAAAGTTACAATTGTTTATTTTTATATTACTATTTACTAGATTTATATTAAAAGTTACAATATTGATAACTATTGTTCATCAATCATTATTTTTTTTTGTTCGGTAATTTGTTAATGATGCATGGCTTTGCTTAGGGCTCCTCATGTTTTATTTTTTTGAAAACAAATAAAGAGAATGTTAGGCGGGACACAATCCAACTAGGGGCAGATCCAAGTGTCTTGGTGGGTAGGCGGACGCACCCTTTGGAAAAAAAATGTGTTTTTTAGACAAAAAAAACTCGACCGTACCCCTTGAAAATATGGTCGAACCCCTCATCCGCACCCTAGCAAATAATTTTTGTGTTCGTCACTGCAATCCAAAGGACCAAAATGCAAGATCTCTCTCCAACTTTTAGTTCAGCAACTAAGAGGGGATGAGTATGACTCATGGAAGAATGCTATCCGAATCTTGCATTGATAAGAGCTGGGAGCGAGTAGGGTATATGACTAGAAATACATTAAAACAAACACGTGATATCAAAATATGTAAATGTAGAGCTATTCTTCTATACCCATCTCGTGTTATTGATCATAAATGGTCTTTCTTAATTTTAAGGTTAGGATAACTATATACGACGAGGAAGCTAAATGGGCTTGCCTAACTTTTAAGGTCAAGGCAAGTATTTTCAATGAGGAAGCCATGGGTTGTTTCCTTATGCTCATGTGTTAAACATATGAGAAAATCTTCGTTGTTGAGATATTCATTAGACAATTTCTTAGGAAGATAAGGGAGATGACATTTTGCTTGTTTGACATAGTTATGAATGTTCACCCAAAATTCATTGATTGTGTGTATTTATAACCACAAAAGCCCTAGAATGCAATGAGAATGAGGATAGGGAAGCCTTGTGCTTTGGGTGACATGGAGGGAGTAGAGAGATAAATAATACATTAGCGGTGAGCCAATGACAATTGGTGGCTGGTTGCGACGATGGTGGCAAGAAGAGAGACAATCATTACACACAATGATAAAAATAGTAAATTTTCGCCTATGCACAAACCTTGGTTTGATAGTTTTCTATGCATTATGCAAGGAGTTAGTGTAATTAACCAAACCGACAAAATTGCCTAAAACCAATTTTGTTCGGCCGATCAGAGTGTTTGGACTTTTTTTCTCACTAACAAGGCATTCTTTAAATGATCATGTTCAAAAATAAAATTCATTTTGTCAAATATTAAACCAATCTCATAAAACCAGTTTAAGAAAGAAATACATGATCCATTAGTTGTATCACTTAATTTTTCTAAAAGGACTACCTTCAACATGGTTAGTGTTAGAAAATTAGTTTTTTAAGTTATTATTACGAATAAGCGTTTAAAAGACTACTACTTTCAACATTGTCAGATTTTTCTTTACAATGTTTGACATACTATTAAGTTGATGCATGGGCTTTTAATATATTTTTATGTTAGTTTATTTTACTAATATAAACTACTACTACAATTTTACTATAGGCATTATTTTATTAATGTCAATAACATTTAGCAAATGCTACGTTTGACCGGTGGGTGATCAATAATAAAATATCCTGCCCCTGTTTTTGTGTAAAAAAGTTGTACATTTTTTTTATGTAAAGTTATCATTTTATTTATTATTATGTTTGAAAAGTTATACTAAGAACACTCACATCCCTTCATTTTTATGTGAAAGAATTTGGCATATTATGAAAAGTGGTTATGGAGGTTTTATGAGTGAAAGAGAGTAAAAATGTTACTTTTCATCTGTAAATTTAAGGGAATACTGTTCATCCCTATAATTTTTTAATATTTTTTAAAAGTGATTGCGAGTGAAGAGAAGAGAAAATGTAATAATAAAGGTAGAAAATAATATTATTTAATTGAAAGGAGAGAGAAAATGTTGTGATTTTTAGTGTAGTTATAAGAATGGAGATTGGGAAAGGATGTGAATGCTCTAAACAATGTACCGTAATTATTATATATATATATAATATATATATATATATATTATATATATATATATATAGGTAAGGGATGATGTACAAGAGAATAATTTTGTAAGAAGTGTATGAGACAATCATGATCACACATTTGTTTTTCTCAATTTAAGAAAGAGAAGGGTATGACTTTTCTCCCTTTAACTAGTTTCCACCTTGATTTTCAAACAGCTATAACTTTTTCATATGTTAATATTTAAAAAAAATTACAGCGTATTAACGAGCATTTCATTCTCTTTAATTTGAGCAGCCTATTGCTATAGTATTCTTAAAAATAATTTATAGGACTTTAAATACCCATTACGTGATTTTGAATACCCAGTACCCATTACGTGATTTTTGAATATCCATTACGTGATTACACATTCAACATAAATCATTACACATTCATTGTAAATTCATTACGTGATTACACATTTAATATGATTTGTTATAATTAATGTTAATACAATTATGCTTATTACGTGATTACACATTCAATAATAAGAACTTGATTGTTTACGCTTTATTACGTGGTTAAATCTCTAATATATGACATTATGTTGCTATTATAGGTTGGTTTGACTAATATTTTGTATATAATTTATCCTTAATACGTGATTATACCTTAAATATTAGGTATTTCATATGAAATATTATGTGTTACGTTAGGTAATCACCCAGTATAGTTTCACATATATACTATAATGAAATCATGTAATCACGAAATGCTTATTTAAAATCACGTAGTCATGTAATTTACATAGACTATTGTTACGTAATTACGTAATCACTTAGGTGTTGTTTGTTTTTGAAGAGATAAAAGGTCTGCAGGCTGCGGACCACATCTGCAGGCATTTGCAGGAGAAGAGGTGGACCAAAGGTCTGCAGTCTGCAAGGAGAAGAGTGTTTGTTTATTACAAAAACCTCTTCTCTTCTCTCACACAACAGACATAGATCACTCCTCCCCTCTCTCTCTCTCTGCCTTCATCTACTTCCACAACCACCGCCACCACCTCATCTACCACCGTCCACCTGCCACCACCACAACCAACAACCACCGTCAAGCACCACCGCCCCATGTCTCCTGCCGCGAAGCCAAGCACCACGCAAACCCACCATCACCGCACCACCTTTGCCATAGCACCACCGCCATCACACCACCTCCATCAAAACCCACCACCGCCGTCGTCTCCTGCCGCTCCCTCTCTCTCTTTCTCTCTACGATCTCTCTCTCTCACCGATCTCTCTCTCTTGTTTCTCTCTCTCTCTCTACGGTCTCTCTCTCTCTCTCTACGGTCTTTCCCTCTCTCTCTCCACCGATGATGATGGTGGTGGACTGTGTAGCTCCGGTGATGATGGTGCTGGTGATGTATCAGGTGGCGTGGTGGTGGTGGTGACGGTGGTTGTGAGGATTGACGGTGACGGTGGTGGTGAGGATTGACGGTGACCGTGATGTGGTGGATCTGGGTGGTGGAGGTTGAAGAGGAGAGGAGAGAAGAGGTTTGAGGAGGTTTGAAGACATGGGTATAAGTATGCTTGGGGAAGAGGTGAGGCAGATGTAAAAGGTCTGCAGATCTTCAAGAAACCAAACAAGCTGCAGGACCCTTATGTCTGCGCGCGTCTGCGCGACGCAGACATAAGCGCTCAGAAGAGCTTTTGCCAAAAAAAAAACACCCCCTAGGCGTGGTTTCACATAAAATACTACAATGAAATCAAGTAATCACGTAATGGGTATTCAAAATCACGTAGTCACTTACTGGATATTCAAAATCACGTAATCACGTAATATGGTTTCAAGATCTTTCAAAAAAATTAATGTTAAAATATAGCAATCGGCTGCTCGAATTAAAGAGAATGAAATGCTCGTTAATACGGTGAAATTTTTATAAAAAATATTAACGTATGACAAAGTTATAGCCATTTGAAAATCAAGGGGGAAGTGTATGAGTTAACAATATTGGATTTTCCATTTTTACCATTTTCCCCACTTGTTCCCTTGTTTTTTGTTGTATGAATTCTATATTTGGAGACCACTTATCTCAACCAATGATCTTGTAAATTAAGGGTCAAACTTGTCTCCTACACTTCGTACAATTTTTTCCTCTTATAAAATAACCTCTCTCTGTATATGTATATATAAAACCAGCTAAGTAAATGAAAGCTAAGTGTTAACAAATTAAGTATCATTATAGTTTAAAGATATATTATATTATATTATAATTATAATATATATTAATTCACATCATAAACTACATTATATTTTTTTATTTTTATGTTTTTACCACAAGTCTTTAATAGTTTCATATTTACCCCTCAAGTGATTTGATAAGTTTGACACTAATATTAATTTGATGATACCAAATTGAAGAGGAAATTGTATGATTAGTTATTACACTAGAGTGGGGAATGAGGTAATATACAAGATAAAAATAAATTTTTGATACTTTTATTTTTAACCCCAATCTTTTATGGGTTTTTAATTTTGACAAGAGTCTTTCTTTTGTTTTTATTTTTTTACGTTTTGACCATCATTGTTTTAGTTTTCATACTTTTGCCCCCTTCAACCTTTGTCATTTTTTTAAACTATCTTACAAGATTTCTTTTGTTTTGTTTTATAATTTGACCACCAATATTTTGGTTCTTACACTTTTAGCTACTATATATTTTTTTCTTTTTTTTAAGTTTCAAATTAGTCCTATACATTATAATAAATTAAAATTTTAAACCAATAGTTTTATAGTTTTATTTTCCTTTTATAACTTTCATTCATTAGTTTTTTTTTACAAAAAAAAAAACTAAATACGCAATATAACGTTTTTGTGGAAAAAGGCTCAACACCACGTCACCACCACCATTTTTCCGTTCGTTTGTCTAGATACAACACCTTATCATAGGTATGATGTCACCATTTTTTCTTCCATTTGTTACATTTCATTTCAATTTTAGTTTTTTACGCATATATATTTTGCATCTTCATATCCGTCTTTATCGTTTAGGTCGTACGCAGATTCTCCGCCGCAACGCACGGTGGGGATATGCTAGTTAGTATTAAAACAAATGGCATTAAAAAATGATTCCCGAGGATTGCTGATTTTAGTTTTTTACGCATATATATTTTGCATCTTCATATCCGTCTTTATCGTTTAGGTCGTACGCAGATTCTCCGCCGTAACGCGTGGTGAGGATATTCTAGTTAGTATTAAAACAAATGGCATTATAAAATGATTTATGAGGATTGCTGATTTGTTTAAATATTAATAAAAATAGAAGTTAAGAATCTGACTTTCAGCAAAATGTCAGCTCTTGTTTATGGACGATAATTGCTATTATTCAAAATATATAAAATCAAGTCTTTTAAAAATAATATTAAATCAAGTGATTGAGTTGGTAGAAACATTACATAACGATATACATTTCTTATACATATGAATAAAAATACCTTTAATTATATAATGTTAAACATTTCAAGGTAACTATCTACGTTTAATTACATAGATAGTTTGATGTTTTGATGGAATTGAACTTTAAACCAATAAATTGAATTGTTATTTCTCTATGTTTCAATTTTCAACCAATAAATATGAATTTTGGATTGTGCTTTCTCTTTATAAAAGAGAAATTACATTGTATGATTAATAAAATGACTTGTAGTTGTTAAAATTAAAGTAAGTCGATTTCATGTTTATATGCAGTGGCGGATCTTTTTATGGGTTAGGGGATCCCCCCTCCCCCACACACTTTTATTTTTTCACTTTGTAGTATTAATTTTGCTGAAACTTTTAAATTTTTTTTTTGTTGTGTAAAATTGGATTTTGAGAGTCCCACCGTGATTTTACCAAAAATTAACTTTAAGATCCGCAAACGTCTATATTATAAGTACGAGACATGATCTAATTTGTAATATTACATAAAATCAGTATGGTTAACACTACATATAATTTCTTATCACACGTCTCATAAAAATAAGCTAAATTGTGTAACATATAATTTCCATATTATCAGAAAGAAAGTAAACAGGAAATGAAAATCTAAATCTTGGTAAAATTTGGACATATTTCCTAATGTAACCCAAACTTGAACACTCTTTAGGGGAAAGGGGTAAGGGCGGTTATCACCGATCACTCATCACTTACTCACAACTTCCAATCAAGTTCCATCATGTCATCAACCATTATTCCATCACTCACAACCCTTTTTAGTAGAAATGCCCATCACTCACAACACCCAACAATAAACCCCTACATCCCCTCACAACCTTTCATTTTTCACGCGTGATATATATCCCGCGTTATCAAGTTCCACGCGTTATAAGTGGAAATGGTGTTTCACGTGTGAAGAATGGCCATCACGTGCTATTTGGTCACCACCCCGGGTCCCCTTATAAGATACATATGCACAATATTTGGTTACAATTGAGGTATATTATTTTTTTGAATGACCACCGATTACTTCAAATGAGCTACTGGCGGAATTCACCACATCGAGATCACTCGCCTCCGAACCGTGGAAAACCCTCACCTAGGGCTGAAGCCCGTGAACACTCGCCCGAAGGCACGACAGTGCATTGAGGTAAAACCCCTCAGTTCAAGGATCAAACTAGCGATCTCCACCTATTCGCCTAGTCTCCCATCATCACCAGGTGCCGCATAAAATAGTGGGGAGAGCAGGAATTGAACTTGGGTCCCTTAGAACACCAAGTCTCTCCCTTACCACTTCACCATCACAATTGAGATATATTATTATTTTTATATATACTGCTAAACGAGTAACAATATTTTCATAATGGTTAACTTGTCGATACAGTTTCATCTTTTCGTTCATAGCGCGTGAACTAAACTTTCTATCAGCTGTATCAAATATTCTTCTCATTTCCAATTTTGGAAAGAAAAATATAAATTATAAAAACAATAAAAACAAATTCAAAAATTGATTGTTTTTAATTAAACTATGGTGAAAATTGACCCACCCTATATGCTACTACTGTACAACACATACCCAAATTACAAAAATAAAAAAATAATAAAAATTATATAAAGAAAAATCTGAATCCTGAAGTCATTAAACTAAATCTGGCCCAAAACCCAGAGATTCTTCCTCCTTGTTTTGAGGTTTTATCAACTTGTACTCTTCTTTCTTAATTTCTTCGTTGTCAGTAACAACTTTTACAACCGTATCCCAGTCGTCGTCGCCGCCGTCGTTACTGAGCGTCAGCTCCTTCGCTCTTTCGGCTTCAAACTCCCAATCCGTACGCCCCAAAACCACCAACATCGCCACCACGCACGACATCTGCGCCGCCAACATCCCCAACCACAAACCTTCGAAATCAAAGCCCATAAAGAATCCCAACACAACCGCCACCGGCATACCCACCAAATAAAAACACCCTAAATTAATATTCGCTCCGATTTTTGGGCGTGCGGTGCCTCTTAAGACACCGCACCCTGTCGTCTGTGGGCAGTTTCCCAGCTCGCAGAGCCCGATTATCGGAAGAACCATCGCCGTCAATGCGATGATTTCTTTATCTTGTGTGAACATAGTCGCCCATAAATTCCTCACGCTAGCCGCGAAAAACAGAGCCGAAAACCCAAGAAAAAGCTACACGACAGCCCGACAATGGCGGCCCGTTTCGCCTTATCGGGCCGACCCGCGCCCAACGCGTTACCAACCCTAGTCGACACGCTAAAACTCAGCGAAGACGGGAATATATAGATTAACGCGGTGGTTTGGATCAAAATCCCCATTGAAGCCACGGTGGCTCGCGGGTTAACCAATAGCCCACATAACAATATCATGATCTCGTACCACCACCACTCCAAACAAACCGATACACAACTCGGAATCGCTAAATTTAGCAACGATCCCCACCCTTTAAGACATTCGCTCGTAACGCCTCCCATGTTTTTTTATAAACACCCGAGATTAACATATAGGCCACCAATGAACCAACAAGATTGAAATTTGTCAACACACTACCAATTGCTACACCTTCAATCCCCAAGTTTAGATACTTCACAAGATAATAATTAATGGGCATGTGAAGAAAGATCGAAACCGATGCGCAGAATGTGAGCGGTAGAGTTATCGATTGCGAACGAAGGTAAATCCGCAATGGGTGTAATAAAGATTGAGCCAAAAGATCAGGAAGAGAGTACAAAAGATAAGTCTGAGCTTGTGTTGCAATTTCCTCATCTTGCCCACAAAACAACAAGATGGTTTTCATGTTAAGCCACAAAACCGCAATCGGTAACGACACTAGAGTTAACAACAGAACGGTTTGTTGTAAACAAAGGCCAAGAAGAGTGTGTCTTTTGGCACCAAAAGCTTGGCCACAAATGGGTTCCATGCCCATGGCTAAACCGGATAGAACCGAGTAACCTGTGATGTTGGCGAACCCGACTGCTAATGAACCGCCTGCGAGTGCTAGCTCGCCGAGGTGGCCTAAGAACAACATCGATATCATTGAACGTGAATAGAGCAAGAGACCCGTGAGGATCATTGGGATAGCGATTTTGGCTATTGAAATGGCTTCATTTATGGCTAATGAAAGGTGAGTTTTGTTGTTGTTGTGTGGCTTGTTGAATTGTTGATGATTATCGACAGTTGGTGTGATTGGTTGGGGTGATTGTTTGATTTGATTTGGTATTAAAAATGGGTCGAATATGTTTGTGTCTTGTTCGGCTGGGTTACAATTGCTACGGGGAGATAAAGGTTGCTGGCACATTTTTTTTTTTGAATTTTGAAACCAACGTTTTTTTTCCCTTCTTTTTAACCCCCGTGAGGTTTTAGTTTTAGAGAGAGAAAAACAGAGTGTAGAGAGAGAGTGGGGTTTTTTTTTTGGAGAGGTTTAAGTGTTTGTGATTCGTGGTGGGTATTTAAAGATTTTGAAGGACGGCAAGTTTTCATGCATCTCTATATATGTCAAATTTTATTTTTGGAATAATAAAATATAAGTATTCAAAATAACTTTTTATTATCGTAATTAGGCACTTGAGAATTGAGATTGCATTTTTGACAAGAAAGTGTCCTTTTTTGACCGGCTTTGAACAGTATACACTGCCAAGTGCTATTAACATCTTTTATTACGTATTTCCTTTTTCGTCCTCTGATATTTTGTGTATTTCTATTCAGAGCATATACAATATATGTTAATTATTGGAAATGATGGAAAATATTTATATGTTATGCAATTATTTGGTTTGGATCTTTAAGTTGACTAAGTGGTATTTGTTTATACTTCAAAATCTCTTTTTGGGCACTTAAGCTTGCAGGTTGGTATATTGTTGGTCAAAAAAGAGTGAAAAAATATAAAACACAAAATATGATATTCTAAAAAGGGAAAGGGAAAGAAAATGGTCCCCCAAGGCCCAAGTTTTTGGTCACGCATGGTCATTTACTCCGTACATGCTCAAAGCCGGTCCTCAGACACCTCCTCCTCGGCACCTTTACACAACTCGACTCACGCATAGTCTTTGCCTTCCTTGCAAATGTATAGTCATCCACATTGCACACGCTCAACCGGCCCTAAGACACCCTCCCCTTAGCATCTTTTCACAACTCGACCAATGCATAGTCTTTGCCTTCCATGTAACTATTGACCATTGTCAGTTAATTATAACATATTTGATCCGTGACGCTACCCAACCTTTTTTTTTTAATCTACATGAAGTAACTATAAAATTCCTCATTTTCTTCAACATAAGATATGGTCTTTCATCTTCTTCGGCGGAAACAAACAATACTCTATTCCATTCGTACTTCGTAGTGGAAGAGTTTGAAAAATGATTGTTATATGACATGTGGCAGACACGTCATATACTTAAAGTAAATGTGAAAGGAATAGATAAAAAAATTAATACTTTTAAGAATACACTTATTGAGTTGTTATTTAATAGATATTTCAATCCAATTTTAATCATAATGTTAAAACTTCGGGCCGCTTACTTAATAAACAATTGAGAGAAGAGAAAGACAAAGATTAGGAAAAAAAAGGTTTGGAGGGAGGGGTAGTAGGTGAATGATTTTAAAAACCGTGTGACGACACTTATTTGTTAACATAATATGAGGAGTTGTTATGGATAATCTTAAATGCTTAGACGACCCAATAGCATGTTCCTCCGTTATAGAACAAAAATTAAGATTGTGCTTTTAGGCCGACATGCTGAAGTTTTATACCACGTTTTGACCGGCGGGCGGCCAATCCAAAACAAGCCGCTCCCTGTCGCAAAACCGACACCGCCCTTTTCTTGTTTATTTTGCCACCTCATTCTTTTCCTTTTTATTTGGTTTTCTACAAAATTTATTAAATAATAGCTACAATGGTGTTAATTTCTCACACGATCTCAACACTACAAGAGTGTCGCAAAAAATAATATGTTTTGTGCCGCTAATGGAACTCGCTTTATATTTTGAATGGCCAACTAAATCATCGAATAAGCATTCTGGGATCTCCTCAATCGAGCAAATGCATCCCCTCCTCTATAACTGTCATAGTTGGATGCATACTCGAGCCACCAAGCCACCAGTTCCTGGGAAAACCCGTCCGTCCGGATACCCACTACAGTAAAATCCGATTCAGCTCAGTTTCGAACTGACGATCTCCAGAGAGGCCTGGTTTTAAACTTCATTGTCACGACCAACGTCCTTCAAAGTGATGCTAGTGGGAGTTGAACTTGGGACCTCAAGGAGAGAAACCAAGTGACTAACACTAGACCAACTTGTCAAGAAATAATCCGTTTAATTAAATAAGTCAACCTGAATATCTTAAAATAAATAAATAACTAAATCAACCCATAAATGATATGTTTAAGAAATGGGTTGACATATAAGTTGTAGGTTTTACCTCAATAAATTTTAATGTTTTATTTAATGTTTTAAGCCCCTTTCCTAAATAAAGTAATATTTAATGTTTTATAAGTTGTAGGTTTTACCTCAATAAATTTTCAAAATTCCTCACACGGTAAGAACATCACAAAAAATAATCAGTTTTTTGTGTCGGCAATTATAAATCATTTTCTTAATCATTTTATAACATCCATGATATTATAGCCTGATAACATTTTAAGGTTGAAATGAAGCTTAATGACCATTAAGTCTTGAGTTCAATTTCTACAAGAGGATTTTTACCGTTAAAAAAAAGTTAACCCGAAAATGATTTGTTTAATAAGTAGGTTGACATTATTTATTAATCCGTTTAATCCCCTTTTAAGCCTTATTTTTCTAAAAATAGTTAATATTTAATCTCTTATCAATCGTAAGTTTTACCTCCTAACAATAAATTTTCAATCTAAAAATAGTTAATATTTAATCTCTTATCAATTGTAAGTTTTACCTCCTAACAATAAATTTTCAAAAGTGAAATTAGTTTTTCGTCTTAAAATCATTATCACAAAATTTTTCATCAGTAGCCAATGATCTTTAGATAAAGTGATGGAAGACTTGCATTTCACTTGAGAGATGCAAGTTAACTCTCATGTGGTGCAGAGTGAGATATTGGTAGACAATGATAAGAAACCGAATTTGTTAATCTGGAATGACGAATTATACAATAATCTGGATGCCCATTACAGTTTGTTAATTATTAATCATTTTCGCAAATGAAGATTGAACAGGGTTACCTGAACACGACATGATTTGAGTGTATACGGCACAATGTGGTACGTGTTTGGGTTAAACATTTCAACTCACTGACCCGAAACATGTAAACCTGTTCAATGTGATGCACACAATTATCTATCAGATACATAGATATAAATTAAGTTTTAACCGGCCATAATGAAAACATTGAATAAATAAGTGAAACTTGGATACATCATCTGCTTGTATTTAATGGTAAAGATGGCCTTTTGTAATCTGTAAGTGTAAACTTCAACTAGTTATTTTGTTTATTATGTCATGCTGATTGATGATGATATATATTTTCAGTTTTCATTGAACAAAAAGGCATTCAACTTCTAAAACATTGACTTTTTTAAAAAAGTTTTGAAGGGTTTAAACTCCTCATGCGTCTCAAAGTGTAGCCATGTAATTATATTAGGTTACGGATGATGTATCCCAAATAATTGAAGCTAGATCATTAAACAACACTAGAATCCTAATTTGAAGTAGCTCTATTTAATTCGTGGTTGACGGAATCAGAAAAACAGATCATTATTGCGCATTGTACATTTAGGCTGGACTTTATAAATCAATATTGCGAATAAGTTCATATCTAGAGAGGAAAAAAAATTATAAATTTTAGGCCCTTGAAAAAATGGGCCCGGACTGGGTGTCCTACCCGCACCTGGTTTGGGCTAGCCCTGGATTTGTGTAATTGGCTTAGATCGATGGGGGTTCCAAGAGGCAACGCAGTGATGCGAAGAGCAAAGTGTGACATCAACACGGCACACATCCTCTAGGGTCCATCTTTTCTTCTTATCCCCAAGGAAACAATAGTGTAAGAAGCCTCTTATTTATATACCATTTCATGTTTCTATCCATCTTTGATGTAGGATAAGTTCCTTTTCTCTTCTCATTTATACAACGTTGAGCATTTTAAACTCACAACTTTAAGTATTAATATCTCATTTATCTTAGCTATGTTTTAGAAACAATTAAGTTCACTTTGATGTTCTCACGTAGGAGAAGGCAAAGCCAACAAATAATAACTATATTGATAACAATTGTATTGCATATGATTATATCTGAGAGTTTCTAGCAGCCCTAAAATTTCCATCTTCACTATTTTTCCAACAATCTTGGGACTTAATTTTATTTTGAGAAAAACTAAATCCAATTTGGCCTTATAACCTATAAGATAAGAGATAACTTATTTTGCATATATAAGTCGGTTCCAGAATAAAATTGGTAGGATTATTTCCTAGAAATTTGGTTTTTATTTCGCATGGGATGACTCAAATTGAGTTGAAAAGGTATGAGTAATTGAGTACTATAAACACACTTAAGAGTTTCACAAGGTGTACGTTTACAACTAGTAATGTATGGTGCTCTTTGGGACATCCCTATCTAGAATTGGAGCATTTCGTTTGGGATCATCAACATTGTCGTTACTCTAAAAGATAACAAGATGTTTCATGATTCATGTTATATAAAATAAACGGTCAATATCTTGATAGTATAACCAATTATCATTCATGATTCTTGTCATATGAAATAAACAGTCAATATCTAGATAGAAAACCAAATATCATGTTTGATTTACTTTTTACTCATTTTGAAAATACTTCCTCGGCTGAACGAGAAACGGTAAAACCGAATTCATAGAAATTTTGATCAATGAAAAGTCATCTACTTAACAGAAACTTCTATCTTAGATATTCCAACTTAACAAGAATTTTCCACCTCAACTACAAGTCCAAACTATGTAGTTCAACAACAAAACAGAATCATTAAATGTTCAAACACAAGTTCTTTTTACTGGTTTTTTAGTAGTTCATTCTTCTCTCTATTAACATGGATTTCTTTGTACCAAGTCCAATAGCAGAGTTTGGAATATTTTTCTAGAGTGTCATTTTTCCAACCCATGGATTTATAGCAATCCGGAGTTAAAATTCCAGGTTGGTCAAGTCAAGATGAATCATATTAAAAAAACCAATATCATGATAAAAACACAATGTTCTTAGAAAAAAAAACATAATAAAATATAAAGTCATTTGATGTAATAAAAACACATTTTATAGTTGCTCCCAATGAATTTTGATGTTTTGAAAACATTTCATAACGTCTTCATTTGCAACTTTCACCAATAACTCCATTTTCAATATAACAAGTACAACTTTAAATGAATAACCTATAAGACCATCCACAATAAGGAAACAAGATAAGATAACTCATTTAAAAAACACATAAAACCCACCCAATAAACAAACCCAAAAACACTCGTAAACATTGCCATATTATCGTACTATTTTAATTTTTAACCTTCCATCTCTCCCAAAATTAATATTAATATTTTATAATTAAAAAGTAACATAGCCTCCACCCTCAATCCATTTTTTTTTCTAATTCTTATCCAAAAACATACTCCAAAAAATGAATGCGAAAAGTATACTCCACACCAAGGAAAAACGTTTGATGTGGAAAAACTAGAAAAAAACATATGCTAAAAATGTCTTATTGCATGTGCTCTAAAGTATCGTTAGAATCAATGACCAAGTGACCAATTCTATAATCATATAAGCAAAATGACGCATTAAATTAACTAATTTCAACTTTAAATCTTCAATCAAGTATTAAAGTCTAAAATCACATAACTTTAACCAAGTATTCAAGTGACATAAACACCATAATTTCAACCTTAAACATCTATTTATGTCTAATTTCAATTTCAAAGATTTAAAAAACCAACATTTAGTCATGTTTAATTATCCTTGGCTCGGTCTTTGATCATAATTGATTGTGCTTGATGATTGTGACACCAGTTGTTCAGAACCAATTCATCGTTTGTGCATTTATGATTTGTGCTTGTTTAGAATCGGTCTTCACACTTCATCGTCGATAGAGGCACAGAGTCCATCGCGACTCTACAGTATACCATCGAATACTCTACATATAAAATACACGGCCTTGTTTTTAATTTCGGTTAAACAATTATAAATTGATTAATTGGACATGCGCCTTAAGTGGTTATTGGGTTAAAAACTTAAAAATCAAACATGGGCCTTTATGATTTAAAGTCCACTATTAAAAATTAAGTAATTGGGTTTAACTTCTAAACTATAAATTTCTATATTGTGTAAAACGTTTATACAATTTTTACTTTGGTAAAACTAATATATATATATATATATATATATATAAATATATATATATATAAAAGTTTATATATAAAAGGAATGATATCCGTCATAAATAAAACATTGGAGTTGCTTAAAATTTCTATTACATGTTCTTTACTAGACTGAAAGCCCCGATCACCCCAACGTGACTCAGCCTGAGACCAAGCCCCTTTTCTTTCTCTTTATCTATTTCAGGGGTCATGATTATTTTAGAAAAAAAATGAGTTTCTATCATCTAGAAATTTACTATTCCTATCTATGTTTAAAAATACATTTTTCTCTCCGTAACAATATTCTCTTTTAACTTTACCATAGCGGTTGGGTTTTGTTACCGACTTAAACTATTGTAAAGTATGATACTTATTCACATTAATTAGATGGACAAAAAAAATATAAGATTTAAACGGGCTTTCTTACCCACAAAACTAGTCTTTTAAAATAAGTTCTCCCATTTAAGCTATAAAGCACTAAAAGGTTACTAGAGTTTATTAATTGTATGCCATAGACATGCTGACGGTTCATGATTTTGTTAAAAAGAGATTATGACCGGAATTGAATTGACTTGGTTTAAACATATAAATAGATATAAGTTGAAACAGAAACGGGAACCATATAAATTGAAACATAAACATACTGGCATTGATTTTCACCTATCTTCGACTAGAGCTAAGAAACAGAAACGGAAACCATTTTTAAGGAGACGCAGGTTTGATTCTCGCTTGGACCATTTTTGAGAGACATCTGGATGAAGGGTTAATCCGGGTTCGAACCTCCCGAGCAGGGTGTGTTCACACGTGAGATTCTTTGTCGTTGAAAAAAGGGGGGAAATTGAGGAACCGAGTTTGAAAGTGTTAGCATGAGATTGCTCACAAAAGAACATGAACGAACCTAAACGGGGGAACATAAATGAAAGAACATATTATTGAACGTTCACGGATGCAATTGAACGAACGAGACCTTTATTCGTGTATGTTCATTTAGTTAATCCAACGAAAGTTCTTGTTTATACTCGTGTAGCGAGTTACGTTGTTGGATCGAGAAGAATCAAGGTCTTAGAAAAATTTGAAACAAAATAAAAAAACAATGAGCATTAAAATATGCTGAACATTTACATATACACAAACAAGGGATGACAATGAGTCGGTAATACTAGTCCGATACTGGTAGAATACAAAATCGTGTTCCATACCCGGTGTAATATTCTTTAGGTATTTGTCAGGTAATTACCTGTCGGGTATCGCTTATACTCGTTAGTTTGTTAAAAAAACCCGTTGGGATTTCCAAGTACAGTTTTTTACTATTATAATTATTGTAGAAATTTTATTTATACAATAACCATTACAAATTAAAACACGATACATTATATACATATAAGTTTTAACATAAATAAATGATATCGTTATAACTTTTGTATAATTTTATGTGCTTACTTCACATCATACAAAATATGAATAATATTATCAAATACATATTCCAAAAGCAAAAGTAATTAATTTTCTACTAATGAACATACTAAAATAAAACATTACTAGACAAAGGGTTAAGAGAATATAAAAAAGATCGAGTATATAGTTTGGATCAACCGGTTTGTTATTTCGGGTAATCGGTTTGGGTAATTCCATACCTATCCCATACTCGCAAATTTTCTTAGAACTAAACCCATACTTGGTCCCATATCCATCGAGCTACGGATATACCCGTCCAATATGTTTCAAGTTTTCGGTGTACCCGACAGGCTCGAGCTACAGATATACCCGTCGAATATTACATGTTTGTAGAACAATACAATTTTTAGGTGTTTCTTTCTGTGTCCATCTTCACTAATCAGTTGTGCCAAGTTAGATCTTTCCATGTGATCGAGATCTTAGTGCATTGATTTTGTCAAACTTATTTAGTGAAGGCTTCAGAAGTGTTTAATGTGTCTAAGTAAAAGGCTTCAAAAGGTTACCAATGTATACAGTAATTTGTGTTTAATCAAAAGTTTATCATTGACCGTCACAAATATAACATATACCTTGAAATACTAAATCGGATTAGAATCAAATACAAAGTATGAAATAAATGAGAAAGGTGGACAAGATCTCCGTCATTGATCTTAGATTTGAACGGCTGAAATTAGTGTTGGAGATAAATATTAATGGAGAGGCATAAAAGGAATATTCTACATTTGTTGGATTTTTCTCTCCATATGCAATACGCATGTGAATTCCCTCATCATTTCAAAATATCTATATAACTTTTTCATACGATATTTTTTTAAAATTACCATAATAACGAGTTTTTTTAATCTTTAATAATAGTATGATATTGATATATAAAAATAAAATAAAAATTACAGTTGTGTTAAACGTTCTGGTTATTGTGTTTTTAAACTGGGTTTTTGGTCATTATGTTTTTTTACAAAAGTTTATATACGTTGTGTTATTGTCAGATTTTATAATGCAAGGTTATTTTGGGTTATGTCTATTGTGTTTCTATTATCAGAACCTATAACACAATGAAGATGAGTTTTCTATGCATTGCATTATAGGTTCTAGTCATTGTGTTAAGTTTAGTCTGTTATCTATTGTGTTTTAGTCTGTTATCTATTGTGTTTTAGTCTGTTGGCCATTGTGTTTTTGTTCTATTGTCTATGCAATTTTAGTCAGTTGTCCATTGTGTTTTGGTTTGTTGGTCATTGTTTTTTAGTTTGTTATCCATGGCTTGATGGACGTTGGATGAAACTTTACTTCGACTGATCTATGCAACAACGAGAGCGCCCTTGATCCTTTCGGTCCCCCATGATACACTCGCTTAGGGACTTCTTACTCCAGCTGTTTCAAGAGTGTCCGCTAGTTGAACCGCATATAGTAGACTCGTTGTTCCGCTCATCTGTTCCAAGAGTGTCCGCTAGTTGAACCGCGTATAGTAGACTCGTTGTTCCGCTCATCTGTTATCCTTGTGTTTTTTACCTGCTGTCAGTTGTGGTTCGTGAGTTCTCACAACTCGATGTAGTTACCTATATATTGCATGTGGTTTCACAATTTTGTTTGTATATATATTACTCTTATTCAACAAAGATTTGTGTTAATTGTATGTATATGTGTTACGTATGTTTTGTGTTTGAGTATATATATTACATTCGGTTTGTTTTAATTGTATGTATGTGTGTTAACAAAAATATGTTAATGAGACTTATGTGGAGTACCTATGCAAACATCATGTGTATGTGTTTATGTATATGGATCCCAATAGTTTGCAAAAGTTTAGAATGAATTGGCTATACAAAACGGTTCTAACCTATCAGAGCCTTTAACCAACTCGTCAAACCCTTTAGGACTTGGAACCACAAAAACTTATAAGCTTTGGTTCGTAGTTCCCAATTTCATTAATAAAAGGGTATATAGTTTTGGAGGGTCTAGGTTGGATCCCTTCCAACCCTTTGCACAACCCTACTTATATGGCTAAAAGGTTAACTTACACACATTTCATGTTGAAAAAAAATAATCTTATTGGTTTGAATGTTAATTTAGAAAGATATAAAAAACATATTGAAAATAGTAGTAAAACAACCATGGTATCAAATTTTAAGACCAAGAGTAATTCTTATCTAAGGACTATTGTAGGGAATAAGTATAACAAATAAGAAGTGACTAAAATCAAACATATATATACTACCTTCTAATGAAACTCCTTAGGATAAAATTGGCATTTCACTTGAATTTGAAGACACTTGATAGGGACATTTTTTGTATTTATAACATAATTTTCTTATTTAATGAATACATTATTACTATATCTTTTAAGTAATTCTGAACCTAAGAAAAATTGAAACAATTGATAAACAAACGGAAAACATGTACAACACTGTAAATTGTTGACTTCACCGATATTTGTATTTAATAAATACATTATTACTCATCTAATTAGACCAAACTCATGTTGTTAAATACATTATTGGTTTGTTTTTTTAGTAATAAAGTTTCGTGTGCCATTAAAAAAAAGTGAGTTGCATTTGTGATATATATATATATATATATATATATATATTATAGAGAGAGAGAGAGAGAGAGGAGAGGAATGTAAATGTTCTTAGCTAAATACATGCATTTGTGGAGAGAAAATGAGGTTTATGAGAAGTAAGGTATTAAATCAAGATAGAAAAAAGGAAAGATTGTAAACAGTGAGATGATTTGGCAAATTCTTTTGCGAAAATTATAATCTTGCATTGGAGATGGTCTTATTACTTGTTTTAAGTAACCCAGAACTTAACAAAAATTGAAACAATTGACAAACAAACGGAAACCATACACAACGCTGTAAATAGTCGACTTCCTCGGTATTTGTTATTTAATAAATACATTATTACTTATGTTATTACTAATTGTTTTAAGTAATTCATAACCTAATAAAAATCAAAACAATTGATAAACAAACGAAATAAAAAGCACAACGTTGTAAATTGTAGACCGGTTCCTCACCAGTTAAAATTAGTGGAAGAAAGGGTCAAAAATAGAGACGAAGTAACCGTGCATCTAGGATTCACGCATAAGAAACTAAGTCCAAATTCCACATGATACTCCCAAGTCAATAAGGGAGGAAAAATAAATTAATGGCCGACTTTAAATTGCCATCTTTCTTTCTGTTAACTGTTTTGGACGCGTACCGTTAGTGGGGTTTACTTTTTCGTCAAAGTGTTTGAAGAGTCAAATCATAAATATTGGGGGGTCTTAATGGCAAGTTATAAGTCAATGGCATATCGAGAGGTTGATACGTGTCAAGCATTATATACTTTAATATTCATTTTGTGTTATACATATCATATCACATGATATTTATGTATCATATCACATGTTTTAGTCATAAAAGCACACATGAAACAAATCAATTTATGCTTAGTTTAAGACGAATTCAAACTATACGAAAAGTAAAATATTTAGTGTTAGGCCGATAATAATTCACCCAATGCAATCTGTGAAACTTTTAAAATTTATTTTTCATACACATGGTAATTACACTCTTACGGATGGAGTAATTTCAGAATAGCAAAACAAACAATATTTGTTGATCTGAGTCAGATATTACAATGGTTGTCGACTTACGTTTTTCTTTTTGAACGGCGTACTGTTAGGATGTCGCTAACTAGGTAGAGGTGACAAGCACTACGATGGCAAATGAAGGTGATGGTCGACTGATGATGACGGAATTGAAGGTGGAGCTGGAGTGATGACTATGGTAGTGTCAACATTGGCGGTGACATTGCAAAACCAAATAGAGGGGGGGGGGGGGGGAGCAATTGTGCTAGTAGACGTGTTACAGACAATGATGGCAGGCATGTGTCAACATTTTGAGTTAGCAAGTTTATAAATGGTCCATTTTGATCAACTGTATACTTTTAGTGATCGAAATCAACTCATTTTACAAACAAAAATTATCTAGATCAACCCATGTCTTGAAGAATAGCTTGTTTGCGTATTTTTACCAATGAAAGTAGCATGGCCGCCATAGGGAGGGGCAAAGTGGGCGACCGTCCATGACCCACGTTCTTAGTAAAATGTATACATGGGGAAGAAGAAAGGGACAAAGAAAAAAGATGAACTTATAGAAAATAAAAATAAGAGTACAGTGTTAAAATGGTCCCTAAGGTTTGATTAATTTTGCCACTTTAATTCAAAACTCAAACTTTTTAAATCTGGATTCCCGTGTTTCAATTTTGTTGTCATCTTCATTCAAAATCAAAACTGGTCAGATATTTCAGTTAACATCCAATTTTTTGTCTTTTTCCTCTCCTTAATGAAGGGCAAATGCTTAGTTTTTTTCTTAATTTGTTATAATTAAAATGTTAAAAACCATTTTGTCATTCATCAAAAGGGAGGAAAAAACAAAAAACTGGATGATAATTGAAAAGTCTGGCCAGATCAGGTTTGATTTTTGAATTAAAGTGACAAAAGTGACTAAATATTAAAAATCATTTTGACAGTTTAGTGTTTAAATAATGTAAGAAAAGTCATACAGATATACGTGCATGTCATATAAACACCAAGTCATAAAAGTTACCTAAAAGTTAAGTGACATGTTTGTTATGTTAATAACTATTTAAAATATTAATAACTTTAGTAGGATAGAAAAAACTACAATGAATTTATCAACAGATAGTTACTATTATATTACTTTTCCCTACTATTATTCTATTTGGCCATCTACGTTTGAATGCATGGACGTTTAAATTCGTTATTGAAATATTTTTAAGTATATTTAAAGAAAGTGCAAATTGAAAGAATTCTTAAGTGCGAACTTCAAATTAATTATATTGACTAATAAAAGTGTCAATTAAGTTTGTCAATGACTTGGTTGGGTTGGCTAAGTTGCACATTCCATAAGTGGAATATACACTTTACCTATGCATACAAGGTAAGATGCATATATTCCTATCTATTTGAATTTTTATCACATCCTCAGCATTTTTTTTTTTGCAATTTTCGGTAACATATAAATAAAAAAAATATGTAGGCATAATTGCCTAGTGAAGATGTATATGATCGGGTGGTTTCGCTGGTGGCACGATAATACTATAATGGTCCGTCAATAATCCAAATTTACCGTTCAAAGAAAAAATATAATAGTAATATAAACCACATTTTAAAATAAAGAAAACTGATATGATTGCATAAAAATATAATAGTAATATAAACCACATTTTAAAATAAAGAAAACTGATATGATTGCATTATGAGAAAACATCAATTCGAGTATTGCTACTACTTAGGTTTCTATATATATTTCTTAGCTTAATTTTGATGCAAGCAATAACTTTCCACTTGTGAGTCAAAAGTGTAAATGAGAATACAAAATTGAGATTTTATTACATGTTTGTCTCAAATGATATCACCACTTGATTATGTGTGTATATATTTGTATTTATATATGTAATTATATATATGTGTGTATATACTAGCTAATTAGAATTAATCAGGGCCGGTTTCTCCGATTAAAAAATAGGCTTAGCTAAGGAATAAAATTTGAATGGTAATTTGTTTAATTAAATCAGTTTTGTCTATAGAGAGTTTTAAACTTTTAATATATGAAAATTGTTAGGAATTGGAATAAATCTTAACAAAAGTTTCGTGATAAGATCGCATAATGAATGACATGAGGATGGTGTCATGACTCATGACAAATGGATTCGTATATGACAAAAGAAAATGGCATGAAATATGCAAAATTGCCTGATAAATGGCATGAAATTTACCTTCTGTTAAATATATTGACACAAGGCATGCTATTCACCTTGTGGCATTTTCAAGATTCAAAGTATGTGAAAAGTTCATAACACATAAAATCAACTGAGTAGAAAAAAGGTTACCAGGGTTTTATGTTATTAAACTTAAGGGCTTCACATTGTTTGACAATATATTATATTTTAGCCTTTTACTTACATAATTTAATATCTATTTTCATCAATTAGCCGATAACACTTTTAACTGTCGATTTGTATCACACTACTCCCAACCTTAAACTTATTTTCCTACAACACTCCTAAACTAACCCGACGCTAACCCCACTTTGCTGATATCAGCTGCCACATCACAAAACCAATGCCACATCAGCTGTCATGTCATCAAAAAAACCATGTCAGACGCCATGTTAGCTGCCACGTCATCAAAAAGCCAAATCATATGCCACGTCAGCTGCTACGTCATCAAAAAAGCCATGTCACCACATAAGTGCCACAACAGCAAAAAACTAACTGGGTTAGTGTTTAGTTAGTTTGGAAGTGTCAGAGGAAAATAAATTGAAACTTGGGAGTGGTGTAGTATAAATCGAAATTTAGGAATGCTATCGGCCAATTGATGAAGGTTAAAATTATTTAAATCCAACGATCTCTTTAATTTATCATTAATAATCGTCCTTATACAAACAAACAAGAGAGTGTTGCTAGCTATTTTTTATCTATTGAGCATGCCGTCCCTACATATAAAGTATTTTATATAATATGTAAACATGACTTCTAGACGAATGTGATACGTAACTTCAAACACTCTATGTCGACACGTTAAAGACTTAAAGATGTTACACAATGCTACTTAGATTTGGGAATTGAAGTGTATTATTGGCACACACCGGCCCGTATTTTAATTGTTGGGTGTGAATCCAAAGAGTCCTTGGTCCACATGAAGCAACGGTATTGGTATTCAACTCAAAGACAAAATCTTTGTACACAATTATTCAACTATCTACACGACAAAAATATTAGAAACCAAAATAGTGTTTTTCTTCTATAACATCTTTTATAGAATGGGTCAAAAAGGACGTATACCAATTAGTGACATATGTCATACCACAACCCAGAAGTAAATATAGATTTTGTATATTATTTAAACATATATACTCTTTTTTTTTCAGTTTTCTATTGTTATACATAAAAACATAAATTAAAATGAGAAAAATATTTCAAAAGACAATGCAATAAAGGCAAATAAAAATTAGTATAATAATAACTATATGAATGATATTTTAGAAATTGTTTGAATAGAATAAAAATCCATTCTTTCTCGTATCATACAGTCAAAATAGATGTTTAATTTCTTCCTAAATTGAAACTCTAGATATTTAGTTATCGTATCTTTATAGCTTAAGTTTGGTTACAATTGTCAAGACAGTTTTTCTTGGTCTGTGCTCCTATAGCTTTAACTTGTACGATTACTTCTCTTTTAATTCCTAAACAAACTCTTTTAGAGAAAAGTAAGCCTCAACATAAAGTTTTATGATAAAAAATAAAGAATAAATGGACAATTAAATAAATGTATGAATAAATATCATTCACAATTTAAGAATTTTGCTATTATAAAATGAAAGAATTAAAAAAAAAAAAATCCATAAGCGAAAAACTAAGGTTTTATAATTTGAGTTTGATAATTCAACACTTTTTTTATTCTATGTTTACATGTCATATGATGTCCGTAATACACAAGCATATACATATTTTAGATTCATCGTTTTTATAGCCTAAACTGAAAAGAGACCGTTTCAACGATAACTTTAGTTGAAATATAGCCATTGATTCTTCAAAGGCGCACCCAAAAATTTTACAACAAGTGTCGTTATTTTAGATATTTGAAGCCGTTGATTCAAAGGTGCACCCAAAAGCTTTACAACAAGTGCGTTATTTAGATATTTGTATTTCTATTTCTATCACATGATTCATGATTATATATAGTCTTTCTTTATATCTCACATTTTAGCATGTGAATTCTTCATTTCAACAAAGCCAAATTACATTGATTTGTCTTTTTCTAAACATCACCAATCCTATAATTAATCGCTATCATATCTTAGATGATTAAAACTCTTTATCAATAACAAAATAAAAAAAACACCATCTCAAAGATTTTGACGTATACCACACTGATGTCTTGTAGCGAAAATGCATATCTTCTTGTTTGCATATAATTTTAAATATATAAGTATTCCATTTGTCACAAAATAATTACTGGTTTGATTTTCTAAAAAATAATATATAGGGTAACAGTTAAACAGAGGTTAATAAGTTAAGCATTCCTTTTTTTTAACAGCTTAGATCTCATGTTTTATATTTAACATCCACTTCTTTATCATCATCAAAACAATTTGCTGCCGTTTATTATTTTTTAACAACTCAATACGTAACAAAACAACACCAACTAGCAAACAGCTAGACAGCACAAGAAGTTACATGGCTAGATGGACGTAAAGACAGGGGCGGACCTACGTTATATGTTGGGTGTGGGCAGGTGCATCCCTTTAAAAAAAAATTGGTGTATTTTATAGGGAAAATTCCTGACCACATCCCTTGAAATGTTGGTTAAATCCTTCGTTCGCACCCCCAGGAAATAATCCTGGGTCTGCCACTGCGTAAAGAGATGGCTTCCATGGGCATAATGTTACGGTTTTATGCTCAACTTAGGATATACGTCTTTTAGGAAAACATACAAATCAAATTTTACTTATATATCCCGCATACCATGCCTCAGGCCACCACCATTATTGGGAAAACAAGATTTTCACTTTATTAACACTAGCTATGCCTCCACATGTGTTCGTACTTTGTAGAATCATAAAATTACACGAGTGTATAGCCATGTGGTTTGGTGGTCCAGTCTTTAAGGTTAGAAACAACATTAAGTACATATGTGCTTTGGTTTCTAGACCATTGACATTGGTTAGTAAAAAACAAGTTTTAGATGCACTCTTTCGCTTATAGTTCGACACGTGTCTTAGAATGATAGAAGCGGTTCATACAATCGTACTGGTACCACCGCCTAAGATCTTGTGTCCCATCGTTTTAAAATTGTCAATAGGGCTCCTTGTCATGGTCATGTTGCTCGTACCCTGTTGGATCCCTACCAACGGGAGATCACCATCATATCACTTTATGCATTTAATTCGAAAGGATTTCTCGACCAGCATCATTGTTACCTCATCTATAATGCGATTGTCACTCTCTTTGTACAAGAATGATTGAATGATAATAATATTGATAATAGTAAATTATCTTTTCAGTCCTCTTTTTAAATGTAAACTTCATTAAAAACCAACCAACCCACAAAATGGGGTGGCCAACAACAACCGACTTACATAATAATTACAAAGTTACACCAATCGGTCCATGACAACTGACAAGGACCTATTTTTAATTCTACTACTAATCCATAAAAACCTAATAGATTTCATTTCACTAATTTTATCTTCCACCTAGACTTGCTTGTTTTCGAACTTCAGTCAATTCCTTAGGCGCCATATACTCCAATATCCAACCTTCACGGTCCCTTCAAAAGCATCCTTAGCAGGCAGCAGTTCCTTTAAGCCCAACTTGGTTATGAAGTTCCATAAGCTCTCTCAACGACATTGTGTTGAAAGAAGCCACCTTAGATCACACGGCAACATGCTGCCACACCGAGTCGCAAAAATGCAAAACGAGAAGAGATGGTTTACAGTTTCTTCTCTCGAGTTGCATAAAATACATGATACATCCTCAATGTCGATGTTGTGATTCTTTAACGCCACAGCCGTGGGAATTCTTCCCAATTCGGCTCTCCAAGCGAAAACATTGCATTTTGTCCAACAACGCGAAAACCAATCAAAACCTCTATCTCACACTCCACTTTTATATATTATATATATTAGAAAACAGTATTTACGTGTGTGTGGTCCTCACCATGTTTGTTCGGTTGAGGTTCGTTGAAACGCATATGCACCAGACCCAAATAGCTCATAACCTCCAGCGCATCCTCTCGTCGGGTTGGGAAACCGGGAATCTGGATCGAGTATAGAGCTTTACAATGGAGATGCTCTAAGGACAATCTCGCTGCTACGAAAAAGTAATTAACTACATCCGTTGCTAACTTTCATTTATGTTGTTGCAAAACAATTTTCAACATTCCGACGGGGATAAAAGTCAAATCAATTTTTTCATTAGGAGCATATGAATATTATTCGTTTGGGTGAGATTGTAATTAACAACAAAAGTGAAAGTTGAGAGTGTTTTAGCCGTATTACAAATATTAATAGTTATATCTCAATGGGTAAAAGTTTTCTATATTAAATTATAGAGTAAACTAGGTTATAACCCCGTGTATTACACGGGTTGAGTAAATAAATTTTATATACTAAATAATAAAATTATATATCTTTAAAAACCTCATTTGTTGCACGGGTTGAACAAATGTAATTTTATATATTAAAAAAGTTATATCTATTGGAACCATATTGTACGGGTTGAATAAATGTAATTTTATATACTAAATAACAAAAAAACGTATATCTTTAAAACCACGTGTATTACACGGGGGAATAAGTGTAATATTGTTTACCAAATAATAAAAAAGTTATATCTTTAAATACCCTCGTGTATTACACGGCTTGAATAAATATGATGGATACACTCGGTACGTACGTAATAGATATGGTATTGCGAAGATGATTATTGGAAAAAAGATACAGTGGTCAAACATGTTATTCAAGAAGCAAATAAGCAATCATTTGAGTGATAAATATAAATTAAATTTAAAAAACCCGTAATAAATCTAATTTAAAAAAACTAAGACTTTGTTATTATTAGTAAAATCAATGATTTTATAATTGTAATTTTGTTTCATATTGTTTTAATAAAAAGTGCATATTATACATATAATTATATTATGTTTTAAGTTATTGATGTCAATTAAATTGTTTTTCGATTTTATATCTAATATTATATATATTATGGTAAAAGTTTAAAGTTTATTAGAGATAATTACATCAACAAAAGAATAAGAGTAAATTTGTATATTACAAATAAAAAGTAGTGTTTGTCATATGATATAGAAAATCAAATAAATAATATTATAAATAAGAAGTATATATAAAATTAAACTAAATAATAATTATCTATAGTCAATAAGAAGAGATTAAACAAAATAATATTTAGTAGGAGAGTTATCAATATTAATTAGAAGAGATTAAACTAAATAATAATTATCCATTTTATATTAAACTAAATAATATTTAGTAGGACGGTTATTTATAATTAAGTAAAAGAATTTAAATTAAAATAATAATTATCCATAAGACATTAAACAAAATAATAATTATCCATAAGATATTAAACTAAATAATATTTAGTAGGACAATTATTTATAATTAATTAAAATAATTTAAATTAAAATATAAATTATCTATAAGACATGACCTAATATGATGATAATTGTCCCCAAATGGTTTCATTTATTATTAGTATAGATTGCCATTTTAGTCCCTTAGGTTTGTCCCAAATTGCCATTTTAGTCCAAATAGTTTTTCTCCTCTGGGGTCCCGAGTTTTCCATTTTCTTGCCATTTTGATCACATTGCCTAACTCTGTTAAAAACCATAGTCTTAAGCAGGGGTATTCTTGGCATTTTCGTAATAATTATAATACTAATAATATTTATAATAAAAACACAAAAAAACTACCGTTGTGATGAGGCGGAGGTCGCTGACGGTGGTGGAGGTGCCCCTAGGTTAACTGACGTTGTGGTGGACATTTTGGTGGCGGAGGTCAGTTACGGTGACAGGTGGTTGGCGAGGTGAGTGTCGGGGATGGGTGATGCTTGTGGATAGTGGCGGTGGCACTGGCACTGGCACGGTGGTTGTGGAAAGAAAGAAAGTAAAGGGATGAAGAATGAGAGAGAAGGGGGTGGGGGTGGGGGTGTTAATCAGATTTTTTTAGAAACAAAAAAGAAAGTTAGTTTCTTTTAGTGTTTTATATTATAAATATTATTAGTATTATAATTATTACAAAAATGCAAGAATACCCCTGGTTAAAACTGAGGTTTTTAACAGAGTTAGGCAGTGTGATCAAAATGACAAGAAAATTGAAAACTCAGGGACCTAGAGGAGAAAAAAAAACTATTTAGACTAAAATGACAATTTGAGATAAACCTCAGGGACTACAATGCCATTTACGCTAAAATATAATTGTTTTCTACACACTTTTGAAGTACTATTTTCTACATAATTTTAGAGTGATATTTTTTGATTGATCTACTGTGTTATAAACTCGTGTATTGTTAGTTGCATATTTATACAAATTTTATCAAGTTTTTAGCATCTATTTTTAGTGCATTTATAGCGTTCATAAATTTTTTTAGAGAATACAAGTTTGGGTGGAACGAAGTCTACTTTGAATTGTTTTTAATGTTTTTTTCATAGGTGTGAAGCAGTTGCAAACGATAATTGGCATTGGAAAGAATAAGACGGATTTAAAGAAGACAAAAGACATGATTGGTGATGATGAAATAAATCTTAACAAGAACCTAAGATGATATCATGGGAGTTCAACAAAACAGATAGTCTACGTGATGTATTAATTATTTTTCATATGGAAGAGTTAATTGATCAAAATTCACAAGAAAGTCAGTTTGGCATAGTTGAATAAATTGGGTGAACGTCAAAGGCATAAGATTATAATAAGTGTGAATTAATGGGCTGCTATGGGCCGATTGTTGTGGTGGTCCGGTGGACTTGGCTGCAAAAAAAAAAAAGATAAGGGAAAAAAGGAGATATAAAAGGAAAAAAAGTCGCAAAATCTTTGGGACGACTTCTTGGACAGCAATCTTGATCGACGTTTAAAAGGAAAAAAAAGTATCTAAAGTATATAGGCAATTGTTTTCTTTGAAAATGAAGATAAATTAATTCTGATTATTAAGTAGTTTGGTTGTCTAGTTGTCATGTCCGTTTATAACCTTCTAGTTTCAACATTAGGGTTTGTCTTTTTTATTTGGTTTATAAACTTATGTGAAACAATTACGTTCAACCCAATTATTTTAGTAATTAGTTTGTGTGATTTTTCTTTTTAATACGGATTCAGTCTGGAAAAATATCAGATTGTTTTTAAAGTTGATCAACTTATCAATTTTTCTAATATAGTTTATCAAAATTTAAAACCCTCATCAGATTTTACTTTTTAATACAAGGAACATATAATATTTTGAGTTTGTCTATAAATCCAAAATTATTATGGAATTATACAATCTGATGTGAAAAAGTTTTTCTAAAAATCCTCTCGTATTGAATTCAGACATGCTAACAATTCATCTATAACAAAGGGCTAGGTTAACATCTTTAAATATGAACTAATTAGAAGTGATTTATATGTTAAAAAATAACTCCATATACACATGCAGTTACGTAAAAAGTGTGAGATAAAAAAGTTATCATATATATCATGGGGCTAGGTGTATAGTAAAGTCTTTCTTCAAACTCGATATAATTGATATAATTTTAGATTTCAGTTAATATTCACACACCTTCTTTCTATCTCTTTATACATAAATACATATACATAGAAAAAGATAGAGCGGAAAGATATATGAAAATAAGATTTAGAGGTGTGAGAATTATGAAAGCCTTTTAAAAATATATCAAACTCATTGAAAGTTCTAGTTTTATAAAAAAACATTGATATAATTTAGAAGTATATATCTATATCATGTGTATTAATTAGCTCTTTTGCAAAAGGTTCAAAATCATAAAAGACCTAGATTGAAAAGACACAATTGTTTTTTAAGCAACTCTCTTTTTAAAAACCTTCTATTCCCCCCAAATAGAAGCACACTTGACTCCCACGAGTTTCCCGCGTTTAATTATGTCAATGCTAATGTTTCCAGTTAATACAGGATCACCAACAAACTCTTTTTCGTCTATAATTACCACCCCCAAAATCATCCTAATCCAAGCCACAACAGTCAAAACAGTACATGTCTAACCGTCCCCGCCACACCTCCGAACCCACCGCAGCCGGTGCTTCATCCGGCCGCCATCCTACATACCACGGCATCCGTTTACGAGCTGGAAAATGGGTATCTGAAATTCGCGAACCAAACAAGTCTACTCGTATTTGTATTTGGCTTGGTACATATCCAGCTCCCGAGATGGCGGCTGCGGCCTATGATGTGGCCGCATTGGCACTCAAAGGTACATATGCGACTTTAAATTTCCCCGAATCCGTCATTTCCAATACACTTCCCGAGAGTCCCACGGCTGATGATATTCGCGCTGCGGCAGCTAGAGCCGCGGCCTCTAAAGCGCCTGTTTATGAAACTGGAGGCGGAAGCTTGACCGTGAATGATACGGAGGTCCTCGAGGGTTTGTGGACGATGATACGTTGTTTGATATGCCAAATTTGTACTCGGAGATGGCTCAGGGGATGTTACTTAGCCCACCGAGGATGAATTCGAGTCCACCGGAAGATGGGTCGTATTATTATTATTCCAGTGGAGGGAATTTATGGGATTATTAAAAACAAGGTTGGTGTGACATGGAATGCATGAATGATAAATCCCTTGGTCGATGTTTGTGCGGTTTTAGTTTACGTTGTTTTGTTGTGTCACGTGTGCCTTTTATTATCTCCAATATTATTCAGTTTACAAACGAACCATGAATGTAACTCAATCGAGTGTTATTGACCGTTTACTTTTAACGTGATTTATACACTTCTAAATAAATGTAACCGTCCTCGTATCATCTTTGGTTTTTTAATTTTTTTTCTTCATAATTATATATAGTTGTCTTGGTAGCACAATAACACCTTTGGTGTGTGTCACTGTGGGTTAACATATCCTTGCTGGATGCGTCCGGATTTGCAAACTCAACCCTACCTACCTGCGGCCAAGTCCGGCTTGATGGTCATTGTTTGCGGACTTCAAACGGACCAACGTGAGGGGCCCACTCACACAATTCGTATATCTTTTTTACATATAAAGTAGTTGTGAGGTGAATGATCAATGATTATGGAGGTTTGATACAATGATGTTGTGTGAAAAAATAGAGATATTTAAAGAAGTTTGAAATCTAATATGAAAGTAGAGATCTGTGAAAACCTTGGATTCTTAGCCGATGAAAGTCACGCTGAAATGGGAAGTTGTAATGACGCGGGTTCGACCCTTGCGGTGCCCATATCATGAAGGTAGTGACCGAGGCTATTTGCCGGAATCATAACCCTTATAAGATGGGATGATGAGTACCCCCAAAGGGTCATAGGGCAAGGGGTTCCCTCCTTCAACCCCTTGATTCTTAATGCTCATAGTCAATTAATGACCGTTGAAGATACTAAAATAGTACTTGAACACTATTGAGCTAAATACTCTTTGGTATACTAATCTTTGTTAGATCTAATTATATTTGATAACAATAGAGATTTAATAATGAGTTAAAACTGAATACAAAGAATAGAGGTAATAATATCATTATTTTTGGAGTATCTTTAATCCATCCTCTTTTAAAATTCTAAAAACACGTCGGTGACACAATTGATTTTCACTCAGTATTTAAAATATAATCATTTTTGCTTTAGTACTATTCCCCTTTCATCCTCTTTCATACACAGCTGACACAACATCGTTGTTTAAAACTTAATATTTTTACTTTAATTTCCATACACAGCTGACACAACATCGTTGTTTAAAACTTAATATTTTTACTTTAATACTATTTCCCTTTCATACACTTTCTTTTAAAAATGGTTAAACTCATGAAAATAATTAAGTCCTCTCACGTTGCGGCGGGGCGTAAAGCATGCCAAGTAACACTAATGCTACACAACTACCAGCGACCAGTAAAATCGAAAAAGCTTATAAAAACAAAATAAACAAAGAATGAAAAACATATGTAAAATCGTTGAACCACGCATGCCTGTTGCGCTATTTTAATGCGAAAAAATTAGACTGGAACACAAAAATAGAAAAGAATAACTAAGTCGATCTAAGACCGTTCGCGTTGCGACAAACCTGTCAAACAGGGAAAAAAAGACGCGTTGTGACGGTCCTGTCAAACGGGAAAAAATAGACGAAAAAATGTTGAAACCCACACGCACGTTGCGGCGTGTTCACTCGCAAAATTTTGAACGAAACGTAGAGCGAAAAACTTACAAAAGATGAAAAGCATAGAGGACTAAAGTTAAATAAAACGTGTTGAGGTAATTGTAAAACATAAATGTCTTTGGGTTAAAAGTAAAATAATCAAAAAAGTTAAAATGAAAAGATAAAAACTTTATATGAAAAATGAAAATGGAAAATGAAAAAAGAAATTTTTTTAAAAGTCACCCCATACACATGGTAAAACAAATAATGCAAGAAAATCTTGCTTATTAATAATATGGTAATAACTATATCTATACTTCTATCTATACTATATGATAAATTAAATCGATATACAACACGTGTTATTCATTAGAGGTCTTTGCCTTTTGTTTTCCCGTTTCTCTTTCCTACGTATCTATAAATTAGTTTTAAATTTTATCCTACTTTGAATGTCTAATAGAATTCTTCTATTTTTTAATAAATTATTCTTAAATTTATCATTTAAACATCTTAATCTTAATTAATTTGTATACAATGAACACTAGGTTATAACCCGTTTATTACACGGGTTGAATAAATGAATTATATTAAATAATAAAACAATATATATTTAAAAACATTCTTTATTGCACACATGAGTTGAATAAATGAATTCTATATACTAAATAATAAAACAATATATCTTTAAAAACCTTCTTTATTGCAAGGGTTGTATAAATGTAATTTTATATATTAAAAAAATTATATAGGAACCATATTTTACGGGTTGAATAAATGTAATTTTATATACCAAATAATAAAAAAGTTATATCTTGAAAAACCACGTGCATTACACGGGGTGAATAAATGTAGTATTGTTTACCGAATAATAAAAAAAGTTATATCTTTAAAAACCCTCATGTATTACACGGCTTGAATAAAATTGATTTTATGTACCAAATAATAAAAAAATTATATTTAAAAAAAATTAGTGGACATACTCGGTACGCGATAGATATGGTGATTGCGGAAATGATTATTGAAAAGAAGATACAATAGTCAAACATGTTATTCAAAAAACAAATAAGCAGTAATTTGAGTGATAAAATATATATTATATTTTAAAAAACCCGTAATAAATCTAATTTAAAAAACTAAGACTTTGTTATTATTAGTAAAACCAAAGAATCTATATTTGTAATTTTGTTTGTTATTATTTTATTATAAAGTGCATATTATACATATAATTATATTATGTCTTAAGTTATTGATGCTATCCAAAATGTTTTTTTTTTGATTTTATGTCTAGTATTATATATACTATGGTAAAAGTTTAAAGTTTATTAGAGTTATAAATGAGAAGTGTACATTAAATTTAAAATAAATAATAATTATCTATAATAAATGACAAGTATACATTAAATTTAAAATAAATAATAATTATCCATAGTTAAGTAGAAGAGATTAAACAAAATAATATTAGTAGGAGAGTATCTATAATTAATTAAAAGAGATTAAACTAAATAATATTAATAGGAGGGTTATCTATAATTATTTATAAGAAATTAAACTAAAATAATAATTATCTATAAGACATCGGCTAATATAATGACAAGTGTCTCATAAGTGATTTCTTTTATTATATAGTACTAGGTGGACACCCGTCCGATGGACGTGTTGTTAATGTTATAACTATAATGATAAAAGTTTTTAACGTTTATATGATGTGAAATTATTTAATGAATTTACATTCGCATTATACTTAAGAATACATTAAACTTGTCGACTGCTTAAGTTTAGACTCTTGAGAAGCATAACGAACCCACAAAACATGTGCCGACACAGGGCGGTGTTTACATAATCATGATACGAAAACTTATTATCTATAATACCCAACTATATACTACTTATATTATTATTATTATTATTATTATTATTATTATAACTTAATAACTTAATACAATCTAGGCTTTAATAAAATCCAAGTTCAAGTTCATAAGCTTTAGTGGTCAACATGCGTTAATAAAATCCAGGCTTTAATAAAATCCCACCAGTTTTAGGAACACCCTTCTTCTCTCAAGTAACGGTGTTGACTTTTTTTGTCAACAACACTTAATTACTAAAGAAAATGATTATTAATTCTTTAACTATTTACCATTATAGATGACATTTCAAATATATAGAATGTAGAATAACTTCAATGCTTTTGTCCAGAATCAAAATTGAGCTCTAACCAACTCTTATTAAATTCAGAATCAACATTTGACTATATGCGTCAACTTCCTTTTCCAATAAATGTTTTTTCCCTTTCCCTTCGTAAACAATTTCTTTCAGTATATTAATTTATCATAAGCAGACTTTTCTTCTGTCATTCTTTGATACTGGCGCCCCTCCATTTCAATCGACGCCTTATCTTCTTGTAAAGCGCTGATCGTGCAGCCTCTGATTCTTTTAACTTGCGCGTTAATAAAACAACCGTATTTGTTTCTGATTTCTCCGGAGTCTCCGCGACATGTAAAACAAACCAAATAGCAAATTAGGGCCCATCTAACATTGTGTTATCTAGATTACTATACCGTAAAAAATAATATAAATTAGAGTCTATCAATAGCTCTCCTACAAATGGAATCATACTAAATACATTAATGCGTTTATGCATTGCCTTATAAAAAGATAATGAGAGTACTCACAGTTACCATTGTTAGCACCAGAAACAATCGAGCTGCCATCCGGCCCACCGCCTTTGAGGATTTAAAATATCATTAGAGAATAACTTGTGTTCTAACTAAATCTTTTTGCTTTCATTTAACAACTTACATTCTAACTAAATATTTTTGCTTTCATTTAACAACTTACGTTCTAACTAAATATTTTCTATAACCATTTAACCTGTTATTATTGAAGTAATAGTTAAACCTAACATTATAAGTAAGTGGGATTAGAAAATGTCACAGAATATAACTGTACACCATGCTTATTAGATTTTATATAAGTACTATAAATGGTAAAATCCACCTAATATAATTGCACACCATGCTTATTAGATTATAACAAAAATTACAACAAAAAAAAAAACAAAATAAATGATTATATTTTCTATGCTTAAACTTACATTTCTTTATAATTTTTTTAATTTGGTATATAAAATAAGATTTATTCAACCTACACATAAGCTTTTTTGAAGACATATTGTTTTATTATTTACATACAAAATTACATTTATTTAACCTGTGTAATATACATTGTTTTTAAAGATATTTTTTTCTTTATTATTTGGGATATAAAATTAGATTTATTAAACCCATACTATACACAAGATTTTTGAAAGATATAACTTTTTTATTATTTAGTATACAAAACTACATTTATTTAACACGTGCAATACATAGGTTTTTAAAGATATATATTTTTTATTATTTGGTGATAAAATTACATTTATTCAACTCATATAATATACATGGATCTTAAAGATATAACTTTTTTTATTATTTAATATATAAAATTACATTTATTCAACCTGTTTAATAAATGAGGTTTCAAAAAATATATTGTTTTATTATTAAGTATATAAAATTACATTTATTCAACCCGTGTAATACACGGGGTTCTAACCTAGTATATGTATATATTAAGTGTTGGTTGTTTCCCTACCATCTTTGAAACTAGCATATGATATTTTTAAAATTGTCAATCTACCTTTGTGACGGGCTTATTTTATCGACTTTCGATGTATATTTTGTTTAGAACCGAGTTTGCCAAATAATGTACAAGTAATTTAAATACAAACGTATAAGTAGTTACAAGTGCTTCAAGAGTTTTTAATCGTATTATATATACTCATATCATAGAGAACTAAAATATTGGATTTGTTAGTATACACTAGATGAGTGCCCGCGTACGCGGCGGGGAACACATAATTTGGTAAAAGATTATACCATATGTTTAACATACGGAAAAGTTATGGTTGTTTTATAATCGTGAGTATAGGATTTGATTTAGAAGTCAACAATATGTTTTTAAATATTGCATTATTTGTTTTAAAAGTTGTAAACATGAACACAAGTGAGAGATTCTCTCTTCTACCCTCATGACTCTTACTAACCTTAGTCAACAAGTCAATTTTAACCATTAAATTTGTTAGGTTAAATGTCCAGACTGTTTTCTATGTTTCTGAAACATAAATCAATGCATGCATTTAGGCAATGCATTTGTGACATGGATTATGCATTTACCAAATGTTGCATTGGTCATCTTTTCCAATAAACACCCACCCTATTGGTCAAAATGGATTGCACCTTTATATAATAGTCATGTATATATTACAACTAAAACACAAAATATACAAGTGATTATATTGTGTCTCATTTTTCAATTTAGAATTTATTATGTATCATGTTTGAGTAACTACAATTCTTTAACCAGTTATTCATATATTTCTAAATATTATACTTTGTATAGTTATTAATAAATGTCAACGGTTCCATACATCAATCCAAAAACCCACAAAAGCAAAAAAAAAAAATAATAAATAAATAACAAACACAAAAAAACTAAGTGGGAAACGATTGAGTAAACTTATCTTTTGAGTTCTTCCAATGATTGAAATCGAAGTAGCTAGAGAGATCCACAACGACGAAAAGAAAATCAATCTTTGATATAAGAGTTAAATACTTGGTCCCTGTGATTTGCGAAAATTGCAGACTTGGTCCTAAGGGTTCACTAATTACAGACTTGGTCCCGGTGGTTGTAATTTTTGCACTCGGGTGATCCTTATCACCAAACCAAGTTAAGTTTCTCAGTTAAGTTTTGTTAAATGACCAAAGAACCCTTATTTATTTAAAAAATCAAAAATAAATTTTTTAAATTAAAACAATAAAACTATGTGGATCCCACCCCACCTCCTTCTTCTTCCCCAAACCACCACCACCATCTCATCTCCTCCATCAAACACCCACCACCACTGAACTCCAACTCACCACCGCCTTGCTGCCGGAAACAGAGACCATCACCACACCACCGCCTTCACCGGAGAAACTCGCCGGAGAGAAACGAAACCACCACCACCACCTCCACTGTCAACCCGCTATCACCATATCACCCCCTTCTTCCCTTTCAGCAACCACCTTTAATTACCCTCATCCACCACAAAAGCCACAGTCGACCACCACCTCCACGAGACCAGGTAACCCACCCATCCCTAAGGTACCGCTACAACTACTCAACCATCACCACTGCCCAGCGCCTACGCCACTGATGCACCGCCACCACCACTCCGATCAGCACCCCCAGTTCACATTCGATTATGTGTTCGATTTCGATACCGATGATCGAATTGGCGATGCTTATTTTGAAGAATTGTAATTTGAAGTTTCATGTGGAATCTCATACTTTTAAAATGCCGAAGTCCCGATCAGGTATACAATTTATTACTTGCATTTATCTACTTGTGGTACTTGACTGGTTATACTTTGTCAAGTCTGAAATTGTAGTAATAATTTTCAAATTGTTATACATCCATATAATAATTGAAATGGAAAAGGGGCCTACATAAACTCGAAGTTAAACTCGAAGTTCAAAGCATCTGGACTTTTGTAGTTTGTATGCTTTTTACAAAGAAGATCGGATTTGTGGAGGTGGGTTGACGACAGAAGTGGTGGTGGGATGGTTTTTTTTAAGAGAGAGGAAGACAGGAGGAAGAAGATGAGAGGGGTGGTGGTGGTTTGGGGAAGAAGAAGAAGAAGGGGGTGGGGTGAGACCAACCAGGTATTTAACTCTTTTTATAATGGATTGGACCAAATACCCTCACATGCCAAACACACTGAATGTTTTAACAAAGATATTTAACTGATGTTAGAGTTGTGGACCAACCAAGTATTTAACTCTTGATATAATGTAATCCCTTGGCCCTTACCTTTTTTTTCCTTTTTGTAAGACTTTTCAATATATAAAAAAAGGTGGAACCCTAATCATTAAATATCAAACAAAAGCTTTTGGTAAAACCCATGATTTTGCTTCGACACTTCATGGTTTTACGTGTTTCATACTCAAGTATGTTTTTTTCTCAAATAGATGGTCCGGTTGACACATAACACATAATTTCCTTATCCGGAAAGTCTTGTCCTTTGTTCAAAACCCTATACGCGAACTCCCCACGCTCTATCAAGTTTCCTGTTACAGCCGATAAATTCTATTCCTCTATAACTCCCCCAAATCCACCATTCACATTGCATGGCTAACCGTCGACGCCGCAACAGCGATCATGATAACGATAACGACCCCCCTCCGCCTACTGTATGCGGCTCATCCACTCGCCACCCGGTTTCCCATGGCATCAGAAGCCGGGCTGGAAAATGGGTTTCGGAAATCCGCGCGAGCCAAGCAAGTCGAGCCGTATATGGCTAGGGACATATCGAACACCTGAGATGGCGGCTGCGGCTTATGATGTGGCAGCATTAGCACTCAAAGGTAGCTATGCTATACTCAACTTTCCTGAGTCTAATTATCCTAGTATGCTTCCTAAGAGTCCCACTTCTGATGACATCCGTGCGGCAGCTGCTGGGGCTGCTGCCGCTAGACCTCGGGCTAATGAAGTTATGAGCGATGCGGAAGATAGTTCTGGTGGTGGGAATCCGGTCGACAAATGAACAATACAAGCTTAAGAGTGTATGTGTGTCTTGTTTCTACTCCAAAAGTGTGAAGTTGTGGCTTGTTAGGTGAATGTATAACTCACCAAATTGTATGAAAGGGCTTGAAAGGATTGGTATAAGTGTGCTATATATGTATCCTTCATGATGTAACATACATTATTCTACTCCTTGTACTTGTTGTTTGGTAATAAGAAAGCCATTTGATTGTTGAGTCTTTAGTTAGTTGTTCGTTGTATATGTTACCGAATTTTCCTTGCCGAGTTGTTTGTTTAACTTATTGTTAGTATCAAAACCTGTTATAAACTAAAATAGAGCAACAAATCTCATTTATGAATCTTTTCAAAATACAAATCTAAACTAAAAATCTTTAAATACAAAGACATGTTTCTCCATTATTATTATTATTATTATTATTATTATTATTATTATTATTATTATTATTACTATTATTATAATTACTATTATTATTATTATTACTACATATTTAAAAAACAACGAATTGAGCAGTGCTTTAGTGGTCCACGATGATAACCATGTGTTTCCATTCTTGTCATGCATCTTTACATGAAACCATCATTGAACAGTGCTTTAGTGGTCCACGATGATAACCATGTGTTTCCAATCTTGTCATGCATCTTTACATGAAACCATCCCCCCAAGTTGCGTAATCAGGGTTTCAATAGAGCAGAGAAAGAGAGATGGCCAGTGTAGCCTTCCCTTACCGTTTGACGACGACGCAACCATTTGTTAGCAAAGACAATCCCCTTCATCTTCTATCTTTGATTGCTACCCTAATTTCAGTGTGAACCAACGGCGATGGTGGAATCCCACCTAGACGCCCAGTGGATGGTGAAGTAACTGGCAACATGTGGACTTTTATGAAGACGAGCTGCTGCCATCGCTCTGATAGCGACGACTACCAATAACTTTTTAAGATCAAACTATTCTAAAATAAAAGTTTGAAGAATTATTATTTCTTCTTACTCTAAAAATGATTTTTTAAGGGCCCATCTCTTTTCTCTTTATCTACATTCCTCCTTGTAATCTAACTAAACATCTTTGTCACTCACTCACTCAATGATAAAGTAACTAACTAAATATCTTTATCACTCAATGATAAAGTCAGATAATGTGTGTTGATCCATAACAAGTACGCCACCTAGCCGACCATACGTCTCACATTGTGAGGCCAAAAATAGAATGGATTAAGCTCACTTTAGCGTATCTATAACTCTTATTGTTAGTCATAAATTGGTGATAGTTTTTTAATGAAAATGTTTTAAAGAAAGAGAATATAGCTTAAAATGTGATATGTAAGACACCCAACAAACTTGTTACACTAACGATATTGATTCAAATACATAGTGAGTAAACACTAGATTCCACACCAAAAATATTTTCTCAAGTCCCAATCAATACTCAAAAGAACATAAAAATTATGGCTAACTTCCACAATATTATTAGATCAAGAAAACTAAAAAAAAAACCTTGATTCTACAATCCAGAATATCTCGTGCATGGTATTTATAAGCTAACCTATCACATTAGATTTATACTAGGATTGCCATGTAATTATCCTATATATAAACATCCAAACCTAACTCGTTTAGGATGTTAGATAGTTAGTATCTAACCAATTAACTAGGACATGATAATTATAACTAATTATTAAATCACAATCACATTTAATAATATATAATTATCCACTCTTTAAAACCCCACTTGACCTTGCACACCAAGTTGGTTTCATTGTTCGTAATTCCCAACATTTTCCGCAATAGAAGTACACAAGTATATGAAACAAACTACATAGTAGTGTAACATTGCAAAAGAAAAAAAAACATAAGGTTTTTGAAAGTAAAGGGGCACGGCTATATGTAAATTAACCCACATAGGCGTGTGATGTTCTATATAAAACTATTATTGACATGAAAAATAGGAGAGGGTTATGTGGATGATATACTCACATAACCATGCCACTCAAATCTGATTTATAAATGGGCCAAGATTGATGTATAAAAGCTCATCTTTAGTTAGAAAAGGTTTTGATCTAATGCAATCCAACCAAAATGCTTTCAAACTTGGGTTTTGTATGTCAGTCCACGCACCAAAATGTTGTTTCTACGTACCTGTGGGCCAACAAAAAAGTCTATCAGTCTATAACTACCCACACATGCATCCATAATCTTGCATGGCTAACCCTCCTCGCTCCTACGGCCGGAAGTTCTCCACAGGCCGACACCCTATCTTTCATGATATCATATGCAGGGCCGGAAAATGAGTTTCTGAAAGTCGCGAACCACACAAGTCCACCCGCATTTGGCTGGGCACGTATCCAACACCAGAGATGGCGGCTGTGGCTTATGATGTGGCTGCATTGGCTCATAAAGGATTGTATGTGATACTAAACTTTCCCGACTTGGTTCTCCCTAATGGCTAATACTATTCTTGAGATCCATGATTATGTAGACTTTATTCTCATGTGGAAGGTTAAAGAAAACTTGGAACTAAATACTTCAATATCCATGATTATGTCGAGTTTATTCTTAGGGTGGATGGGGCACCCAATGGTACTACCCTACCCCTTCCAATTCCTGCGCTGCTATGTCAATTCTGCACCCAACTACCCTAGAACCCCCAAAACACTAGCAACGTCTACCCACAAGTACCTTAGAACCATAGACCTCATCCTTTTACTCCACCAACTAATCACACACACTATTCAAAAACTGGACCCACCTCACACACCTACTCGTGCAGTAAAGGTTTGCCTAGTGGCAAACAATTCGTGGAACCCTTGAGGGTGGCGGCAGTGTTGCCGTGTGACAACGAACCCGCAAGGCCAACCCGCATGGGTGCCCTGCCCCCTTATTCCGAGATTATCGTAGATTTGTTCACCTTAATATTATTGCTAAGTTAGACGAATAACATTCTATAATTATGTTCTTTATCTAGTTCCTTTTGAACATAAAACATAATATGTTGAATATAAAAAGAATTTGTTGATGATTGATTATTAGTTACAAAGAATGGGCATTTTAAGAATTTATTATCATTGTTATCCACATTGTTTTTTGCCTAATAGATTAAGAATTTACTATCATTGTTATGCACCTTGTTTTGCTTTGGTTTTTACAGGGGTATGCTTAGGTCGATTTTGATCTAAAATCATAGTCATAACTGAGATGTTGGTTAATGGATAATCATAAACATAATCGATCGATTATGATGATTTTGGTTAACCGATTTTGAAAGTTATAACGGGTCGGTTATGTATCGAGTAACCGTGAATTTTAGCTTAACTAAAAATAGCTCAAAGTAATATAATTGTGTATTATTTGTGTCTAAAAGTTTGGGCTTAAAAATTTTCATCATAGAATAAACTGTCATTACACTTATCTAAATATTAGTATACTACAGAGCAATAAAAATTACATATGATTTATAACGTTAGTATCGATTATTACCGAATATTAAAACATAAAGGTGTATGGGGTGTTGTGTGGGAAGGCGGGCGGTGACCGCTCACCATGCGGTAACATCGCCGCCATCCTAGGTTGTTCACGAGTTTGGAACGAACACCCCACCCACATGCGCTTTCGAGATGATACATGGCCAAACAGGTCAAAAACTTTTGTAGAAAACTTTGTTGTTTGAATACTTTTCTTTAAACGCATATTTTGATTGAATACTTTTCTTTAAACTCATATTTTGAATGAATGTGATGGTGGTATATAGTAAAACTATGTATATTTAACTTAGTTCCTTTAGAAACTTTGCTTGTAGCAAATTTATTTTTAATTTGACTTGTTTTCATTGTGATTGTTAATGTTTTTGGTCATATAAAAGTTTGGGCATTACATGCTCGGAGGTAGTGAAACCCGAACATGGATCTGAGATTCAAGTGAAGTTAGGGGTTTTGCGGTGGATCTGAGATCTGAAAAAAAAATTAGTGGTAATGTTAATTGAAATTATTCATATTGCTATCAACAAAAGTTTAAACAATACTATAATGTGTATGTGTTTTTTAAATCTTAAGAAAAAAAAAGACAAAACATGAAAAAAAGAATATTTAAATGCCTTTTGAGTTTACGACAAAAAATAAGTTATACATCGAATGTTCGTTTTAAATAAAAACTAATGGTGTTTTTTTACGGCAATTTATTTTTCTTTTTCAAAGTTTTCATATTTATTTATATAACTATGTGTATATTTTCAATACAAAAGGTTCCAAAACAAGAAAGGAGCCAAAGTATAAATCGAATGATGTACCAATTTTGCAGGTTTGGTACCAATACGATATTGGTATCGTAAAAAGTACTAGTTCCACTTGTGTTCGGTCAGTATGAGAGTCCTGACTCCTGAAGATTATGATTAGAATGTTAATGGGTAAGATTAGTTCTTTGACTTTTTTTGTCCATCAATTTTAGATTTACATAAAGATTGGGTATCTTTCTTTTCCTATAAGTTTTGTCGAGTTCATGAATATAGATTAAATTAGTCATCGAAGTAGTACAATATTTCATATAGCCCCTCATACTTTATTAATCATTACATTTAGCTTTTCAATATGCTTTGAGGCATTTCGGATTCAAGATTGTACGTGGTTATCTTAAATGAATAGCCATTATAACAATTTGAAGAAATTAGTGTTAATGTTAATTGAAATTATTCATCTTGCTATCAACGAAAATTTAAACAATACTTTATGTTGTAGGTGTTTTTTTTTTAAATTTTAACAAAAAGACAACATGAAAAGAAAGAATATTTGAATGATTTATGAGTTTACGATAAAAAAAAATTATACAAGAATTGTCGTTTTACGTAAAGACTTATCGTGTTTTTAAGACAGTTTATTTTAATTGTCAAGTTTTTTGTATTTATTTATCTAATTATGTGTATATTTTCCATACGAAATGTTTTGAAATAAGAAAGGAGCTAGAGTATAAATCAAATGATGTTTCGAAATAAGAAAAGAGCTAAAGTATAAACCGAATAATGTACCAACTTTGCTGATTCGGTACCTATACGATATTGGTATCGCAAAAAGTACTAGTTCCGTTTGTGTTCGGTCGGTATGAGAGTGATGAAGATTATGATTACAATGTTATTGGGTAAGATTAGTTCTTTGACTTTGTTTTTCATCCAACAATTTTAGATGTTCATAAAGATTGGGTATCTTTCTTCTTCTGGGAAGTTTTGTCGTATTCATGAATAGATTAATTTTCAATTTACATGATAAAGGGGTTTTCTTGGAAAAATTGAGATTTTTTTCTTCTTCCACGAAGCTCAGTTTTTTTGCAAAACAAAAAGATCTGAGAAATATATTGTCACGTCGTACCATACTCCATTATGTTTACTAAGATGGGTAAGAGTGCATATAAAAAGTGGTTTATTTTAGCCGATTCTTTACATTAATTCAAGTTTTAAATTTAAAAAACGTGATAAGATATTATCACTCTATATTTCATGCTGGGGCAAGTGCACCTATCGTAGCATAATATAGTGATGGTAAGATACAAAAATCGTAAAAAAACAACTTTTAGTACCGTGTTGTTATCAACATCTTGTCAAGCCAAAATGGGAGTTGTTTTGTAGTTTTTATAAAAGAAAACATAAAAATAAATAAAAAGGTAGTTTTGAAATCAATACTAAGAAAATGGGTGTTTGGGTTGTTACCTCTTGATGCTTTGTTAACTAAGTTTTTACCATAGATACAATGCAACGCGATATAATACAATAAGACACAATACGATATGACACGATACAATACAATAAAAGTGTTTAAAATCTTTAAAACTAATATTAAAAAAACACACGATATGATATGATATGATACCATACAATATATAGATAATTAATATTTAGAAGAATAAATTTAACACCTACATTTTGCCAAGTTTTGAAGGAACTAATCATTTTGCCTTGTATAATTCTATATGAGTTGTATACAAGTCGCATAGGTGACGATTGGGTGTTGAATTAGACTGGTGGGTATGGGGGACTTCTCCTGCTCATCGACCTCCGGTGCTAGACCACCTCCCCACCCCCTCAGGCCGGTCATCGTCCCCAACGTGCTCTTGCAGCCGCTCTCGACGACATGGGAGAAACTCTTAAGGGTGGGGAGGGGCGGTCAACCCCCCGAACTTTTTGCTCAGTAGTGAAGAGTATGTAGTTTTCGTATAGAATTTTTTGGGTATATGCATTTTCAATCCCCTGATTTTACAGAAATTTTTAAGTCCGGCGACTCACCCCCCCCCCCCCCCCCGGTCAGAAATCTCAAGCTTCGCCACTACTCGACAACCCCCCAACCACACACACACACACATATATATATAGGGAAAGGGTCAGAGAACCACAATGAGTTGCGAGAACCACGAGAACTTTTTGATCCGGTGCGAGTTGGGTCAAATTGTTTTTTGCACAAACGTAGATGAAAAATTATAAACACATCTGTAAAAAAAAGTAAAAAAAATTGTCGAGTCGGTCATTTTGACTGATGCAAGTTTTTTTTTACGGCAGACGTAAATTTGGAAGAAGATAAACGTTTTTTTTTACGCCTCATGTAAATATGGGTATGCGACGATTTTTTCAATTTTTTTTGCTGAAACAAGTGATTGTTTCTACGACTTTTAAGAAAAAAAAGTTTCGGAAAAACCTTTTGGATGACCTAGTTCTCACAGTTCTCGCAACTTTTGGTGGTTCTCATTTGAACCGAATCCTATAGGCTCATCCCCCACACCCTGGGCCCATCCCCTTTAGGCTCATCTCACACCCACTAACGTGAACACCTACAGGTTATCATTTGAGGATTGCCCTCCTCCAGACCCACCACGATCTTAGAGACTTGATGAATGATGAGTTAATATCTGAATAGATGGAGCCTATGATAAATTAGAAGGTTAAAGCTGTAGTTATATGAAAGTTTGAAAATTAAGCAATCATTAACTCTAAAGGCACTGTAAAGAACATAAGAACATGACAAATAAAATTCCATATTATGTTATTATTAAGGTTAAACTGTCAATTATATGAAAAATTGAATAAGACATGTGAAACTTAACATCTAAATGTATTACATGATTTAAATTTAGGGAACTAGTGAGAAACAGATGGATTTGCCCTGTATTGTCTACCAATGGGTCCATAAAATTATATTATAGTGACACTTATTGCACACTACGTCACAACCATGAGTCACTGATGACCCAACTAGTGTAATATTTCATCTAACCCCTCACTCTTCATAAACCATTACATTTTTTATTCCTTGTTATCTGTGGGACTTGAACCCAAGATTTAAGACCCATACTTCTATTTAACAGTTTTCATATTAGTTTCGAGTATAAATGTGTATTTACGATTACACATACATTTGAAAAATGCGGGTTTGTTAAAACATTTAAGAATTTAAAACATTTCAACATTATGTTTATAAGTTCGTCGTTTAAAATGACGAATCATCGTGCGGAAGCTTGTATCTTGATTGTGTTCGGTTTCTCCGTTTAGCTTGATCGTCATTCGGTACTTCAAAATATACCTACATTTCATAAACCATGAAATGGGTTAGTCATTCGGAGTTTACAAGTGTTTAATCAAGTTCGGATGCTAAAACGAACAAGAAAAACAACATTTATTAACTATTTTACTTTTAGGGGCATCGCCACGCGCGACGGGGGCGTCGCGCTACGCCACGGCCCCTTTTTGACAGAAAGTTGTTTTGGCTGGTGCTGCATATTCCCAGCTCTACAAACTCGAACTTGTTATGCACGAAAACTTGCATAACTTTCAAAATACATATCCGTTTTACGATCCGTTCCTTTCTACGTGATCTTAATTTAGTTCTCCATCACATGGAGTTAAAATCAGACAGCCGAATTAACAAAATTTTAGATTTTTAAGCCTTCGGCTTAATTTATATATTTACTAAATTTTGACACGTTCATGTATTTATCAAACAAACATGTTTTTTTTGATCCCAATTTCTCATGAACCTCATAATTTCAATGTTACTATCATACTAGGTTCAATTCACGAGTTTATATACATTCTTAAACCCGTTTTTACTTAGATGCTTATTTTGACCCGTTAAGGTATTTGAGCACTTTTCCTCATAATTCACTTTCGTTCGCTACTAGCATTATATTACCACATTACTTATCAAATGATCTTCCACCTCAACTATCGTTGTGGTGGATTTTTAATGTGGGTACTATTTGTTTCGAGTTTTATCCCTCGGATTACTATTTTACGACAAGACGCATTTTAAGGCATTTGACTCACAAGAATCATACCTTTCGCTTTTATACTTATCCTAAGATTTAATTGATCAAATGACTTATTTCTAAACAACCTATAAGGTTGTTTGCTTGATTTGTCGATCAAGGGCATTTTGGTCCATTTAAGCCTTTCATTTACGATAAATGATTTCGAAGGGCATATTGACCCAAAATCTCACATATTAAACTATGATCTTGTTTGAATAATCATATTGTTTTCAAAACACAATGACTATAATGTAAATCATTAGGTTTACCTAAAAGATAACCAAATGTCCATTTTTGACCTTATTTAACTCTCATTGAACCTTAAGTTCTAAATGAGTAATTAAACTTTTACACATACCTGGCTCGGATCAATATATTGACCCGTTAATACCTTGCTTTGGTAACCCCAATTACTATCAAAGTGGATATCCATTAGATATTTATTCCAGTAAACGTACAGCTCGACAGATAATCATTAGTCGATATTGTCAAAGGGTGATACCTTCACCTTTTGACCCTTAAGTCTAAGTGACCATTATCTTTGCGAGATGACATTTATTACCATCTCATCTACATGACTCACTCCGGTTTACACCGTATGGTCATTTTACTTATAAACCATTTCTTAACTCTTTTGACTCATTATGGCTTACGCCATAAAGTGTATTCTCAAAACTAACGGTTATTGTCAACGCGTGACCAATTTACCGTTTTAACCTTATCATTCGTTTTGGTTTACCCTATAAGATAACCATTAAAAGTTCATTTTATATTCGTCATAGCATGTCCGAATTCCCGATCTACTCCTTTTTAACCATTGATATGGTTTCGTATCATTTCGCTTATCTCTTTCCGTACAACTACACCTCGGAACATTATACCTCAAATGCATATTTATCTTTTTCATAATTTGTATGATAAGAGAATATTTTACGAATTAAGAATAGTGTAAGCTATACTTACCTTGCATCCAAACTACGCTTTTCCTTCGTACTTGATTCGTTTGACCCGCTTCCTTCCCAAGCTTCCACCTAGCTTGTCAAGCGTCAAACTATCATCATAATTCGTAATGTGGTTAGATTAGTCATTATAAATCATGACTATTCCACCTTACAGGTTTTATGTCGAATTTATCATTCGATCTTATCATTGTTAACACATGATGATATCAAACATCATTTTAACATGAATCTATCATCATTTTCATTTTATCATACAAAACTCATTTCATAGTAAGTATGATTATATACTCAAACATACAATTTATTTAAGTAGTTCCTTATTACTATCATATATGATGATTCTAAACAAAATTTTATCATCAATTTCATCATATGATTAAAACCCACTTATCCTAATATGGTAAATCATCTAAACATCCAATTCATAGCATCATATGTATAATTTTTACTTAGGGTTTTGTTCCTAAGCAAGTATACATCACTAATTAGCCATAGCTTCTATAATCCATACCTAATTCGCGATTATGATGTTTCCTCAAATTTCACAACTTCACAAATCATAAAAAAATTTACATACCTTATGATCCCCTAGCTTGGGTGATCATTAATTCAGGTTCAATTGTGAATTTAAGCTTCGTTTGAGCCTTCAATTTGATGAATTTGATGAATTAGGGTTTTGGCTCCTTGGTGTCTTCTCCTGGTCGATCCAGAACACACACTTTGTGTGTGTTTTGTTTTAATTTTCTTTTAAATATAAAACCTCAAAGTTATCCCACTTTAGTCCCTCATGTTTGGTTAGTTATTAAGTAGGCTTCAACCTACTTATTTCTAACAATATTTTCTCTTATTAATTAGGTTAAATATTCCTAGTTAACTTAGTGGGTTCGGAGAGTTTGTTTTATTTTAAGTACTCGGGCCTCTTATAAACTTTGTTTTCTCCAAACATTTATTCTCCCTTTAATTAATTTTAAGATTATTTGTTTAAATCCTAATATTCACCGGGTAAATTTTTCCACTAAGGGTACTTTATCCGTCTTTTTAATATTAACATGGTTTAATTACCAAACACGTTTTCGGGGTGTTATAAGTCTACCCCCTTAAAGTGGTTTCGTCCTCGAAACCTTTCTTACATAGTTCATTGAGTTTAATCTCATGCACTTGATCTCGGTAATCTTTGAGCATTGCTCAAACTTTAACCAATTATTAGTATTACCAGAAAAGTATGGTAATATCTTTTTGGTTACAAAGCATATTCGTATCTCATACAAAATAATGCAACTCAAAATAGCGTAATCTCATTAATTCGAGTAGTTTAGTTAACTTAGCGAAATCCATCGCTTTTATACCTTCGGACTCTTCATGAATCCGTTATTTTAACTCTTTTGAATGTTTTTGTGAAATCTTTCACTTTTGACAAACAAACTCTTTATTTACGAATTTATTAATTCGCTTCATTCATAAGGAATCCACCGCTTAAGAACAAGGCGAATTTCCTGATTTTTTTAAATCTTATTTATATAAAACTATCAATGTGTATTATTCACGAAATTCTACAAAACATATAACCACATACCTTTTAGCTTTATCCTTCAATCGTGCTTTTGCTCGATTTGACTTCCCGACACATTGCTTGTATTACCTTATGATCGCTTAGTATAAGTGATCAATGTTCTTCGTTAGTAAGGCCTCATGGGCCGTCATTCTTGTTTTGTACCCATTTACCTTTATTGTTTTATTTGACCAAGTCGCCAAAGTTCGCCACTTGGTCATATAAGTCTATTGTTTATGTTTATTCTACGCTAATCTCATAATAAATAGCGTATTAAACAAATTCTTAATTTAAATTTTGACCTTAACCAGTCTCACTGACTAGACTTATTAGTCCAGTTGCTTTATACCCATCACTCGGGCTACAATGTGATTATATTTCACATTATCTTTCTTAATCGTGATCGCGTCACGTCATGTTTAAGTTTATATCAACCCTTCGTTATCGAAAATATTTATTTTCGAATGTATTGTCTTGTACCTATCAGTGTCAGGACATGTATCTTTTAATATTTACTATTTCAATTTGTATCAAAATATTCATATTTGCAAAAACGTTGTTTCTTATTAAAAAAATTTAAACTTTTTTTTCTCAAATTATGTCAATTACTCATATCAAGAAATTGACAACCAAGAATTTATTCTTTTCCGGTATTATTTTACGCGGGGAATCGTAACCAATTCCCACGCTTTACTTAAATGACCCGTAGGTTCTTTCACTTAGCCTCCTAGGCTATTTCTTTAGGCTTTCACCTTATCAAGGCGAGGCCGTTATAGTTCTTTTCTTTCTATTTACGACTCGTGGGTCCTTTTGGTCCTTTAGACCTTTACACTGTTTATAACCCGAAGGTTATGATGATCCCATAGATCATTTCTTTACCCATGTCATTTTTAAAATACATGTTTGGTGTCAAAACACCCTATTTATGCTTGAAAATCATTTGTTTTCACGTTTAAAATCCGTTAACTTTGACTGTAGTTCGTGACTACAATCGTTTTATTTCGGATCATTATCTCGACTCTAAGACTTCTCACGTCATTTAACGTCGGTTTGTCTTATGCTCACCGTTATCTGGTTTACATATATTTTTCCTTGCAACCCATTACCGGCTACTACAAGCATTATGTTTTATTTAACCCGTTTGACTTGTTCGTGTGAAATCCGTCACTTATGAACAATCAAACTTTATTCCTTATTTAACCCGTCCAACCTCAAAATAGTTGAACATATTTACTCAAATTTCTGTTTGAGAAATTTTATAGTCTGTTAGTCATAACTCATAATCCGAGTCTTTTGACTTTAACCCGCGTTCCCATTCCTTGGTTTACGCATATGTTTAATTTCCTACCCATCAACCGGGTATATTTTTTTTACTGAAGTCTTCCATAATGCACTCATTCTGGAATGAATTAATACTTCGTTCGATCTGTTTGGTTATCTTAGCGAAATCCTTCGCTTTTATTCGACCAAGTCCTTTATTCTTTATTCAATCCGTTTGATTTGTCTGTGTGAATTTCGTCACTTATGAAAGTCAAACTTTATCCCCTATGCCTTAGCATTCTCATTAGTCGGTTTGTATTTTCATTTACTTTGATTCTTGTCCCTTCCCTCGGGCTCGTTATTCTAATGTAATACGCTTCCGTTACCCGGCTTGCGTTTACATTTATTATCAAATATTTTACTTATTTGATCTGTTTTAGGTACCTTTTTAATTTGTCCCATTCACCTCATCCTTACCACATCGGACGTAAATGTGTCCATCATAAGAAGTTCATGGTATCATGTGTTCACTACTTACTTGGCCAGAGTAGGCGATCAACACATGTCACACATGACCTTTTTATAATCTTCGCATCCCGCCCCATGTAAGTAACTCCTCTAATAATTTCCGTATTCATGGTTTCAATCGGTAAAACTTTATTTAATTGCTAAACAACAATCATTAGTTTTACTCGTTTCGCTCTTAAACATATAAAATGTTTTCCTTTTATCAACAATTATACTATCACATTCGTTAATGTGATCGTTACTTTTCTCAATAGTATTTATATTGAGAATACTTGCTAAAGTGATTACTTCCGTCCATGTTTCTATATAAACCGAATTCTGTTATTGTCTTGTTATTCACAATCGTGAATAACACATATTTCTACTTGATTTTTCTTGGAAACATCATCCTGGATAGGTATTCTATTCAGGTTTTTCCAAGTTTTTATCATACATATGCAATAGTCAATCTCTGCGCACTTGTTGCATATTTCTACTTGTGCAATAAATTAAAAAACGTGCACCTGTAGTGCTTGCCCTAACAGGCTTTCCTTGCTATTAACCTTATCCGTGATCGTTACGCGATTTAGGTCCTTGGTGAGCATGCTCTATTTTGTCATAATTCGGACCGTTCCTCCGTCATATCTGTTACTTGTTAAACTCTCGCCATCTTCAGATGCGAGTGTCCTTCAACTAAAACATTTAAAAAAAGATTAGTAATGTCAACATCAATAAACACCCGTATCATAATACAAGGCTTTCCTTCATACGTGTCAACGCACGTAATTTCGTTAACTATATCTTTCCTTTAATTGAGGTAACGTGTATTACACGATAACCCTATGTGTTGTTCACAACACTTTAATCATGCTAAACCGTTAATATAAATATACTTACCGGATTTGCGATCAAGTCTCGAACCGAACATCAACCCTTACCGAGAGCATAAGGTTTAAGTCCAACATAGTCCCCCACCATGCTTGAATCTCTTAAACCAAGGCTCTGATACCAACTTGTAAGACCCATACATTTGAAAAATGCGGGTTTGTTAAACTTAAGATTTAAAACATTTCAACATTATGTTTATAAGTTCGTCGTTTAAAATGACGACGAATCATCGTGCGGAAGCTTGTATCTTGATTGTGTTCGGTTCTCCGTTGAGCTTGATCGTCATTCAGTACTTCAAAATATACCTACATTCATAAACCATGAAATGGGTTAGTCATTCGGAGTTTACAAGTGTTTAATCAAGTACGGATGCTAAAACATACAAGAAAAACATTTATTAACTTTTTTACTTTTAGGGGCATCGCCACGCGCGACGGGGGCGTCGCGCTACGCCACAGCCCCTTTTTGACCGAAAGTTGTTTTGGCTGGTGCTGCATATTCCCAGCTCTACCAACTCGAACTTGTTATGCACGAAAACTTGCATAACTTTTAAAATACATATCCGTTTTACGATCCGTTTCTTTCTACGTGATCGTAATTTAGTTCTCCATCACATGGAGTTAAAATCCGACAGCCGGATTAACAAAATTTGAGATTTGTAAGCCTTCGGCTTAATTTATATATTTACTAAATTTTGACCCGTTCATGTATTTATCAAACAAACATGTTTGTTTGATCCCAATTTCTCATGAACCTCATAATTTCAATGTTACTATCATACTAGGTTCAATTCACGAGTTTATATACATTCTTAAACCCGTTTTTACTTAGATGCTTATTTTGACCCGTTAAGGGTATTTGAGCACTTTTCCTCATAATTCACTTTCGTTCGCTACTAGCATTATATTACCACATTACTTATCAAATGATCTTCCACCTCAACTATCGTTGTGGTGGATTTTTAATGTGGGTACTATTTGTTTCGAGTTTTATCCCTCGGATTACTATTTTACGACAAGACGCATTTTAAGGCATTTGACTCACAAGAATCATACCTTTCGCTTTTATACTTATCCTAAGAATTTAATTGATCAAATGACTTATTTCTAAACAACCTATAAGGGTCGTTTGCTTGATTTGTCGATCAAGGACATTTTGGTCCATTTAAGCCTTTCATTTACGATAAATGATTTCGAAGGGCATATTGACCCAAAATCTCACATATTAAACTATGATCTTGTTTGAATAATCATATTGTTTTCAAAACACAATGACTATAATGTAAATCATTAGGTTTACCTAAAAGATAACCAAATGTCCATTTTTGACCTTATTTAACTCTCATTGAACCTTAAGTTCTAAATGAGTAATTAAACTTTTACACATACCTGGCTCGGATCAATATATTGACCCGTTAATACCTTGCTTTGGTAACCGCCAATTACTATCAAAGTTGATATCCATTAGATATTTATTCCAGTAAACGTACAGCTCGACAGATAATCATTAGTCGATATTGTCAAAGGGTGATACCTTCACCTTTTGACCCGTTAAGTCTAAGTGACCGATTATCTTTGCGAGATGACATTTATTACCATCTCATCTACATGACTCACTCCGGTTTATACCGTACGGTCATTTTACTTATAAACCATTTCTTAACTCTTTTAACTCATTATGGCTTACGCCATAAAGTGTATTCTCAAAACTAACGGTTATTGTCAACGTGTGACCAATTTACCGTTTTAACCTTATCATTCGTTTTGGTTTACCCTATAAGATAACCATTAAAAGTTCATTTTATATTCGTCATAGTATGTCCGAATTCCCGATTTACTCCTTTTTAACCATTGATATGGTTTCGTATCATTTCGCTTATCTCTTTCCGTACAACGACACCTCGGAACATTATACCTCAAATACATATTTATCTTTTTCATAATTAGTATGATAAGAGAATATTTTACGAATTAAGAATAATGTAAGCTATGCTTACCTTGCATCCAAACTACGCTTTTCCTTCGTACTTGATTCGTTTGACCCGCTTCCTTCCCAAGCCTCCACCTAGCTTGTCAAGCGTCAAACTATCAACATAATTCGTAAGGTGGTTAGATTAGTCATTATAAATCATGACTATTCCACCTTACAGGTTTTATGTCGAATTTATCATTCGATCTTATCATTGTTAACACATGATGATATCAAACATCATTTTAACATGAATCTATCATCATTTTCATTTTATCATACAAAACTCATTTCATAGTAAGTATGATTATATACTCAAACATACAATTTATTTAAGTTGTTCCTTATTACTATCATGTATGATGATTCTAAACAAAATTTTATCATCAATTTCATCATATGATTAAAACCCACTTATCCTAATATGGTAAATCATCTAAACATCCAATTCATAGCATCATATGTATAATTTTCACTTAGGGTTTTGTTCCTAAGCAAGTATACATCACTAATTTAGCCATAGCTTCTATAATCCATACCTAATTCGCGATTATGATGTTTCCTCAAATTTCACAACTTCACAAATCATAAAATAATTTACATACCTTATGATCCCCTAGCTTGGGTGATCATTAATTCAGGTTAAATTTTATGAGCTGATTATTTCTATTAAGAGCTTCGTTTGAGCCTTCAATTTGATGAATTTGATGATTAGGGTTTTGGCTCCTTGGTGCCTTCTCCTGGTCGATCCAGAACACACACTTTGTGTGTGTTTTGTTTTAATTTTCTTTTAAATATAAAACCTCCAAGTATCCCACTTTAGTTCCCTCATGTTTGGTTAGTTATTAAGTAGGCTTCAACCTACTTATTTCTAACAATATTTTCTCTTATTAATTAGGTTAAATATTCCTAGTTAACTTAGTGGGTTCGGAGAGTTTGTTTTATTTTATGTACTCGGGCCTCTTATAAACTTTGTTTTCTCCAAGCATTTATTCTCCCTTAATTAATATTAAGATTATTTGTTTAAATCCTAATATTCACCGGGTAAATTTTTCCACTAAGGGTACTTTATCCGTCTTTTTAATATTAACGTGGTTTAATTACCAAACACGTTTTCGGGGTGTTACACAAGACTTCCCCTTCCAAAGTATTTAAAAATTTTGTCTTTATCAATGGACCATCATTGCATTCATACTTTATAAACCATTACATTTATACTGAGAATCTATGGACTATGGAGTTAACAAAGATAAGCACAGTATCAACCGTTAAGCATGAATTAAGCTCTGATAATTTGTGCATGAATTAAGCTGCTTTTTTTTTTACTCACCATAATGTTGTGTTGAAATAAATGTATATTAAGATGTGGGATTTTCGGTTTTGCGATATCATTTTGTAGCATATTACATTAGTGACTCGTTGGTTAGAGCGTAAATTATATCAGCGTCACATTAGATTCAGTGATATCTACAGTGTATCTCGTATGAGCTATGTATATACACATGCAAACTACATATATGTACCTCACGACCCGCATATAATTTTTTTACACTAATCTTTCAATTAGAATAAAATTTGATTGGTTAATAGTGGTTTTTTTCGGTTTTTCGTAACTTCTTGGTTCTCTCTTGAACCACTACTGTGTGTATGATTAATTTGAAGATGTTTATAATAATTTTGAATTTCTATTTACAACAAAAGTTTAAAATTGATAGATGAAAAAAGTGTAAGAAAATCTATCGGATGTTTAAATTTTCATCGAAACATGACAGTACAGTTTACCTATGTACGAAATAAATTTATTTTACAATTAAAAAGTTTGGTAAAAATGGTACGTTTAAAATAGGGGTGTGTGGTTTGGTTCGGTTATTAGCCTCAACACAAACAGAAGTTATCGGTTAATCTATTTTATTACCGATCAGTTTTCTTTAATCAGTTTATTGGTTATTTTCGGTTTTTAGCTCGGTTTACTTAATTTTGGTTAATAATCAAAACCAAACTTGAGGTAATTTTTTTGCTTATAAATAATGAAATTGAGGTATAGATACATGAAATGAACGTAAAAAACATGAAATAGAGGTATAAGAGCTACAAATATATGAAAATATGAATGGTTCGGTTCGGTTTGATTTAGTTAATTTCGGTTAACCGATGGTACAGAATAAACCGATTATTGATTTTAGTTAATTCAGTTTTCGGTTAATTTCGGATTGGTTTCAGTTAACAGTTCAGTTATTGTTCACCACTTTTTAATTTGATGGCACTTTTATTAACATACAAACACTTTTATTAATAACTATTTTATTATTATTATCATTATTATTTGTTTTGAATTGTTTTAGATTTGTTTGATTTCTTAGACAAGCAAACCACTCTCTGTTATAGTTATGTTAGATTTTGTTTGGTTTCAAACACGGATAAAAGAGTATCGTTTATAATAATCAAAAAAGGAAAGAGGGCATCAAAATTTTTATTTCGTCTTGAGCCTCCACAAAGGTTAGAACGGCCCTGTTCTCTATTATATGTATTATTTGACGTGTATGTATTGTTATGGCTTTAGAGTTGTGGGTTCTTTCTAGAAATAATTTCTCTATTTATTGTGATATTGATAAGAGTTGCTTACATGCTATCTTCCTCGATCCTATCAATAGTTTAGCTATAAACAAGACTAACTATAATTGTTGTTATTGCTATATCGGTAGATAAGATAATAAAAAAGATGACAAACGAATAAAATAACATTGTCCTTTAGTTTTGCTGTTCACAGAGAAAAAGAATCAACCTTTTTGTATCTCTTAATTTATATTACAGAAAATTGAACAATAAGACATGTGAAACTTAGGAGGATATAAATGTATTAACTATTCATGGAGCGAGTGAGAAATGGGTGGAATTGCCCTGTAATCGTTTGTCAACGTGTCCTTAAAAATATTATATACTCACACTTATTGCACACTACCAATGAGTCACTGAACTGGCCCAATAATTCATCTAGCCCCTCATACTTCATAAGGTTTTACATTTCCCCATCAATATGCTACTGAAGCATTTCAGATTGAGTTTTGAAAAAAAATGGTATTACTATTACTTTAATATATTTATTGACAAAAGATCTAATATAAATGCCGTACAAACTGAAGGTTACACTGAAAAAACGCGATGGTATTTTTGTAATTATTTACTCATAGAGTAGTTATCAAAATTACCTTACAAATGATCTTGTAGGGTAATTTTGAATTGTACATTGTTTGATAAACTTATAGAGTAATTTTGATACAGTTATAGAATAATTTTGATAATTACCATAAAAGATAATTTTACAAAATTATCCTAAAAGATCAAAATTACCCTACAAGATCATTTGTAGGATAATTTAGGTAATTACTCTACGAATAAATAATTACGAAAATGTCACAACAATTGTTTTTTACTTTTTCATGTCTTTCTACGTTTTGTTTTTCATTTGTACGGGATCTTTTCCCTATATGTATTTACTATATAACAATTAGTTTTGATTGTGTGTATGTTCAAAGCTTATAGCTCTATTCTTTTTTTTTATATACTTTTATAAATTTCAAATCCACCCCTTGCACCATGGATACAGTGGCGGATTTAGAAAATCCTTATAGGAGCAACGTTTCAAAGAAAGGGTAAAGAAATCGAAAAAACGTCAAATTTTTCCAAAATTCACACTACTGTCGGAGCGTCAAGGGACAACGTGGGTTACCCCTTGTTACGAGGTAGATCCGCCCATTTATGGATAATATACGTCTTTGACCCAATAATTTTATTTTCTTTCATAACTTTCGCCCGTCGGTTTTTTTTTTTACAAAAACTATATACGCGATAAAAAATTTTTGAGAAAGGATCGAGCCAGTACCCATCGGAAAACATTAGTACCGGTATTGGTACTATTAGAAACATTATTGGTATTCGTTTACCATGGTTTTTTAATCGATGTAAAACACGTGTTGACATCCTTTTGGACTTACGTCGACTTTATTTTTTAAGTTTCTTCTTTTGGTTGCTATATCTAGTGTCGATACCATATCGACACCGTAATAAATGAAACCAATATCGACTGGATTCTCACCATTAACGTAATTGTTACCACTGCGTCTACATTTTCGTTTAAAATTTATTAAAAATCTGGTCGCCTCGCCGTGGAGCACAAGTGTAACCCACTAGTTTCATACATATTCAGTGTTTTCATATTCGACTATAGCTGAACTAAACCGTGCCAAATAATAGATTAAACTTCTGAGGTTCCATAATAAAGGGGTTTGTCTGGACTTCTATGGATATAGATGGTCAAAGATTGAATTATTGGAAATTTTGTCTTTTCCACAAAAATATTAAAATATCATCCGCGACATAGCCACGCACCACAATGTTGTTTCCAGTTAAAGACCCATGGCACCCCAACCACCTCTGGGCCATCAAATCAAATCTATTGGTCTATAAGTACCCACAGATGCATCCAAATCCTGCATGGCTAACCGTCGACGTCGCACCTCCTCTTCATCCACTCCTAATAACCCCCCTCCTGTTCCTACGGCTGGAAGCTCCACTGGCCCACACCCTATCTATCATGGTATCAGATGCAGGTCTGGAAAATGGGTTTCCGAAATTCGGGAACCAAACAAGTCCACCCGCATTTGGCTGGGGACATATCCGACCCCAGAAATGGCCGCTGCGGCTTACGACGTAGCTGCATTGGCTCTCAAAGGAACATACGCGGTATTAAACTTTCCCGACTCGGTTCTCCCTAGCAATCTCCCTGAGCATCCCTCGGCTGATGACATCCGTGCTGCGGCTGCAAGCGCAGCCGCTGCTCGACATCCAGATAGGGACACTGGTGTTGGAAGCTCCATAGCTACAGAAAGCAGCAGTCAACGTGGAGAATATGTGGACGATGAGGCGGTATTTGGGATGCCGAATATGTTATCTGATATGGCGGAGGGAATGCTGATAAGCCCGCCGAGGATCAACTCTATGCCGCCGGACGACGGGGATAACTCGGGTGGTGGGAATCTATGGGACTACTGAAGAGTGAAGACAAGGTTGTATCAGCCGGTAAGTATGAATTAAGGTCTGAATATATGTGCAAAAGTATTATTATAAGTGTGCTTTTTTGTTGGTGAATGTTGTATGAAAGGATTGTAGTACGTGTATGTTTTATGAGTGTACTGATTTGTGTAATAAGTTTGCATATCCTACATCCTGCATGGGGTTGATGTGTAATATATATATATAAAAATAAGAAGACCGGTTGATGGATATCTAATTCTATATTATATTGACACCGTTATTTGTAACCGACTTTTGGGTTAATTACAGCCGTTTAAAGTCATCAACTTTAATCTAGCCGTTAAGTCACTAATACCTTCTAGAAGCAGAATTAATGTCATTTTGACACTCTCTCCCCCATGATTATTCGGTTAGTGGCAGTTTCTGAAGATGGGCCAATAAAAATGCAGAATTAGAAACTGAAAAAACAAAATATGGTTAAGTTCCTTAATTTCAGCAACTTAGTGGAGTAGTGGACGATGTAACTACCCTATATGATTACTATATAATATGTACCACAAACTTCTATATTCCTTGCTCACATATCGTTTCTCATTTGAATAGCAAACATTTGCAGCCATGGATGACTACTCCCTAGTGGATAACTACTACCTATTCGAAGCAGCCGACTAGATAATTAAGGTAATACTAAACCAAATACAATAGTGTAACATATGTTAACTGCAGGTTTTTTAGGTTCCTATATAACTACGTAGGGTGATGTTCTTTTTAGAATTCTTGTCTGATAAACAAAAAGTCGTATGGAGCAAGAACAACAGACTAACAAGGTACATACCAATTATCTTCATATCAATTATGTGTTGTTTTACCACATCTTTAATTAGTATTTTTCTTAATGTAGTCACCAAATCAATTATGATTGAACGACAACAATGTGGTGGAACAAATGACGTACAAGTGAAGGTAAGTATTGGTTTTGTTTCGTTAACATGAATTGTGTATTCTAAAGCACGGATACACGCTGACAATGTTAAGATAATCATCCACGGTCTATTCAATCCAAATCGACAGTCAATTCTAAGGAGATTGAATCTGCAATTAACAAATGGCAACAATTCTCTAATCAATTTCTTTCTTTGTGTAGACAGCAGTTATAAAGGTAATCTTTTTAAGTATTGTTTACAATTTATGCATCCTATAACAAACACGTTAAACACTTAAATTCTTAGGTCACTAATTCGAATTTCAAGCCAGAAAGGGAACCACTGATGAAACTAAAGTGCATCAGAAAACATATTCTTCGCCCGATGACACCAAGGTACAGCTAACTTGTATCTAAAGACGTTTTGATTTTTATTATTTCTTAACTAATATTTTTTCATCAAATTGTGGAAAAATAGTAATAATGTGCAAATTATCGAGTACAATTGCCATTTTAGTCCACGCAAATTTTAAATGCATCATGAGTTCAGTTATGAGGTAAAATATTTATGGCTTTGTATGCACATGTTTTCGGCAATTAACTATATAAAATAATATGATCAGATTTATTTGTATAATAAATTTTGTAAAAGTATAATTATAGGGATAGGAGTTGATATATGTGGGTTGCTACATCACTTTTATCTCATAAAAAATATTAGTTGTATCTCTCCTCGAACAAGCAGCAAACTTACCATCAAAATCATAAACCAACAAGGTTAGGGGTAGATATCTTTGGAAGTTTGAAAAACCATCACATAGTTTTTTTATAAAAACCCTTTAGAATATTTATACTTCGGTCCTACTATTCAATAAAAAATTTTATCATCTATCTACTACCGAACCAGTACCGGTACCGAAAGAACTGGTACCGAAAATCACCAAAAGTGGGTACTGTACCGAATATACCCGGTACGGTACCGGTAATTGAGGGTAAAAACCGGTACCGAAAATGTACCATATTCGGTAAATTCAGTACCGGTTCGGTACCGGGTATCATTTGGTCATCCCTACATCTGCCATCAACTTTTTGCTACTCATGGTTTGTGTCAAATCGGCTACCTAATATGTATGTATTCTATTGTTTTGATTTAAAGCTTTATTTGTTTGTTGTTTTTAGTTAGTTTTTTGTATTAATACAAACATTTAAATATTTAGTTACAATATCTTTTATATGTTCATAAAAAAGTAAATAACTAAATTCATAGAAAACTGCTATAACATAAGAAAAAGATAAGTTAGCTATCAAATAGAAAAGACTAAAATTAATATACATACATAATGATATAAAGTCATATAATAATGTGTTCATTTTGTAATATACTTTGTAATAAGTATATGCTATTTGGAGTTTTATAAAAAATAGTTCACTACTACATCTTTATGTACATGTTTTCCTTAAATAAATATACAAGTTAATCAATGTAACTACAAATAAAACTGTATATATTTAAAAAAAAAAAAACATACAAAAGTTTTTACAGGTTTTTGCTAAAAAGAAATAATTTATTAAATAACATGCACATGTGTGTGTATATATACACATATATAACTATTGTAATTAAAAAAATATGTAACTTAACATACCACCAGTAGACATTTACTCAATAAATTTTGTACTAATAATCTGAATTAAAATATTAAGTAAATAGCATATTTCGGTTCATAGCACGATTATATGCAAATCGGTGTAGCTAAAGAACTTAAGTATACAAAGCTTAACTAACATCACTCCAGCAAACCAATAGAATTTGAATTACTTACACAAATAGTAACATCACTCCAGCAAACCATAAGAATTTGAATTACTTACACAAATAGTAATGAAAAAGTCTAAGAAAATAACATATCAATTCATGGTAACCTTCAAACATGAACACTGTATTAAAACCAAATTAAGATATCAATGGAGCAAAAGAAATAGATAGAAAGCATAGTTAGAACATAAATCATTTCTACTCAAAGATAACAAAAAAACAACATTTCCACATCTAAAAAATATTAAGAAAAGAAAGATGAGATGCTAAAAAATATTAAGAAAAGAAACATGAGATGGCACAAATATTTCTTTTATAACAACCTTATAACTTTCAACTTATAGTATTTGTTGAAGTGGAGAAAAAATATGGTTTACTAAAAATAGTTATATACAAATACATATATTTTCTTATGGTCAGTTCACATAAAAGTTTTCAAGAACACATATAATTTTTGATAAAATGTATAAGTAACATATGATACGGTTATGTAATTTACACACAAACACATGTTGACTTTTAAAAGTTATAGATTGTTTAGTTATAATAATTAATGACCAAGTAGGCCATTTTCCCACTTTCACACTATCCCATGATTAATTTTTTAACGACAAATTTGGATCACTGACGGACCACTAGAGTATTATCGTGCCACCAGAGGAACCACACAATCATATCCATCTCCACTAGGCATAATGCCACACCAATTCAGAAGAAAACACAATAAACATGGAAAAACCCTACTTGTGGGAATCGAACCAGCACCTATTGGTCTCAAAGTCTTATACTACCAGTAAGATGCCACTAGCTATAAAGCCATGGGTTGTCCCATGATTAATTAACTACCAATAATTCTTAGACAAAAAACCTTAACGGCCTTGAGTAAATTTCAGTCATATAGCTATATATAATATAGTTCTATAGGATTTAAGATGCTATCATCATATTGAGTCGCTTTGCAAAACCATCGTATGTTATGATAATATCTTTACTTTACCTTTTATTACATATACTTTGGTATGTTTATACACTTTTAAAGTTTAAAGACATATATGCAAACAAAACCATTTAGGCAGGTATGCTAAGGTATGTATACTGAATTTTCTTCAAATGTGTATAATCTAAGTGACTCATGTCAAAACAAACTTAGAACTCACAACATTATAATCACAATAAGCATTACATGTATAACACATAATATAACAGATGTGAAAAATAAACATTATGCATTTCAATTCAAATAGGTTTCTTTTAAACCAGAACACACAGGTAGAACAAATAGTATGATAGATTGGTAAGAAATACTACTGTGACATATGATATGATTAAGAACATGGGTTAGAAGATGCACAATAGTTTTGTGAGTTGTTTCAAACACTAAAGGGATAAGCCCTAACTTCTGTACATCATATCAAGGTTCCTATTAGCACAATAAAATAGATTAGTACCTTAGAAAAGGATACAATATTGCAGTTATAATCCTAATAAAACTTACATAAATGTTAAACGAACAAACAAAATAGCATTACCACTTCATATGCCTAATTACAGATCCGAACAATGTTAAACGAACATGAATCACCCCAGTCGATCAAATATTCACAGTGTATCAGAACCTAGGGTTTCAATTGACTAAAACCCTAAATCTGAAAAGCTTCGGTCGCTATCTTGCACAATCGATCATCAAATAAATTGTTAATCGAACATCAAGCACACAAATCGAACAAAATAATATCATGACGACAATGTACATAGTGTATACAGCCATAACAATGGTGAATCGTCATCAAAACTGATGATGATGATGATGAAAACCATATTCAGAAAGAAACGATTTGCACAAGAATAAGGGGCTGGCTTCATCGCATATGTGGCTAGGGTTATGTATAGTATCCATGTTTTATTTTGGAAGATCCATACCCGTTCAATATCCATATTTGTAGCTCACACCCGGTCCATCTCCCATTTTGTTTTATGTTTGAGCCCATGCCCAGTAACCTAACCTAGCCCACATAGAAAACCCATTCAAATAACAAAACAAATCATGGTCAATACACACATTAGTTTGTTCATAATTTTTATTATTGATGATAATACTTTTTTGTTGCTTTGTTCATAATTTTTATTATGATGATAATATTTTTTTGTTGCTTTACTTTTTGTCTTTCTAAAATTATTATTAGACATATTATTACATCTTTTATTGTAAATTTTTTGTCAATAAAAATGGTAAATTATTTTTCAATCAAAAAATGGATGAACACTACAATGTAGCTGATTTTTCTTCACTAACACACTGTGGAGCATGGTATAATCTTATTATTGTGCGTGTCGAATTTACTTGGTTTGATGTCAGCAAAAACAAATTACTACTTATTTCACTTGATAAAAATGTAAGCTCATTTATTTGTATTTTTTTGGTTTCTTAAGTTTATATGGATTAAACGTAAGTAACATAGTTTGCATTATAGCAAAAAAGAGTTGCAGAATTGTCCCAACCAATTTGGTTCGCTTATTTGATGGCATGGAACTCATGTTCATGTTTTTTTGGCTGCTCATTTTCGAAATGAGAATTTCATGTATCATGATTACCCAACATACTAAAGCTACATATTAATTTATGGTGAGATGAATATAGTTGTAAATGAAGACACGAAATTTACTCTGTTTATTAGTGAGAATTCAAAAGGTTTTCTGTTATATCTGAAGAAACCCTAGATCAACTAGACCGGAATCTAAGTAGATCTATGGAATGGGTTCTGCATAAAAGGGTTAACCCTCTGTTAGGTTTCACGATGGATGATGAATAATACAGTACTTCGGATGAACCTACAAAAAAGAACACTGTTAGCTCGCCATGGGGAGAAGGGGGTTCTCTCCGTGACCACCCTCCGGCGTGAGAATAAGTACAGGTAGTCGGAAGTAAGTATTGTAAGAGAGAGAGTAGTTGAGAGTGAATACCTTTCCTTGGACTCCAAGTTACTTATTTATAGCTGGTGTTTGGCGCCAAAAGGAGAGATTGTTAATTTTAACGGAATCTTTTGCTATTCCGTTAATGTTTATTGGCAATCCGTTAGTGCACACGGATCGTGAGCTCATCAGCGGTTAGTGAGGTGCCACGTGTCAACATGAGATCACTACATCTTATAAATGTGCGCATGCCATCACCGTGATCTTCCTCGGCCGTCCAGATGCTGCCATGTGGCAATTGGTTATAACCGAAAAGATGCTTGCATGATTGGGTGTTAATGGCTTCTAGAAGGTTTCACAGTTGTTACCCATCTATTATTCGCCATGTGTACATTCTGTTATAACAGAAAAAGATTCCCTTTGCTTCTGCACCAAGTCAAGGATTTTGCTAAGGAAAAGTTTCTCAGGATTTACTGTTTCCTTGCGCAAGAAGCGCAAGTTAGTTAACTGATCTTCCTTCTTCTCCTTGCTGCTTGGCGCAACGTTTGATGGATACTTGCTTTGATATAAATATCTATGCAAAGTTTGTGCATGAAGCATTATCCAACGAGAATGTTTCAAGGTTAACTTTGAACCTTGCGCGAGCCCGCGCACGGTAGTTAAATGAAGCATTATCAAACGAGAATGTTCAAGGTTAACTTTGAACCTTGCGCGAGCCCGTGTAAGGTAGTTAAGCATTATCAAAAGAGAATGTTCAAGGTTAACTTTAAACCTTGCGCGAGCCCATGCAAGGTAGTTAAATGAAGCATTAACAAAAGAGAATATTCAATGTTAAGTTTGAACCTTGCGCGAGCCCGCGCAAGGTAGTTAAATGATCCTTTTCTCTCTTGGATATTTGGCGCAGAGTTCTAATAAATCTTATTATAGCAAAGAAGTCTATGCGCAGCTTTCTTAAAAGTTATTAATGGGTATGGTTTCCTTGATTAGCGCAAGGTTTTTGGGACCATACCCCTTCAAGTCCCCCTATTCCGGTGTTGCTCCTATGTAAGAATAAAAAGTAGGTGGAGCACTGGATTTAAGATAAATGTGCTGCCCTAGGTAAGGACTAGCTTTTTATTGCTTTATGCATCTTGGTGACGTGTCATAAGTGAATTTTGAAAACGTATTTGAATTTCAAATATACTTAGACACGTGTCACTTATCCGGATGGTGTATTTGGTGACGACGCACGTTCTTGGAACGTGGTGGTACTGTTGACAGGCTGTCAACAGTACATATCTTACGGTATTTAATGCTATTTCGGCGACACTCGCGCGCATGGGGCGGTTACAGTTCCCCACTCACCCATGAGGTTACTTGGGGATACGTGACCGTCGCAAAAGTCGTTGCAGTCAAATCGTGCATTAATTGCGATTAGTATATAAAGGGATCAACGATCCATTTGCGTCCTCACCAGATTACAACTTGAGAGAAATTTGTGTTCATATCTTCCGGCGACCTTCAAAGTTTTCTAAGTATTCTTCAAAGTTTGAGTTATGGCCACCGGTGTAAGTTCTGCTGAGACACCGTCGATGTCAAGTTTGCCACCGTTAAAGTGGTCGAAGAAAGATTTCGATAATCTTGCCACCAACTTTCTGCTCCGTCCTGGAAAGCGTTCTTTCCGGTGGCGAGTGCCACGACGGCTGATGCGTCGGCCGGCTACGTCACATTATTTTATGATTATTTTGCCGAAGGGAACTTCAGGCTTCCGGTGACCCATTTCCTGTTGGAAATTCTTGGTTTTTACAGGCTTCATATTTCTCAGTTGAGCCCGATGGGAATGGTGAGGGTCCAGCATTTTGAGTTTGTTTGCCGGTCGATGCAGATCGTACCGACGGTTGAGAAGTTTAGGGTTTTCTACCAGTTGCACTGTTCGTTGGGTTTTTCTACCAGTGCAAGCCAAACGATTGCTGTTGGTGCCGCCCAAGTCTTACCGCGACTGGAAACAGAAGTTCTTCTTCATAAAGGCGGCGGTGATCCCGATGAAGATGACATTCCGAGCCGGTGATGAGATCGAGCTGGAGACCCTTCCCATACCTGCCGACGAGGTGTGGTATCAGGATATTAAAGATGTGCCCAACATTGTTTTGCCGGAGAGGGCGTGCTGATGCAAAAATGTTTGTTATTTAGCTGCGCCTCTCTACTTGGTCTCTTTCAAGAGAGAGAAAGGGAAAATGGCCGCCGTGCCTATTGCTGATGGTGAGGAAACTAGGTTCTCACAAATCTTGGGGAACTTTGAGTTGCCCAAGAAGGAGGATCTGGAGGCGCAACCATCTTCGAAGACTGGTAAATAAGTTCTTACAAAGCCTAAGTTGATATTGCAATATTACTCTTGAACATTTTTTCTAAGTAATACTGCAATATAACTAATGGCGCAACCTTTGCTCGATATGATTGATTATGTAGGTGATTTGCTAAACTTGGGCGTAGGCCCTGATTCGAAGAAGAAGAAGAAACCAACTGCTGCTGCATCTGCTGCGCCTCCCCCTTCCAACCCAGATCAGAAAACCAAGCCATCAGCTGCTGCGAAAGCTGAGGGCAAGAAAGGTACGCGTCCCGTATCTGACTCTTGGTGCATTTATGTGGTGGTGTCGGACTCATTGGAGGGTCTTGCGCCTGTAGGTTTGAAGAAACCGAAGCCAGAACCCGTTGACACATCCTCTCTTCCTGCTGCGAACCCAGATGATCCCTATACCTTCTAGCCTGGAAGAGGCGTTGAAGCGCACTTCCAAGAAGAGGAAGGAGGCGGAAACTAAAACTCCTGCGCCAACAAAAGTTGCGCGCTCACGCATTGGCAAGAAGGGCAATCTGGATGCCTTTGCAAAGAAGTTCTCACCTGGTACGTTTAGTTTGTTGTGAATTTCTGTCAAAAAAGTTGCGCAGAATCTTATACTTGGTATTTGTTAATATGCTTTTGCAGAGAAAATGGTGAAGGCTGCGCCGGCCACCTCATCTGCTATACCATTGCCGCGCAGGCCTAAGAACATTGAGGAGGGAGATGTGGGGCAAGAAACTCCTGTTTTTGATGCCGACCCCATCGTCCCGGAAAATTTGAGAAGGTGGCTCCGGAAGAAGAGCCCAAAAATTTTGATGCTGAGAATCCTGTTGACGAGCAGGTTAAAGATACAGCTACAGATGCTGGGGTGAGAGATACTGCTTTCGCAGAACAAGAAAAAATATCTTCCCCTGCGTCGGAACCGTCAAAGTTGATATCCAAGGGAGCTGGACCTTCAACACAAAGCGAAGGCTTTGTGTTTGTTGAGGATTCGGAGGAGGAGTCGCCCATTCGCCCAGAGGAGACGCCTGGGAACTATTATTATCGTTCTTATTCTCAGAGGCGGGCCTATGCGATTCATCAGCCCATGTGGAAAGTTAAACAGGGTGATGTTTTTACGGATTGGCACTCCTGCAGGGAGTGGTATAAGAGCATCTTCCCGCCGGCGGAGGTGAAGCGCCAGGAAGAAAAAGACCACGACGCTACTTACGAGCAAGAGTCTGCCCTTGCCTCTTCCACAATAAACAGGATCGTGCGCCGAATGGCGCAGCATGAACAAAGAGTGGGATGAGGTTGAGCTTGAAAAGGCGAAGGCCAAACTTGAGAAAGAGAAGACGTTAAAGATGCTCGTCGATTTTGAGGCGGAAAAGGCCCAGTTTGAGGAGGAGAATAAGACTGAAGAGTAGGCTGCGCTGTCGTGGAAGCGCAAGTGTGAGGCCTCTGCAGCGCAATATGCGGACGAGCGTAAGCGCTTTGTGGAGGCTTGTGATCGTGATAACAAGGAAAAGATATCTCTGCGCAACGAAATTGAGAAACTCAAGAAAGAGAAAGCTGATGCTGTTGCGGCAGCAGAAGAGGCGCGCTCACACAGAGAAAGGAGCGAGCAGAATGAGGTATCAACCAAAATGACTCTCCTTCTTAAGAATAAAGAAATTGATGATCTAACTGCTATGCTATTTGACCAGGCGCGACTGCAAGATGAGGTTGATAGTTTGAAAAAAGATATCAACCTTCACCGAACAGAAAAAGCCGAGTTGATCCGCCGTTTAACTGAAGGTGAACAAAAAATTAACGACACGGAGGTCGCTCGCGCTACAGCAGAAAGCCTGACCGAATCCCTTATGAACCAGCTTACCTGGTTGCGGGAGTACGGGATTGTCGAGGTAATATTCCCTTTTCTTTATACATGTCTGCGCAAGCGCTTTGTGGAGGCTTGTGATCGTGATAACAAGGAAAAGATATCTCTGCGTAACGAAATTGAGCAACTCAAGAAAGAGAAAGCTGATGTTGTTGCGGCAGCAGAAGAGGCGCGCTCACACAGAGAAAGGAGCGAGCAGAATGAGGTATCAACCAAAATGACTCTCCTTCTTAAGAATAAAGAAATTGATGATCTAACTGCTATGCTATTTGACCAGGCGCGGCTGCAAGATGAGGTTGATAGTTTGAAAAAAGATATCAACCTTCACCGAACAGAGAAAGCCGAGTTGATCCGCCGTTTAACTGAAGGTGATCAAAAAATTAACGACACGGAGGTCGCTCGCGCTACAGCAGAAAGCCTGACCGAATCCCTTATGAACCAGCTTACCTGGTTCCGGGAGTACGGGATTGTGGAGGTAATATTCCCTTTTCTTTATACATGTCTGGTTTGATTGTCGCAACATATATTTATTGTATTTGTATACAGATCGCAAATGCCATCCTTAACTCTACGGAGTTAGATGAGAGAGTGGCAGAATTGATGATGGCGGCGCGCAATGACGGTCATGCCGAGGGCTATAGGGTGTGTACTTTGCACGTGGCACATGCGCTGAAGACCGAATGGGATACAAGCCGTACTGCCACACATGGGCTAAATAATGCCGCCATTTATTCTGCTGCTAAAGAAAAATATGATCAATTGCAGATTCCGATTATGGACCTTGTGGATGCCGCGCTTCAGCAAGAGACTTTGTTGATAAATTAAAGGAGATCTTTTCGTCAACAGAGAAGCAGGCGGGAACCAAATCCATAGAATAGGAAATTTGTAATTTTTTACTTTGTGATAACTTGTAACGTTGCGCTGCTGCGCAAGTACTGTGGATGTGAATATAATATATTTCAGCTTTACAATGTTTGCATGGGACCAATTACTTGTGTAGGATAGACAAATGAACAATTTCTTTTCTCATGTGTGAGCGTAAGTATTAATTTAGCTTGTGGGTGATGAGTTTGTGTTTTTGTTTATCCAAAGGAATTGCATGCACTTGTAAATGAACATATTCAAGACTATAAGTAGTGGCAGAGTATTTTATTCATACTGATAAAGCGCAAACCTATGGCTGCCACTAAGATTACATAACAAAATAAAGTAAGCAGTCTCGTTATGCAACGCTCAGAATTTGCTTAGAGGACTGAGATTACATATAACATCGGCGTAGTTGTTGGCGTTCCAGGTTCGAGGAACGATGGATCCGTCCATTCGCTTCAGAGTGTACGCGCCTTTCCCAATACTTCATTTATCACGTACGGACCTTCCCATCGCGGGGCTAACTTCCCCAGTTTTTAGGCATTCGACGCTTCATTATCGCGAAGAACAAAGTCACCAGGCAAAAAGGAACAGATGCGCACCCTTTTGTTGTAATACTTTCAAGCTGGGACTTGTATTTAGCTTCGCGAATCCCTGCATTTTCTCGTCGTTCTTCCAATAAGTCTAGGTCGATGCGCCTTTGTTTTCGTTATCTTGTTTTTCCAAAGCTAGCATTCTTGGAGATGGTAACCCAATTTCGGCAGGAATCACAGCTTCCGTGCCGTACACAAGGCTAAAAGGAGTTTCTCCAGTACTAGTCTTGGGCATAGTTCGGTGTGCCCACTAGATGCTAGGCAATTCGTCAACCCACCCCCGCCGTGCTGTGCTAAGGCGGGCCTTGATACCGTCGACCAACTGTTTATTTATGCTTTCAACTTGACCATTTGCTTGTGGGTGCGCAACAGAAGCGAAAACATGCTAGATTCCCATTTCGGTCATCCATGTTTGCAACTCTTCAGCCATTAAATTTTGGCCGTTGTCTGTAATTATGCGCATGGGCAGACCAAAACGGCAAATAATGTATTCCCAGATGAATTTGCGAATTGCCATCGTTGTAGTAGAAGCTAAAGCTTGGCTTCAACCCATTTGGTGAAGTAATCGACCGCAAATGATAAACTTTACTACGCCGGACGCATCCGGAAATGGTCCCACTAAATCAATGGCCCATTGTTGAAATGGCCAAGCTGTTGTGACGGGTACTAAAGGATTCTTTGGGCGCAACGTTTTAGGGGCATGCCTTTGGCAGGACATGCAATTGCGCAAGATCTCTACCGCGTTAACGTACATTCCGGGCCAATAATACCCTGCGCTTTTCACTTTGGCTACGACCATGCGCGGCCCAAAATGTATGCCACATAGCCCCTCATGAACCTCCCTGATCAACTATTGCGCGTCATGTTTGTTAACACAGCGGAGCGAAGGGCCCATGTAAGAGCGTCGGTACAGAATACCGTCAATCATTTCGTAATTGAGGGCTTTGCATCGTAACTTACGTGCTTGCGCTTTATCTTCTGGTAAAGAACCATGTAACAAATACATCATTATTGGAGACATCCATGATGGGTCTCCTACTTCGACCATCGTCACTTGTCTGAAAGGGACTGATGGATTACTTAAAACCTTGATGCGAACTTCTTTTGGCAAATGCTTGAAACTAGTTGCTGCGAGTTTATTTAAAGCGTCAGCATGTTTATTTTCGCTTCACTTGACGTGTGTGACTTTAAATTGTTGAAACTGTGCTATAAGAGCCTTGGCTTGCGCCAAGTAGAAAGCCATGATATCTCCCTTTGCATCGTACGTTCCAATTGCTTGCTCAGCAACTAGTAATGAATCAACATGGGCTTCTAAATTTGTTGCACCCATTTTGATAGTGAGGCGTAAGCCTGCTAGGAAAGCTTCATATTCGGCCTCGTTGTTGTTGCTTTTAAAATCCAACCGAATTGCATATGTGAATTCTGCTCCCTCTGGACTCATTAATCGAAGACCTGCTCCAGCCCCTTCACTGTTTGATGCGCCATTTGTAAACAATGTCCAGGCTCTATTATCTATTACTGGAACTGGGTTTTGAATTGCTTGGCATTCTTCAAGTTTATCAGCGGGAATTTCAGCAATGAAATCTGCCAAAACTTGGCCTTTGATAGCTGGCCTAGGTTTATAACAGATGTTATAACCTCCCAATTCTATTGCCAACTTCGCAAGTCGTCCAGAAACATCTGGTTTGGCCAGGACTTGGCCAATGTGAAAATTTGTTAAAACTATAATAACATGTCCTGAAAAGTATCTTCGCAGCCTGTGCGAAGCGTGGACCAATGCTAAAACTAATTTCTCCATAATTGAATACCTTGTCTCTGGATCGTTCAACATCTTGCTGATATAATAAATTGGAGATTGGACCCCTTCGCGTTCTACCAACAAGACAGCACCTACTGCTACCTCAGATGCGGTAAGATACAAGACCATGGGTTCTTTTTCGCAAGGAGCAGTAAGTGTGGGAAGTTGAACTAAACAATCTTTCATCTGCTGGAAAGCTTGATCAGCTTCAGGAGTCCATGCGAACTCTTTGCTCTTCGTACAATTGCGCAAGGTTCGAATAAATGGATAAGACTTTGCAGCATGATTGGCGAGGAAGCGGTTTAGCGCAGCTAACTTTCCAGCCAAACATTGCATCTCTTTGATGGTAGTAGGAGAAGACATTTTTTGTATTGCCTCGACCTTCTCAGGATTAACTTTGAAACCGCCTTTGGTGACGATGAAACTCAAAAATTTGCCTCCTCCATGCCAAAAGAGCATTTGCTGGGATTTACCTTTCGCAGAGAATCAAAGTTCGTTGGATGTTGTCTAACATAGTGTCTTCTAAATTACTCATAATGACCAAATCATCAATGTAGACTTCCACAGTTTTCCCGATGTCATCTCCAAACACTGTATCCATCATTCTTTGATAAGTAGCTCCTGCATTGCGGAGACCAAAAGGCATCTTGGTATAACAAAAAATGCCTTTCTACGTGCGAAAAGCGGTTTTATCTTCGTCCTCTTTTTTCATCAAGACTTGATGATAACCTTTATAACAATCTAGAAAACATTTCCAGCGAAAGGAAGCTAATGAGTCAACCTTTTTGTCATTCTCAGGAAGAGAATAACAATATTTTGGACACGCCTTGTTTAGATCTTTAAAATCTACGCCATCCGCCATTATGTTTCATTACCATGACTGGGTTTGCCACCCAGGTCTGGTATTTGACTTCGCGCAGAATACCAGCATTAATAACTCGGTGACTTGTTCGTTCATCGCCTCTGTCTTTTCTGACCCGAGGCTGCGCTTTTTCTACACAATTGGTTCTGCTGACGGGAATACATTCAGACAATGTTCCGCGACGTCGAGCGGGACACCGACCATATCGGAAGGTGTCCAAGCGAAAATGTCTTTGTTGCGAAACACAATAGTTTAAGCTTTGCGCGAATTTCAATACTTACTGCAGGCCCTAATAAGATTGTTTGCTCAGGATACTTATTGTTGAGTACCCACATTTCTGGTTCGTTACTTGGCAATGTCTTGACAGCCTTCATAACTGGTTCTTCAATTGACATGATTTCTTTCCGCGCGTAAAGTATAGCTATACCATTTGGTGTCGGAAAACCACACGCAGCATGCGGAGCGGAAGTAATCATACTAAAATCACGTTGTGCGCGGCGTCCCAATAGTACATCGTGACAGGAATTTGCCGGCATCACCATGAAGTTGACGTTACTCGTTCGAGAACACCTCCCATCAGATAAAGTAACAGGAAAAAGGATTTGTCCTAGAGGAAAGACAGTCTCATTGCAGAACCCAGTTAATGGAAAATCAACTGGTTCCAAGCGTGCCTTATCCTCATGATCTAGCTGCTTGAAGCACTGCTCATACATAATATCCATGGAACTAACAGGATCTATAAACATATAGTCTGTTTGGTAGTGTCCAAAGATACCAGTGATAACTACTGGCCGTCTTTTTGAGGACCTCCTAGAACGATAGGAAAAATGACTTGTTGTTCGCGCCAAGTGTTGTTTTGAAAATGTTGAAGGCTACGCTTGCGCGATGATCCACCTTGAATCATGGAAACGTGCTGTTTCATTTTCTTGTTGCTAGGCCCTTCGTTCTCGCGCTCTGTTTAATCTCTTTGCGCACATTCTGGACTAGATGTGTAAGCTTCCCACTCTTTAATGCTTTTTCAATCTCTGTGCGCAGACTGATGCAGTTATCTGTTGTGTGACATGTGTCTCTATGATAGTCACAAACAAATTTGGGTCTTGCCCTTTTTTGTTCTTCATTGGTTGCGGCTGTTTGAACTGATAATTCTCAGTGCTGAGAATCTCAGCCGGAGATTTCGTCAAGGGAGTCCACTGGCGTTCCCTATTCTCTTGTTTAATCGCTTTTTGAGTTACTATCTTGTTGATTGTTGCTCGCGCATCAATTGGTGAATAAGGAGAGTACGAATTCTGACTTGACTCTTTCCAATTTCTCTTATACTTGCGACTACCTATACTCAGGTCTTGCGGACGATTCTGAGGTAGAGGTGGCCTGTTAGAACTTAAGTTGCGCTCAGTCTAGGCGTAGACCTTGGCTGCCGCAATGAGTTTATCCGAGTTTTTTGGAAGGCCAGTTCACCTTACCGCATACTTGAACTGCGCGCGTATAAGGTCTTCGTGGACATCTCCAATCTCCAACACCTCTTTATTGTAACGCGTTATAAAATCTTCGAGGCTTTCATCGTCCCTCCGCCAGATGTTCATTACATCTGAGGAATCGCTCACGTATCGCCGTTGCTAACTAAAGAGAAATTTTTCTTTTAAGTCATTCCAAGAGGAAAGTTTACCTGCCGAAAAATTATCAAACCAAAGGCGCGCAGGGCCGGTAAGGGTCTGTACAAATAGGTGACACCACATTGGCAATGTCCAGCACCCAAGAAACCCTGCACCGGTAAAGAGGCGCATATGATCATCAAAATTGGTCAAACCGTTAAACTTTCCAACGTTGGATGGTAATTTCGCTCGCTCCAACGGAGCCAGTGCTATCTCTCTGGTAAACTTTGATTGTTCAGTTGCTTCGGTTGGGCGATACACCAAATTGTAATCATGCTCCGCTTCTGGATTGTATACTGCACGTACTTTAGGCCTGTAACTAGCATGATCTGCAGATATAAAATACTTGCACTATCCCCTTCCTCATAGGTTCTATCAAACTCATCGTGTTGGGTGTCCCGTTTCTGCGAAGACCGCTGGCCCAAACGAGAGTGGACAGATGCGCGGTGCTAAACGTTGTCTTCTTGCTTGCTATTACCAGAATGAACAGGATCATTCTTGGTTTTAGAATACATTTCTGTTCCATCTTCAGGCAGGTGCGAAGGGGAACGAGCATGACTTTGAGTATTATAACTCAAAACTCGAGGTGCCGGCGAAGCACGGACCTGAGGAGCGTTAACCGGAACTTGAAAAGCTGGAGTTCCGGTTTGGGCACATAACTGAGCATACATAGTGTTTAGAGTCGCTTGAGATTTGATTGACCACGACAATGGAGTCTCTCCAGGTGGTAAAATCGACGTAACATCAACCTGAGGAGCCGTCGGCGTTACAGGAATACTCGCATGATTAGGATCATACTGAGCTTTAGCTTCGCCGGAAGAATCCTCAACTATTTGTCCGTCGACCTGAGGTCCGATAACAATGCGTCGAATCCCTGATCGAGGACCTTGAAAAGATGATCCGTCAGCCATGATGCTGCAGATCTAAGTGAAACGAAACGAAAGATGAGAAAGAATTGAAAGCGGTGGGTGCCAATGAAGAAACCCTCGATCAACTAGATCGGAATCTAAGTAGATCTATGGAATGGGCTCTGCCATAAAAGGGTTAACCTCCGTTTGGTTTCACGACGGATGATGAATAATACAGTACTTCGGCTGAACCTGCAAAACAGAACACCGTTACCTCGCCACGGGGAGAAGGGGGTTCTCTCCGTGACCACCCTCCGGCGTGAGAATAAGTACAGGTAGTCGGAAGTAAGTATTGTAAGATAGAGAGTAGTTGAGAGTGAATACCTTTCCTGGGACTCCAAGTTACTTATTTATAGCCGGTGTTTGGCGCCAAAAGGAGAGATTGTTAATTTTAACGGAATCTTTTGCTATTCCGTTAATGTTTGTTGGCAATCCGTTAGTGCACACGGATCGTGAGCTCATCAGCGGTTAGGGAGGTGCCATGTGTCAACATGAGATCACTACATCTTATAAATGTGAGCATGCCATCACCGTGATCTTCCTCGGCCGTCCAGATGCTGCCAATTGGCAATTGGTTATAACTGAAAAGATGCTTGCACGATTGGGTGTTAATGGCTTCTTGAAGGTTTCACAACGTTACCCATCTATTATTCGCCACATGTACATTCTGTCATAACAGAAAAAGATTCTTTGCTTCTGCACCAAGTCAAGGATTTTGCTAAGGAAAAGTTTCTCAGGATTTACTGTTTCCTTGCGCAAGAAGCGCAAGTTAGTTAACTGATCTTCCTTCTTCTCCTTGCTGCTTGGCGCAATGTTTGGTGGATACTTGCTTTGATATAAATATCTGCGCAAGGTTTGTGCATGAAGCATTATCCAACGAGAATGTTTCAAGGTTAACTTTGAACCTTGCGCGAGCCCACGCACGGTAGTTAAATGAAGCGTTATCAAACGAGAATGTTCAAGGTTAACTTTGAACCTTGCGCGAGCCCGCGCAAGGTAGTTAAATGAAGCATTATTGAAAGAGAATGTTCAAGGTTAACTTTGAACCTTGCGAGCCCGCGCAAGGTGGTTAAATGAAGCATTATCAAAAGAGGATATTCAAGGTTAACTTTGAACCTTGCGCGAGCCCCCGCAATTAGTTAAATGATCATTTCCTCTCTTGGATATTTGGCGCAGAGTTCTAATAAATCTTATTTTGGGAAAAAAAGTCTGCGCGCAGCTTTCTTAGAAGTTATTAATGGGTATGGTTTCCTTGATTGGCGCAAGGTTTTTTGAGACCATACCCCTTCAATATCCGTTTGTGCCTTCCTTTAATATTCTTAAGCATTACAAGGGGTGTCACTAACATATTGTTTGTATCCAAAAGTCTAAAATGTTGCTGCCTTTCTTTTAGATGTTATAGGAAAAATCATCAAGGGTAATCAGGCTTCTGCAAAGTGTGTGGTATGGTCTAAGAGTGTATGCAGGCAATGGCTTTCTTTACTATCGATGCGTCATTTTGCTATAATGCATTTTCGGCACATATCTGCATCCAATAATCAGAAATTTATAGTGATTGGTTCACCCTTATGTTCAGTATTTCCCCCTTCATGTGAACAATCAGATCATTTATCAGACGCCATAATCTCACTTCCATTCGAAGCGGCTTGGCGTGAAGTAAAGACTCTAACAAGTTTCGATGGTTCGTTATATGTTTCTTTGGGTTATACGAGTTACAAGGAGCAGTAACACGGAGACTCTTGCTTCATTAAATATTTAGTTTCATTAATTGTACTCTTTTGTTATGTTCATTTGGTTATTTGTTTACAGATGTTATAAATGCATTTTGTTTTGCATATCATGTATTCTATATACATTATGGATAATTATTGTTCTTTTTATCAAGTACAATGTATACTTATGTCATTGTGCCGTTAAAGTACCCGGAACTAGTTACCAATTGTACGTGTTAGTTATTCCCAGTTTGTGATTTGGAAATTGAGTAGCTGAATTTTGTAGCATTTTACATCAACGGTCGAGAATTGTTTGGAAAGTGCATAAAAGAATAACCTTTTGTTAAAATAAATATGAAACACTAATTATGTGGTTAAAAGTTATTTTACTTTTAGTGAATGAGAATTTTGATATTTACATAACGGTTTACGTAGAAGAGAAAATTAAGTGTTGATCGATGAAATGATGAACAGTAGGTTACGTTGTTTACTTACATTGTTTTTCTAACACATTAGCCATTCTTAGTAGAGGTGTTCACGGTTCGGTTTTATGTGAAACCATGAGCTGAACGGATAGTAATGGTTTGAGTTTATCCAAAACTGAAACCGAACCGCTCAGTTTTCAAGCGAACTGTTACTAACGGTTTGATTCCGGTTTAGACTTTTGTTGGGCCTTTTGTGTTAGATGCATAAAGTTATTTAAATACTAGTTGTTAAAATTTGAAGTTAGTAGCACAATTTGAGTTTGACTGCAGAATGTCCAAAACCAAAAAGAAGGTCCAAATTATGTAAAGAAATAAAATCCTCATTAGTTAGTGCTAATACGAGATCCATGCACAGATTGTTTTAAAAAATTAGTCCACTACACAATTTGAATGCATCCAAATAAACTGAAATTGCCATCGTGCCAGAATATATATGTATATATACAAATTATAAGTGGAATTGTGAAAGCGACGACGTGGATTTTGATTTTTGATTTTTGAAAAGTAGAAAGAGCTACCACAGAGATTTTAGGGAATTAGACTAGTCGGTATGGGGGCCGGCCCATGCCCGGGCATGCCCGGCGCCGGACCCCCACATCGTCCCCTATGCCCGGCCCTAGCTCTTCCGTCCCCCAATTACCGCTGATACCGGTCCACTTTTTGCACAAATTTCAAAAAAAGCCCGTTGTGCAACGACTATTTTTAAGCAAGACTTCCCGATTCCTTTCTACTACTAATGTAATGTCTACTGATTGGGTCTTGATTGGATAGCCGGCAGATAATTTAACTACTGGTTGGGGAAGTTCTTTCTAAACTATAATCTACATATATATAGACTCGCGAGAATCTCTGAGTGTTTAGGCATTCAATCACTATTAGATTGAGATGGATAATTTCCTTTTTTATAGAAAATAAAAAGTGAAAAAAAAAATTTTAACCCCTCGTCAAGAGCTCTATCATATCTTTTGTTTCATTTCTTCTGCAATAGTAAGAAAAACTTCTTGGATTATGGATCTACTATCAGAAATTCAATGCGTAATCTCAGCATTCAATGTGTATTCCTGAATAATCTCATTTTTCAATTATTGAATCATTTCATTTTACCAGTTCAATGTTAGCGAGATTAGTCAATATTTTTATGTTTCGATGCAACAGCAAGATGCTATTCGTAACAAGTAGTTTTGTTGGTTGGATAATTGGTCACATTTTATTCATGAAATTGTTGGATTAAAGACTTAATTAAAGAATTAAAGACTTTATTAAAGACTTAAAAAAGATTTAAAGATTGAAGAAGACTTAAATTAAAAAGTAATAAATTAATAAAAAGATTGATACATAAGAAAAATAAAAGAACAAATAAGAAGAAATACGTCCACCCCCTACCGATTTAATAACCTATGCTACAAAGAAACTCATAAAACCAACTCCATTTGGAATTCCATCAATTATTCGTCTATCAAAAAAATGAGTAAATTCGGCCAATTTTCGCACCCCCGCAGTTAAGAATGTTCCATAAAAGGCATCTATCATGTGACATGTGATACATTTCCGCTCAGATTAAAGAGTAGGGAATGAGAAAGATAAGTACTTTTAAACCGCTAACGAAAAAGAATAAAATAAATAAAAAGATACGAGAAATAATTAGGGCGTCAAATTGGGGATAGAGGGACTTGAACCCTCATGATTTTTGAAATCGACGGATTTTCCTCTTACTATAAATTTCATTGTTGCCGGTATTGACATGTAGAACGGGACTCTATCTTTATTCTCGTCCGATTTCGTCAGTTATTCAAAAGATCTATCAGATTATGGTGAATGCTTTGATCGGGTGCCCTTACCTGACATGTTTCTTGGTAGGAGTAACATGAAGCTCAGAATTAGGGATGTATTCAAGACGCTCCCCCAAAAGGGAATTGATCTATGGTTGATTTCATAAGAATTTATAGTTATACCTCGTAAAAAAAGACTTTTTCTTTTGTAGAATTAAGCAGTTCCTTTTTTTAGAAAAAACAATTATGTTCAAGTAAGCAAATAGAAAAGATGTCATGGTTACAAGAGTCTATCTATCGCATAAGACTTTAATCGTGGGAAAACAATTCTTAATTGTTGGCACCAAAAATAAAGAAGCTGATTCAGTAGCATGGGCTGCAATAAGGGCTCGGTGTCATTATGTTAATAAAAAATGGCTCAGTGGTATGTTAACGAATTGGTCCACAACAGAAACGAGACTTCATAAGTTTAGAGACTTGAGATTTTCACCTCATACGGCTCCTCGTTCAATTATTTCGGAGCTCTTGGATCCTTTTCAGTGTTCGAGAATCCCCTCCCTTCTTCCACTCCGTCCCGAAGAGTAACTAGGACCAATTTAGTCACGTTTTCATGTTCCAATTGAACACTTTCCGCTTTTGATTATTCTCTTTACCAATCATATGCGGATCCAATCACGATCTTATAATAAGAACAAGAGATCTTTCTCGATCAATCCCGTTGTCCCTCATTCTTCGAGAATCAGAAAGATCCTTTTCAAGTTTGAATTTGTTCATTTGGAATCTGAGTTCTTCTACTTCATTTTTATTTACTTATTTTATTGATTTTGATTTATTTAATATGAATATTTTTCCCTCTCTTTTTTTATATTATTCCTTAAGTCCCATAGGTTTGATCCCTTAGAATTGAGAATCGATGACTGCATCTTTGATGCACTGCTAGTACTAGTACATCTGAGAATTCATAATTGGATAGTTGTAAATAGCCCCAGGGCTATGGAACAAAGGAGTATCCCGGACCTACACCGGGGTGTTGACGGTGATTTTCAAATCTCCCCAAGTAGGATTCGAACCTACGACCAATCGGTTAACAGCCGACCGCTCTACCACTGAGCTACTGAGGAACAACAGGAGATTCGATCTCATAGAGTTCCATTCCCGTTCTCAACCCATGACCAATATGAGCTCGAAGCTTCCTTCGTAACTCCCAGAACGTCTTCGTAGTGGCTCCCCTCCATGCCTCATTTCATAGGGAACCTCAAAGTGGCTCTATTTCATTATATTCCATCCATATCCCAATTCCATTCATTTAATATCCTTTTGGTAATATCACATGTTTCCACCCAAGATCCCAGCATTACAATTCCATTTTTGTCTAAATTTCGGAGTAAATGGACTTCTAAATGCGGTATTTCATTAGTGACCCTTTCGGAGCTTGGTTAATCTGAATTTCATATTTACGTATGTGAAAAGAAGTATAAATAAAAAATTTGTTTTTTTTAACTTTAAATACAATTCAACCTCCCCTTTTTATACCACATTCATCCAAAATCCACCCACTCTTCTCATTAACTTTATAAATTTCTTATATTTTTTATTAAAAAACATGAATTCTCATCAATTTTTATTTTTTAGGAATCGTAATTTGAACTTTTAGGAATCTAATTATCTTGTTTCATGTTTTATTTTTATTTAGTATATGTAGTGTTTTTATAAAACTAAATTAATAAAAACTAAAAATTAATTTAATATTAAAGTGAGGTATGCACCTCCTCCACCAGTCCACCCCCTTCATTTTGGTGGGAGGTCTATCCTTTTGAGGTGGGGATGTGGCGCTGACGTGGCGGTCCATCCCCATGAGGATGGGCCTCTCCGTACCCTCTAGTCTTAACCTTTTCACTTTAAGTGATTTTAAGGCAATTATTAATTAGATTGATTAAATGTTAAAAACACCCAATGTTATAACTTAAAGTCTTAATGATACAAGGATATATTAAGTAAAAACATGTCCATTACTGAGAATCCTAAAAAAATCTTTGAGCTCTGGACAAGTGAAATTGGGCCCTAAAATATACATTTTTTAAATATATATACAAAGCTTAAAATGTATTAAAAAAAGCTCTGCATATATAATAAAAATTAAAATATATAGACAAAAACCATTTTTTTTAATTTTGGTACATCCGAAGATTTGGGCCTCGGACGATAGTCAGGTCAGCCCGGACCACTAAGCCGGCCCTGAGTAAAAATAAAATGCCCTATTTTGAATTCAAATTTCATATTGAATCAAATAAAAAATTACAACTGCGCATTCAATGCGAAGTTCAATTACTGAATTTGAACCAAATACGAGTCCAAATCTTGAGTTTCAAGGCCGATTCGAATACTGAATACCCCTAGTCACAATCTGAGGTTCTTTTTTGGTCTTTGATCAATGCCGATAAAACCTAAATCACTGTAAAAAACAACTATATCATTTGCGATGTCATCTAAATCACAAATACACCCTTTTGCAAAGACAATTATAAGAATGGGATGAATCCCCAGATATGGAATATCGAAAACTTTTGTAATTAATAATTTGATTTCGTGTTCCCTTCTACACTATCCCAAAATCCATTGCAATGAATATATTATCATGCAAGAAAAACGACATTAAATTCACGTCAATATTATGCTAGCAAAAAGTTATATTTATCGTAGAAGAACATTAAAACGGACTTTAATTATGTGATTAATTGTAGGGGTCTAAAACCGTATTACATATATATTTACTTTACTTGATTTTTAGCTTGGATAAAGTTTGTGTCCATATTCGAGGGCTGCGAAACCAAGCTAGATGGGGACAAGTTAGGACTTACTGGCGACAAGGAAGGGCTGACCAAAGATGGATGGCGGGGAAGGGGCTAACTGGAGATGGTGACAAGAGGAGGCCGCAGCGTGCAGTTTAGAGGGTTGAAGAGAGGGGTTTAACTAGTGTTGTTCAATTTATTCACTTGTTTTCGTGTTTAATAGAAGGGTATTTTAAATATTTTATATATTTTTTCTGTAAAATTAATGACAAGTAGTATAATTAAAGGATGAATGTGTTATGTTTGAATGTACACTAATGACTAAATACATTAATATCCAAAAAGTTGAGACCAATGCCATAAACTAACATTAAGACGTGCAAGTACCATTTGTGTAATTGTTCTATTTATCTAAGCTAGAAAGCTATATAAGTTCACTTAAAAATTTTAGGGATATTATATAAAAGAATATTTAATTCATATTCAACTTTTTATTTAAATCTGACTCAGTTATATATTAAAACTATTTATGTCCCATGTATTTATTCAATTTCACTTCTTTTTAACGGCAAATTTGGATCATTGACGGACCACTAGAGTATCATCATGTCACAAACGGAACCACCTGATCATATCCATCTCCACTTGGAAATAATACCTATACACCAATTCATGAGAAAACCCAATAAATCTGAGAAAAGCCCCTATTGTGAGAATCGAACATTAAGCCTTATCCCACCCTAAGATACCACTAGAGTATAATACCATGGGATTTTGTTTCACGTATGTCAAAACATAACAGAACATATTTTGGATTCTCTATATCATTTGAATAATCAAAATTACTCTTAACTTGATATATATTTATAAAATCAAAAGTTACCGATTCACAAAAAGTTAATAAAAATTATTCAACACAATTTGATTAAATTTGATATCAATATAATTAAATGCATACTTAATTAATTAACATAATAGTTTTAATAGTTGATAATATTAATGTAGAAACGTGAATAGTTAGGCTATTTACCGTAATATAATTCTCAGTCAAAGTATGACATCTCATCCTGACTAAGAAACCAGTATACCACTTAAATGCCCGGTTTGTATTCCAACAAACACTTTTCTCACATGTTTAAGACCCTTTTATAATCCTCATATACATATATACCAAAAATCATTTTGCAACATCCACCAAATCAAGAACTTGTAAAAGATGGCAAGGGCTAGGGTGAAACTTGCTAGGATTCTTAATGAAAGCAAGAGAAGGGCTGCCGTGAAGAAGAAGAGATTAGCTTTGATCAAGAGTCTAGAAACCCTATGTGTGTTGTGTAAAGTGGAAGCGTGTATGATCGTTTGTGATGGTTTGAGCGATCAAAGCACAAGCAACGTAATGGTGTGGCCATCTAGAAAAGAGGTTGCAACGATGGTTGCAAAATTTAATAGTGTGTCCGAGCAAAAACAAAACAAGAAGATGGTTACTCATGAAAAGTTCGTCGAGAATATGCTCGTGAATGAGAAAAGCAAGCTACAAGCATTAAAGAAGAAAAATGATCAAATGGAGATTGAAGAAATCTTGCACAAACTTCATAGTGCTCCTACTTCCATCGATCCTATGAGTGGGAAATTGAGTCAAGCATATTTCTATATAGAAGAGTTGATCAAGATGATCGAGGAAAAAGAAAGTTCATCTTAAAATGCAAGAGATGTCGATGTTATTTATTGGTTTAGTTTTTTCGTTAATAATATTATATCCTTCAGATGTATCGACTTAGTTGAACTAGAGGGGTATGGCATTATATGGACTATCAAATCATTTGAATGCATATGTGATGTATTCTTCCTAAAAAAATTAAAAATTAATGTTAGAAAAAAACAAACAAACAAACACCATCTATATGGTGAACCCTAAACATCTTCTGATCTATATTTATTTACTTTTGTTAGATTACACAAATAATTATCTAGAGTTAATTACACAGATGGACCCTGTGGTTTATAGCAAATTTCGCCTTTGAGTACTAACTTATTTATTTAACAGGTTTAAGGATTGTGATTATCCGTTTGTAACGAGTTTGGGTATTAACACTAACTTTTATTAATTTTTTTGTTAAGTTTAAATAAATCGACTAAAATACCCCATTGTAACTACAGGACCATTTGTGTAAATTAGCATTATGATATTGCAAAGGTATACTGTAACATTTTTTTGTGAACAAAATCTGCAAAAGATATGTATGTGTGCTTCAGTGTATACTGTAACAATTTTTCGATTATTATGCCGGAGATCAAAATTAACCATCACCGGAAACAGTTCGTATAACGCCGGAATCTTGCCGGAAAACTCATTCCATCGACAAATTAACGGTTCCGGTAAGGCTCATAAGGTTTCCAAGACTCTCCGGCAAAGAGCCATTTAACCGATTCGAAAATAAATTAAAAATGTTAAGACATTGAGATTTTAATTTTTTCCGGTATATATCTAGTGAGGGAGTTATGGGAGAAATCAATGGATAAGATATTAGTGGCGTTGAATAAATGATCGGGATGGGTTTTGAGAAGTTGTTAGAGAGAGAGAGGTGGTTTTGAGAGAGAAGGGCGTCGAGTTCTGAGGGGAGGTAGCTGGTAGGTTGCGGTGATGGAGGAAGACGGTGGTGACGCGGTGGTCAGAGTTGCAGGTGATGCCGGACCAGTGACAGGGGGTGGAATTGGTTTCGGACCAAGTAGTTATCATGATTATGGTTTCATTATGTGTAACGAGATGTTATGGTGGAGATTGGAGAAGATGGTAGTGTGAGATAATTTGAATTTTGATGGGTGGATTAATCAAGGTTGGTGGTGGAGTAAGATGAGATTTAAGAACTGATCTTTTTTTTAAAAAAAAATTCATTATGCTGATTTACATAAATGGTCGCTATAGTTACAAAGGGGTATTTTAGTCAATTTATTCAAATTTAACAGAAAAATTAACAGAAGTTAGTGTTAATACCTAAACTCGTTACAAACTGATAATCACAAACCTTAAACCTGTTAAAAAAATAAGTTAATACCCAAAGACGAAACTAGCTATAAACGACAGGGTCTATCTGTGTAATTAACTCAATTATCTACGACAAACTGATTTTTTTAGTAAACGTTTAACTTTCAAATGTATTGTCGAAACTTATTTTGGTAAGAGAATACTAAAACTTTTTACTACTATAACTAATATATATATATATATACACACACATATATAGTGAGGTTTATTTAAAAGAAAATTTAATTAAGAACAAAAAGTATAATTGTAAATATTAGGTAGTTTTCTTTCATCATATTTCTTAGATTTTTTTTTCCTAAAGTGGTTGATGGAAAACTTATTTACCAAAATGAGACCAAAATGAGTGATTTGAAAACTATTTTTTCTATTCCTAATTTTATAGGATAAAAACAATATTCTTTGAAAGTATGTTTTTAGCAAGTGTTAAAAGAAAAAGTTTCTGATAATTAAAAAAAAAAGTTGGATCATGAAATTTTATGAAAAAAAATTAAGATATTTTTTTGTTAATTCTTTTATAGACATTTTGTTTAACTTTTTTATTTTTTTAATAGACACGTTTTTTATTCTTTCATAAATATCTTTTTTAGATTTCTTTCAAAATACTTTTCTTTAAAAGCTTTTGTTTTTCAATTCTTCAACAGGAATAAAAAAAACTTTTGTTTTTTGAATATATGGCAGACTAAGGCGATTTTATTTTCTTTTTCAAGGGTTTAACACTGAAGTGTTCTTTCTTCTTCAAGTAAAAAATAAAAATAAAACATGTCTGATAACACTCTAATAATAAAAATAACCCTAAAGGGTTCAAAACCATAGAAAAAATTTAAATCTTGGGGTTGAAACTAATTTTTTATTTCTTTCTTTTGTTATAGCTTGAATTAAATAATTATTTACTATATAAACCAATTTTTCTCATTTCATTGGCTGATTCATAACAAATATGATTATTTTTTAAGTTTGTAATTAAAAAGCCGAATACATTGCAACCTAGCTTAAAAACAAAAACATTTATTAAAAAAATAATTTTAAGAAAATTAACAAAACATGTATATGAAAACATGCAAATTATTTTTATTAAAGAACGTTTTAAAGAAAATGTTATTAAGATAGATAAAAAAAACTTTTTCATTATATCTCACAGTCCATTTTCTTAGGAATTGTGATTTTTTGGTTAAATAGCATATTTATATATAGATATTATTTGTACCCAATTAAACTAGGAGTGAGAAAATACATGTTTTAAAAAAAAACACTTATTTTGGTAAATATGTTTTAAACCACTCATTTTGATAAATATTTTTTTCACAACATCACTTTGGAAAAAAAAAACTCTATTTATTACTATCTTTAACTAATTAATTAGTCATAAAAACAATCATTATCTACCCTAATTTTTTATCTACACACATAAAAAGTTATTCTACACATTTCAAAATTAATCCTACAAATATTTAAATTTATCGTACACAATTCATAATTGATCCAACACACCTAGTAATTTGTCAACACTCTAAATTATTATTATTTTTTTTAAATATATATTTTAAAAATAATTACAAATTTAATGTAGTTTGCTAAAAAAGGAGACACATCAACATTCATTATTTCAACAGCCACCACCTAGCTAGAAAAAATTACTTTCTAACAAATGCGCAATAACCTTTTCCCAATAAAACATGTCCTTCCGTTCGTTTAGACACCGATGAAGTCCCAATAAACAAAAATAAACTTTTACAACTTAAAGTTTAACTCTTATTTTCACAACAATGTGATTTGGTAACTTGCAGATTTAGATGTGTACTTAGTTCAGCTGCTGCTGTAAACAATATTTTATGTTATTTATATATAAATATCTTTTGCCGCACAGCGCAAGAGAATTCTACCAGTTATTCCTCAAGAAGCAAACATTATTGTATTAAGCATCAAAGTTAATAAACTTGAAAGTATTGTACTGGGCCTACGTCTTTTTAAAAGGAAGACAAGCACACTCCTAATTCTATATCACCTAAATAATTATAAAAATGTTAAAACCCTCGTTACTTGTGAGAAATCCACCAATGTTAAATAGAGTAACCTCTTGACTACTATTGTCGTATATAAACTTTTAAATTAACATACTAATAAGTTATATATGTAAAATAATTATTAAAAATACTAAAAGCAAAACAATAAGATTACGATAATCTTTAAAAAACAATAATTTATTTCTAGATAACATAAGAATATAACCTAAGTTGGTAAAAATGATAACATAAATAATGTCACCACTAATGTCGTTGTTATTGAACTAGTTTCCAAACAACAACTTGGCTAGTCAATTTCCGATCATCTAGCTAGCGTCATTTGGATTTAGATATAATGGAGTTGGACAATTGTTTAAGCCTCCTCCGAAACGTAACATCGACCCTACAACTAGATAAATGGGACCTTCTTGGTAGCTTCAATGAAATCTGTTTTATTTAAAAGCATTGGCAGGTACTCCTTAGTTCGCTCTAGATTGGAATAGTTGGGTGCCAAAGAAAATTGATATTTTCGTTTGGAAGGCGTAAATACATCGTATTATTATTCTCCGTCAAATTAAACAGCTAGTCTAAACATTTTATTCTTAATAAAATATCCTTTTAATTTGTTATCTAATAAGAAATTATTAGTCGTTAAACGATACTAATTGTTTCCATTAAATTAATTGTTTCGCAAACAATTAATATCTCTAGAATTTCATTAAATACTTGTTCTCCACAATTAATCTGCTATCATGATTCATAATATTTAACAATTCATATATATGTATTAATTCTTAACATTTTAATGAATAGTATATATTTTTGTCTTTTGTGGTTTTGTTTTTTTTTTTTGACTTTAAGGTATTTTTTTACAAGTTTGATTCTTATTTTTATAATTTTGTCATACAAAGTTAAAGAACTTTAGTTTTTATTAGTTTTTGTTGTACTTTTTTTTAGGATTTGGTTGTCGTTTGGTTGCTATTTAGCACGATGTTTGGTAGTTTTTATGTCACGTATGTCACTTGGTGTTAAAAATTCGTGTTTTAGTATTATGTTATTTCCCCGTCTTTTATCGTAATTCAATTGTTACTTAACATGGTTTACGCCCCAGCTCGACAACGCTGGTAACATAGTTTTACGCTCCCTGCCCCGCAACGCGGGGGCTTAAGACTAGTTAAATATTATTCTTTGTTCGTCGTCCAAAGTGTAACTCTTTGGATCGTGCCTTAATAGCAACAAATACATAGTTAAAAAATATTTTATAAATTAACTTATGGAATTTATAAATGTCATGCCAAATTCAATTTTTTAAAGACATATCTTTACGACTGTATGTTGCAAAGGATGACATTATATTTTATTTAACTCGTATAATACATGGTTCACTCATCTCGTGCAATACACACTTTTTAAAGACATATTTTTTTATAACTAGGTATATAATATAACATTTATTTAATCCATGTAATACACGGGATAAACTTAGTGTGTGTGTATATATATATAATGTGTTTTAAAGGAAGTTATTATCTAATAATATTATATCTTTTTTAATAGGAGAGAGTTATTGTAAAGGTATATTGGTAACTTACATAGATCATTAACGTTTAATTTTCTTCTTTAATGGGTAAGTATATTAAATATGTAACTTATTTTAAAATTTATATATTTTTTCAAAAATAAATTAATTTAAGTATGGAATAAAATTACGATGTGTGTATGATAAATGACAAATTATAAAAGATAAACCATATAATAAATTTTAACATTTCCCACATTTTATCTTTTCGTTTATTCTATTATCCCAATGCATATCCCCCACAAAAGATACTAGATAGTTTAAAATTCCAATAAAGAAAAGTTCGAGCTCCAACTCTAAAAAAGTGAACGTTCGGTGAGTTATTTGTAAATCGTATGAGAGAACGTTTATTTATGTTCACTTATTAATAAATAAAGAAGCATGAATAATTTTGTCAAATTAGTTAAACGGATGAAGATGAACACATGTCTTGTTTGTTTATATATGTTCTTCTTTTTACGTTCGTTTAAATATTAATACAAGATTTTAATATGTCTATATGTCTATATATATATATATATATAGGGGAGGGTTTGATAGAAAATCCTAAAAATTTACGAAAACCCTAAAAACCCAATCTCCGACATTTTTTTTTGAAAAAAATAGCACATGTAATATACATGTTTTTAAGAGTTTTGAGCAAAAGAAACAAAAAAAACGCCGAGTAGATATTTTAAAAAAATAAACAAAATTCAGCAACTTTTGTCTAACACATGTTAGTGATAAAAGTTGATGAAACTTATTTATTTTTTTAAAAAATATCTACTCGATGCTTTTTTGATTTTTTTTCTCTCGTAGACTACTTGCTACATGTGTGTGGGGGCGGCGGTCACCTCCCAAAATTTCAAGTCGCAAGTTGCAATTGATCATCTTTTTTTTTTAGATCCAAATAACTACCTGAGGTGGGCCACTGGGCCACACTCATATTAGCACTTGACCCACACGCCCCACGCGCCCCTTGAAAAGTCTAAAACTATACTTTTACGGTTTACCTGCCTATTCTCATTCCTCCAAAGTTGTGTTTGATGTGTAATAATATAAAACTTCTACATCTTTTTTCTTATCCAAAGTTATGTTTGATGTGTTATATAATAATATAGAACTTCTACATCTTTTTCTTTATAAGATAAATGTAAATTATTATGATCGGGTCATCAAATTTTTGTGAATAGGAAATAACTTGTAAAATGTGATTTTCATGATTTAGCAGAAAACATGCATGTATTATCAAATAAGAATGACATTTGTAATGATATTAGGTTTAGTAGTTGTTTCGTCTAACAAAGAAATGAAAATAGTGACATGCCCAAAAGGATATAAGCACGTGTTTCATATTGATTGAAAATTATAATAATGAATGTTGACCTTGATGTCGTTTGGTCGGTTTTGGTTTAGTACGGTACCATACGTAACTGGTACTTGGTGTAATTTACAATACCAAAAATAACATTGATTTTAACAAAATTTAGCTATCAAAAAAATTATATATGCGTTGTGTACTAGTACCAATATACCAAATTGAAATTGAGTAAAAACACAAACTGAAAATCACACCTGATTGTAAAATACAATGGAAATTATCAAAACCAAAAAAAAACATCGAATTGAATGATAGATGAATTATTATTTAAAGAAAAAACTTAGAAGCATGAGGTTTCAAAATCTTAATCTTAATGACCTTCACATTCTTCACCTTGTTGCATTTTATTAAGGTTTAATTATGTAATAAAATAAGCGATAATGATATCGGATCAGAGTAGGCTCGAGCGGAAGCGGAACAAACACACACACACACACACTAGCAAAAAATAAAGAAAGGAGAATTTACGTGGTTCGGTCAGGTGACCTACATCCACGGGTTGCAACTAGGGTTTCACTTTTATTAGATGCTCACAACTGTTTACAGAATGACGCATATTACAATTACATCATAGGTATTTACATAACAAGATTAGGGTTTATTACTTGGTCAACAAATTAACTAAGTGGACCTAATAACTAGGGTCGGCTACCCTAAAACCTACGAACCCAACAATCTCCCACTCGGGGGCTTTTGCATAGTCCACAAAGAGCATCCAAGAAACCCATCACCAGTAACTTTAGTAATCTTTACGTTCAAGTCTTCCAAGCCTCCAGTTCCAAGAACAAGCTAAGACTTCAGTCCTCCAAGCCTCTAGTTCCGAAGAACAAACTAACACTCCAGTCACATCCAAGCCCATTAGTTGCAACCACGCCCCTCATCAAGTACCTGAAAGACCAGTTGAAGCTCCTACAAGCTCCAACCCAGCTGTGACTGAAACCGTCACTGACTCATTCTCTGTCTCAACCGGCTTGCACGATCCACCGGCTCCAGAGATACACCGAGAATTAATACTACTCTCTACAATTTGCAAACTATTTCCAGGAGAGCATTTTTCTTCCCATCAGAATGTTCATCTTCAAAACACTACGGCTCTTTATGATTGTACCCGGAACACGGCCCGTGCTCCCACTATCACCAAATCCCCTGACTGGCTTAAACTTAGAACCCCGACCACATTCAACTGACATCCCCAAAGCACCAGAGTTCAAGTTTGCAAATTGAACCCTCTTCCGCTTACTGGATTCAGTGAACCAGACTTTATACTTAACAAGGATGGCTACTCCCTTAGCAGGCACCTCAACTAGATACAATGATCCCTGTCTCCTCCCACAGGCAACAACAAGATTTCCATCAATCACATTCCACTTCCCACCACCAAACTTAACATCTAGTCCTTTTTTATCCAGTTGACTAACAGAAATAAGTTTCTTCGTTAAACCTGAAATTACCCTGACATTCTGTAAGTTCCATGTAGTGCCTAGTGGAGTCTTCGGATTGACATCTCCCGTACCCGTAATGTTAAGAACATGACCGTTAGCTAATCGTACCTTTCCAAAGTCTCCTTTTTTCAAATTCACCATCGTCTTCCCGCTGTGCATGGCCTGAAACGAAGAACCAGAATCCATAGCCCAAGAGTCTATACACTCCTTACAACAAACCAGTACGTCACCATCAGATTCATTTGACACAACACTGTTTGCATGTTGTTTACTATCCTCTTTCTTAGGATCAGGACACTCGTTTTTAACATGCACCCTTTCACCACAGTTCTAGCACCTCACATTCTTCTCAGCTTTAATCAAGCTTTTCCCACGACTCCCACTACTTCTGTTATTACCTCTTCCCTTGCTAACACTGAACATACCAGAAGTAGATCCTCCACTAGAGTTCCTCTGGCGAATGTCTTCACCCAAAACACTATCCCTGACCCGATCAAACTTCAAATTTCCAGTTCCAGCAGTTTCGGTGACCGTTGTCACAAATCCTGACCAACTATCAGGTAAGGAAGATAACAAGACCTCAACCTAAGTGTCATCATCCAACTTCATGCCACAATTGTTAACCTGGATAAAATTGAATTGACTTCGTTAATGTGATCAGCAAGTGAACTGCCCTCGTTCATTCTCATATTAAATAGTTCCCTCATCAAGAACACCCTATTACCGGCAGATGGTTCTCATACATATTTGACAGAGTTGTTAACATACCACGAGCAGTTGTTTCTTTCATGATATTAAATGCAATGCTCCTCGTCAAAGCCAATGCAATTTTCCCTCTTGCCTTTTTGTCCTTTGAGTTCCAAATTGTTTCGGCTACTTTATCCATTCCAGCAGGTTTTTCTTCCAGTACCACATCCAAATCGCATTCACCAAGCAACACCTCTATTTGCATTCTCCACCATGCAAAATCAGTACCGTTGAACTTCTCGATTCGGAACTTCCCGTCTTCAGCCATAGCAAACGAGAAAAACAGGAAAAACCACAAGGAACCAAGCACCTGGTACTTGAGCAACCTTCAATAAACAATAAACCTGAAGCACCGAACCGGGGACTTCTCCTACAAACCCATGCGTAAAACTAGCGAATAACCAGGTTTCACGAACCGAAACCCTAATCACCAAACACCCAAAAACCACCAGATCTGCAACAAACAACCCGACGGCTCAAAACCCAAACCTTACGAGCTGTAACCCAAAAAATAGGTACGGGCCGTAAACAGGCGGCGACGGCAGCAACAACAGATCTAGACCTCTCGTCCAGCTCTCTCCCTCTCCTGCGATAACCGTGTGAACCGTGTGTTTAACTGAACCTTTTGCTCTGATACCACTTGTTAGTGGTATCGGATCAAAGTAGGCTCGAGCGAAAGCGGAACACACACACACTAGCAGAAAATAAAGAACACGAGAATTTATGTGGTTAAGTCAAAGTGACCTACATTCACGGCCTGCAACTAGGGTTTCACTTTTATTAGATGCTCACAACTGTTTACAGAATGACGCAGAGTACAATTAAGGCCTACTTGGTCAACAATTTAACTAGGTGGGCCTAAAGTATGTCTAAACTATGTACAACAACACATTCAACATTAAAACTTCGAATCTTAATTATTGGAGTTTGCCGAATGTGTCAGCTAATAGAATTTTAAAGAATTATCTAATAGTCTAATTGTGAGCAATGATCTCTACCTCAAGTGGTGCACAGTGTGCATTTCTCTCGAGAGATCAATGGTCAACTCCCACTTGGAGCAGAGTGAGGCACCGGTGGGTAAAGATAGGAGACTTTGAAAAATCTGGGTTCGATCCTTGAGCCAAACAGGCTTTACCGGTATTTTCACCGTCATGCCTACGGGCAGGTAGGTTACTGGGTTTTCCCAGGAATTGGTGATGGACTCGGGTTACTCTCAGAGTACTCCGTTTGGTCCAGTAGGTGTCCCAAAAATGCTCGGGATTGATTCTGTTGACCGTTAAAAAATAAGCTAATTGTGCTATGCTTATTTAAAGGTAACATAACATGGTTGTGGTTTAGATGAGATGAATATAAACTATATTTTAATAAACATCTTAACAAAATATACAAAATTAGTTTATAATTGTTGAAAATCACCCACAATTAAAATCGAAATCGAAAACTATTGATTGATTAGTATATAAAAACCATCAAAAGTATTGATTGATTAGTATATAAAAACCATCAAAACTATTGTTGAAATCGAAACGTTAATCGGAAACTATTGATTGATTAGTATATAAAAACCATCAAAAGTCTAGTAAATATAGGAGAAAAGTAAAGAGATATATCTCCATAAATCACTATGATACAAATAATAATATTCTAAAGAGTGAAGTACGAAGGGGGAAAGGCGAAGGTCACCGTCAAGACACGAAAGTCACACGGGATACGTCATCCGTTTGGTTGAGGTAAGGCCCAACAGCCTGGCTCTTTTGAGTCCTTGTCATACACATTTCTAAACATGACCAATAACATAAGTTCTAGAAACCTTTCAATACTTTCTATCTTAGAGTTTTTTTTATTTTTAATTTTAATTCTTAAAACGCTATCCATAAAATTCATTTTTTGAAAAACTCCTTTCAAAGAAAGAAGAAAAATTATCCATGCCAACTTGTTGGAGACTTTGACAAGCGCGAAATAATAAGGTGTTCAAAGGTTTGAATACGTCTACATATAGAATGGTGGAGGAGGTGAAAGTAGACATCGTTTGAATGAATATAACAAGTCAATGGTTCTTGGTATGTTCTGGATGGATTGGTGTATGTTTAGGTTGCGGATGTAATTTATTTTGTGTAAAATTAAAAAGAATAATTTAAAGCTATTGGTGTAAAAGTATAATATTTGTCGTTAAGAAAATAAGAATTTGAATGCATTAAAATCACACCTCAAATATTAAATATATAAAGTTAATATAAATATAAAATTACTAATATAAATAGATTATTGAAAAGGTGATATTTTTTAATTTGTGAGGTACTAGATTGAAAACTAGTATACTTATGAACTCATGGACAAATCTTGGCCATTGATTTACATCATCAAATCGTAAAATACACTAGTGCATTTTGATCATCAGTTCTTGGCCATTGATTTACACTTGTTTATACACTTATGTATTAAAATCAAGAGTTATGATTAGTTTACTGGTGTTTACAATAAAAATGGTTGTTCACAGATGAACCTAACCCTATCGGACTATGCTACTTTTATTATTAAATAGTTGAACAGGTAGCCATAGAAATAGAAAATAAATAAATAAAAAAATAGTTTAGATTTATTGGTTTAAAAGTATAATATTTGTCGTTAAAAAATAAGAATTTAAATCCATTATAATCACACCTCAAATATCACATATTAAATGTATAAAGTTAATATAAATATTAAATTACTAATATAATTAGATTATTGAAAAGGTGATGTTTTTTAATATGTATACATATCGGCTATGCTACTTTTTTATTTAATAGTTGAACGAGTAACCTAAAATAGATATAAATAAATTAATAATCCAATAGACGGCTCAGTAGTTGCAAATTGCAAGTCGGAAAGTACACTAGATAATATATTTTTATAATAAAATAGATAGCTTAATTAACTATATTAAAATCATTTCTACACAGTTTTTTTCCCACTCAACCTAGTTTGGGTGGACGCATAGCCAGAAATTACCCATATTTATCTATTACCCAAACTCACATGATCTCTATCAAGTTGTGGTTTATCTTCAACAAGAGTCTAGATTCAAACAATCAACAAAAAAAAATGATAATTGTAGACTAGCACATAGATGTTTAAGCTTTTAAACAGTTAAATGTCATTTATTTAGTTCATGTGATTTTAGCTATTTTGTCAGTTTAGTCTAAATGTTTTATTTTTTACTCGTGGGTCAAAAATGTTTCGCCGTTGCCATTTTAGTTAGCGAGAAGGACAATTCAGTCATTTTATATGGCGGAATTGCCTTTCTAGTTAACAGAATTACATATAAAATGACCGAATTCCCTTCTCGTTAACAGAAAAAAATTGATGAAGTTAACCTAGTGGACTAAAATGACAACGGTGAAACCTTTTTGAACCCACGGATAAAAAATGAAATATTTAAAACTAAACTGACAAAATAAACCAAACCAAAGGGACTAAAGTAACATTTAACTCAATTTTAAATTATAAGTACCAAGTCATCTTTATACCAATGCAGGTTTTTTTAACGAAAACTTAAATAAGATATTCTTCATGACAATCATGTATACTTTATGTTTCAAAGCCAAATGTGAATTTTTTATAATTAATTTATTCAATAGTTATCAGTAAATAATATCGTGTTAGGCAAAAAGATGAACATATATTTTAGCCACTAGGTGACTTTAACAAGATTGTGTTACCAAAACAAACAAGCAAACAAATATCAAAAAGATAATATTTGTTGTAGCAAGAAGAATCTATTAGATTCGATATATCATAATATTATTAAATTCCAAAAGCGAAGATACTACCATCAATCGACTCCTGGGAGTAGTTACACTGAAAATGAAATGAGGGTTCCAGCCAAACACAACAAAAAGCATCAGGATATCATATTTAAACATGATTTAACCAATCATAAAGAAATATATATTGGACTTCGTTTGATATTTATATATATATATATATATATTTTTCAGTTTCATGATGCAACGGAAGTGCAATATCGAGATTTTTTTGCGTTCCAACATTTGATAGATTAAAAAGGTGAGCATTTTTTATGTGGACACTTTTTCGGTTATTTTATTATTATTAATATAAGATAAGATACATCAGATTTTGTTAATATTAGATAAGATACATCATATTTTATAGATTTGCTCTATGATCAAACAATTTTATTTTTGAAAACTGACAGTGACATAGTGTAATCGACGCTATACATTTTTTAATTTGGCATAATAACTCAAATATGAAACGACAAATATGCAATATGCATATTATTTTATTTTGTGTAGTGAACAATTTTTAAATGAGTTAAAATGTTAGTAATGATTTTCCATTTTTGTAAACCGAAACAAAACCATTAAAGAACCAAATACAATTCAAAACGAACCAAAACTAGTTTAACGTAAATAATATCAAAGAGTCTTTGGTCTACTGATACCATGTGTGGAAAATGATGTTTCTCAAGGAGGTTGAGGATTCAAGTAACATGATAAACAAATAATGTAGATTTAGACATATGATTAGATTGTTGTTAGAGTTTTTTGAAAAGGTTGATGTTCCAATACAAGATTATTAGACTTAGGGATGGGCATTATTCGGTACGGTACTCGGTACACACTTTTCCAGAAATTAGATGATATGAGTATTTTCGGTAACAGTACCGATACCCTATAGAGATGAACATTTTGTAACAAGTAATGGTTCCGTATGGTATTAAATACTCACTTTTCCAGAAAATATGTATTAGTATTTTGGATTAGACTTTTGAATTAAAATATAGATGAAATTATTAATTACCTATCATCCAATATGGCTGTGTTGAAGACGGAATTAAAACTGGACCGTACCAAAAATCGATGGCTCGGTTTAATGATTTTCAAAATATCAATATCAATAATAGTGAGTTGATTATAATTAATAAGTTTCCATACCAGCTAAAAACGAACCAATCCGATTGTATGCATTTTTTTATATTATAAAATATAGGTATTTTTAATGCTATGTAATCTACACTAACATATACAAATGTGTTATAACAATTTATTCCATAGTCAAAAAATTAAAGCCCTAACTTTCAGGCCCATATAAGTCCGCTGTAATCTTTAAAAGTTCAAAACCGAAAAACTGAAACCGCCATAATAGATTGATTATGATTATTTATTAACCGACATCTCGATTATGGTTATAATTTTAGGCCAAAACCAACCCATACAAACCCCCATCATCCAATACTCACTTGAGTTTGACCCAATTAAGTCACAAGTACACAAGTTACATATTTTTGAGAAAGTGCAATGAAAATAAGGACTCTTAGATATGTGTCAAGCAAGGGATAATGTGGTGCTAAAGTGGTGTATCCCCAAACTAAGTGGTTGTAAGTTCAAATCCTGCAAATGACAGGTGATGTGATTTTAGCCGTTAAAAAAAGAATAGGTATATATTATTATTACAGAATTTGTCTAAAAACTATTTTTATAAATATTACAAGTTCGATCTTATTCGGTTCTTCAGGGTTGATTTTTTTAATTAAACAATAAAACAAAATCGACTTCTACAAATATTTATATATCAACCGACCAAAGAAAAAAAAAAACTCAAAAAGCCAACAAGGAAACCAAGTCGATAATGGTTTAGATGGTTTCAATGATTTGTGATTGAACAATAAACACCTAATTCCATATTATTCCATATTATTAATTTGTAAATCCACTTTGAGTAGGGAGTGACAAACTCCATATCATATCATGTATGAATCACTCTTAAATTAAAGTGTTCTGATAATACTTTTACAATCTTCAATCGGATAACTATAATTCGAAGTTTTTAGATTTTCTAGTAAGGATTTTATGGATGAATTATTTACATGTTTACTAAAATTTATTAATTCAAATAATAGATGAATTATTTACATGTTTACTAAAATTTATTAATGATCAAGGAGTACTTCCCACGATTCCGATCCAAAGTATACTTCTATTCACCGATTAAGTAAATAACTATCAAATGTATATCATATAAAAAAGCAATATATTTAGTTTAATACAAATATTATATACGGGTCCTAAATTCAATCCTCGTGGAACCTAAAGTACGCGGAAATCCCACAAAACCACTGTTTGTATATTTTTTAAAGGCAATGAAGCCGTACACAGAATCTTGTTGAAAACTTACAAATATTATATGTAGAGTTAAATGCTTGGTTGTCTTTATGGTTTGTGAAAATTGCAGACTTGGTTTCAATGGTTCACTAATTACACACTTGGTCCTAATAGTTGTAATTTTTACACTCGGGTGGTCTTTATCACTAACCCATGTTAAATTTCTCAATTAAATTGATGTTAAATGACTAGATTACCCATAAATAATTAAAATAAATTAAACTATCTTCTTTCTCCCCTCTTTCCCACCCTCACAAAAACCCTACCAACACACCTTCAAATCTCCACTTCAACAATGTCTCCAGAGCTTCCCACCCTCCTCCGCCGCACGCCCTCTTTCATGCGCCACCACTCTCCACCAACAACAACAATCCGACGGCGTTTCACTCAAACTCTAGTGCGTGGCCAAGAACAACGCCGAAGATTCCGCCGTTCAATCCGTCTCGATCGGGCCTGTGGAGCCGATGGAGCCGATTGTTCCCCGATCCACCATACACAACATCCGCGATGTTGGATGACGTATCAGAAGGTCTTGTTTTGTAATGGGTTGTTACAGATTTGCGAATACCATCGATGCAAGAACATGTTGGGAAATGTCGATTGAGTTGGCAGATAAGAGGTTGATTGGGCCGATTTGGAAGGGGGATGCGAGTTCGGAGATTTTGAGCAGGTTTCGATTGTTGATTTGGGGGTTATGAATCTTATGATGGACGACGTATCGGTGGTGGAGGGAGTGCTCAGTGGTGGAGGGAAGAGGGTGGTGGTGGTGGGTGTTCTGGCAGTGGTGGTGAGATGGTGGTCTAGGGTAGAAGGAGGTAGGAGATATATTGTTTTATTTTCTTTAACACATAAGGGTATTATGGTCATTTCACAAAGACTTAACTGAAAAAATTAACATGGGTTAGTGATAAGGACCACCCGAGTGCAAAAATTACAACTATTAGGACCAATTGTGTAATTAGTAAACCATTGGGACCAAGTCTGCAATTTTCGTAAACCACAGGGACCAACCAAACATTTAACTCTTATATGTATTTATTTGCAAGTTGTAGCACACCCGTATACTGGGAGGTGAGTTCTAGTCATCTACACATCTAGAATTGCTGGTGTTTTGTATGTAACTATGTTTCGTACATAAGAAAAAGTATTATATCTTTTGTTCACACTAGTTTTCTATGCCTAATAGTATCTAATCTTGTACTAGCAATAATTTAAGCATATACCTCTTTTATAAAAAGCAAACACCATATAACTAGACCACTGATAAAAAATTATGTATATATATGGTTAAAATAAGAACTAAATCGAGTTGAGATAACTCGTAGAAACTGAACGTTCAATTTTTTTTCACAAAAAGTCATTTTAGAAAATTAGTTTTTAAGAGGAAAAAAATCTGAGACACATTTTTACGGTGGCAGTTTTTCACCCATCTTAGCGCTACAATGAAAAAAGGTGGGTGTTCAAATTTCCTAAAGGTCGCACAAAACCGACTCGTGATCTTTTTTCTTTTCACAAGGAGGTTTGTTTCGTGTTAGTCTACCTTCATGCAAAATTTCGTCGAAAACTCCCACGGGAGGTGGATTTCTCACGAGTTCTCTCAACTCAAGGGTGCTTCTCGTATAAACCTAAGCACATATATATAAGGGAATGTTATTGTACAGTAGCCTCTTAAAGTGCAAAGATACAAAGTAAAATACACATGTTCATTTTCAAAATATGTACGTTACAAAATTCAAATCCTGCATGCTTTTAAACATGGAAATTACGCATGGCTTAAACTGAAATTACGCATGCTAACCCTAATTACGCATGTTATAATACATAATTATACACGTTATTTGCTCACTTCGAACCTTCGCACGTAAAAAAAAAAAAAAGAATTGTAATCATTTTTCCATAAAAATAAACACATTTTAACAAACGAATATAACGAAAAAAAAAGGAAGTAGGAGGAAACACATGCGTTCACATGTAATTAAATAGCGTGATGACTAACGAGAGAAACAAAAATAATTTGATGGTTACAGAAAACGACGTGCATAAGACAGACAGACAGACCGACCTTTTCAATAAAAATATACAAGTGGTTGCTAGGAATAGAATAGTCAAGACGGTCAAACCTTCTACAGTTAGTTAAAAACAGTTGGCATCCAACGTAACCGTCAAAACCCACTTTCCCCTAACTTTCATATTTTCCCCAGCTGTCTCCTTTCCATCACTCACTCCGTGTTCAATTCGCTTATCAAATTATATATCTATCTATAGCCATATCTATATCTATATATATATATACAATCAATTTCATTTCATATTCACATTCACCCACTACAATACATTCACAGTTTCACATACAATCATTACTTACAATTGATGTCTACCTTTATCCACTTCAACTCTCCGTACACTACTTCACTCTCACCTGATCCAAACACTTGTTCATCATCTTCTGCTAGCTTTTCCGACAATGAGGTCATGCTGGCGTCGGAGCACCCGAAGAAGGGAGCCGGGCGGAAGAAGTTCAGGGAGACTCGACACCCGGTGTACCGTGGAGTGCGGCGGAGGGACTCCGGGAAGTGGGTGTGTGAAGTAAGAGAGCCCAACAAGAAAACAAGAGTGTGGTTGGGGACATATCCCACTGCTGACATGGCGGCTAGAGCGCATGACGTGGCGGCTTTGGCCATGCGGGGCCGGTCTGCGTGTTTGAATTTTGCTGACTCGTTGTGGCGGTTGCCTGTCCCCGAATCGAGTAATGTGAAGGATATACAGAAGGCAGCGGTTAAGGCGGCCGAGGCGTTTCGGCCGACCGAAGCCGAGGTTTTTGTTGATGATGAGAGGAAGGAGGAGGTGGTCGGAAATGGTGTTTTTGTGGATGATGAGAGTGTTTTTGACATGGAGGGGATTCTTGCTGACATGGCAGAAGGGTTGATGTTACCGCCACCTCGGACTGTTGGGTTTGGGGATGACGTGGATTTTTGTGTTGACACGTCATTATGGAGTTTCTCTATTTAGATGGACCACTTCAGATTGAGGTTGAAAATTGTATTTTTAGATGAATGGTATTTATTATTTAGCCAAGGATACCAAATATATATATATATATGTGTAGACAAGTAAGGCCTTTTATAAGGCAATAAAACAAAAAAGTTGCAAGTTGAACGGTTGATTGCATATCAATCTAAAGTTTAAGGAAAAAGATTAAAAAAAGTTGCGTGTGATTGATGTTAGGGGAAGCGAAATTGATTGGTGGATATGTTCCAACAAATGTTTATGTGAAATACAAATAGGAGAAGTTTAATATGATATCAAAAGCTGTTTAAAACGTTACAAAGGACTCTATTGATATGCTAGTCTAGTGAACTATTTGTAAAGTTCAGTCACACATTGGCTAGAGGCAGGGCCGTTAATTGAGAGGTATCTTTGTTTATAACCGATGTACTACAAACGCGACATAATTGTCAGCTTCTTTAAACGTTACTCTAATAGGATTTGATTCATAAGATTACTCGTTTTATCATAATATCTATAGAAAAAGATTTATTAATTAAACTAAATTAAAGATTTATTAAATAAACTAAATCAAACTATAAACTCAATATAAAGATATTCAAATAAAACTAAAAGGCTAAACTACTTTTTGTTTAAGTTAAACAAATTAATAAAACAAATAAATAAATGGTTTCAAAATTACTTAACAGTTTGTAAAGCAAAACTTGATTTTTTACCCTCTGCTCGTCTCTATTGTACGTACCTAAACAAGAACATATATTTTTGGACATCTAGAACATCACCTGTGCGGTCACGCGTATGAGTTGATCATTCGAGTAACAGTCATAAAAGTTGTCACAGAAACAAAACATGCTAGAACACAATCAAAACGTAACTTATCGTTCAGTTAGTATTCTTGCATGGTGCGATTCCAAACCGAATAGACGATTTCATATATATAGATCAGTTCTACTAACTGCCCAAAAAGTACACAACCATATACACCCTGACTGACTTAGAGTGAAATAAAAAAAAAGTACATACCGGTTATAACTAGAGATGGGCATAAAAACCGGTTCCGAACCCGAACCGGTAGAACCGAACTGGAACCGGTTCCAGTTCCTACCCGACATTAAGTAGAACCGGTTCCGGGTTCAAAATACCCGTTGGTTCCAACCCGGTTTCACAAGTTTACCATTTGAATCGGTCGTACCGGTTCCTACCGTACCCGGTTCCTACCAGTACCCGGAAATTCAGTTCTAGAAGGAACCGGTTATACCCGTTAAAATGTTACCGTTGGAAACGGTTATACCCGTTAAAATGTTACCGTTGGAACCGATTAATTTTTTTTATATATTGTAACCGATTAATTTGTTTTTTAATTTTAACCGATTATTGTTACTATTTTTATTTATCAATGTAACTAATAATAAAAATCAAACATAACAAACACAATAGAAAGAAACATTACACAAACTTTATTAAAACACCAACGGTAACATTTATCAGGAACCGGTAAGTAGGAAGGGGTTTATATACAAAAAAAAAACGATTTTTTAATCAGGAACCGGTTCCACCGGTAACATTTTATCAGGAACCGGTTCTGAACAGTAAAAGTCAGGTTCTGACTGTCAGGAACCAGTTCTGAACAGTAAAAGTCAGGTTTTGACTGTCAGGAACCGGTTCCCAACACTATCAGAAACCGGTTCCGCACCATACCCGGTTCCACACCATACCCGGTTCCATAATACCCGTACCCGGTTCTACACGGTTCCATATTCTTGGGTGTGAACCCGGGTAGGAACTGGACCCGGTTCCACACCATACCCGGTTCCAATGACATCCAAGCAGAACCGGGTCCGGGTTAGAACCGGTTCCGGGTAATAATAAAACCCGATTATGCCCATCTCTAGTTATAACACAAGGACTTGAAGATATGAAATGGGCCCAAATCATAATCTCAGTCCTTTGTACATCTCTACTTTAAACAAGTCAACTAACATAAATATTATCAATCTTCACCTACTTCACTGTCACACTTTTCAGCAAACAAAATCAGACCTCAAAGCAGTAGATAGATGCGTGCACGACGCCCAACGTATAATCGACTCCGCAACCACCTGATCCATCGGCTCAAACTCTCCTAGTCCAATTGTACGGTTCCGCTTGTTATAATTACCCGATAACCTTGACCCACTTCCCCTTTTTACCTCACTCAACTTCTGCTCTTTCCCTACTTTAGTCTCCTGCTCCAGTAGGCATACAACAGAAGGCGCATTTTCAGTTTCCGGGCTGGGCCCGAAGAACGTGAAGCTTGGCATCGAGTGTATTGGGCCAATCGGCGTGCAGAAGTCTATAGTAGTATTGGATGACCCACCACTGCTACGGAAAGAAAACGCACAGGAATTCACGAGAGGCGTCACGGGCTCCACAAGGAATGTAGAAAACGATGATTTGGCACCGAATGTTTCACAGATAAGAGGTGAACCCAGCCCGAAACTGATGTCATCACTCCGGTCCATGAACAAAGAGGATGACAGGTTTCCAACGTTTTCAAATTCTCCACGCTTTGGCGGTGATTCGGGACCAAATTCGTACCATTAGTCCATGTATGATCTATAAAAAACAGAAGTAATCAGCTTTCTTGAACAAGATAAATCAGCGAAAAAAATTAATATCCTACATGAGTTATTGTTAAAGATTTACCAAGAACTTGTTGAGTGGTGAACCTAACAGAAGGATTGGTACAGAGCATTCCTTTGATCAACTCCTTCGCGGAATCCGATATTCCGTTCCAGGGATCTGACTGGAACCGCAGACTCGCATCTCGAACGGCATCAAATATCCGGGATTTAGTTTTCCCCCAAAACGGTGGTTTACCGCTAAGAAGGATGTAAAGAATGACACCTGCACTCCAAACATCCGCTGCTTGGTTGTAACCGCCCGCCAGCACTTCTGGAGCTATATAAAACGGACTCCCGACGGTCCCGTGTAAGCTTTGACCTGTTTAACCACAACAAGATTAATTCACATAAATAAAGAAATAGATACATAATCATATATTCACTTTTAGTACATACCTGGATTGATGTAAGTTGCGAGACCAAAATCAGCCAATTTTATCTGCGTAGAGGAAGCTTTAGTAGCTAATAATATATTTTCCGGCTTTAAATCTCTATGAACAACACCTTTATCATGACAAAACCTGACTCTTGCATTAAATCCCTGAATAAACTCGCGCATCAGATTCAGAAAACCGACCCTGTTTTTCCAACTGATGAAAAAGTTCTCCACCTGCACATAACTCCATAACCAGATGGACGTAATCTTCTTCCTCGTATACATCTTTGAGATCGACAACGTTTGGATGCCCGGATAACCTAGTCATAATCTCGATCTCAAGCTTGACGCTTCTTACATCTTCGTCAGTTACGAGTCGGTTTTTGGAAATTGACTTACAGGCTAATACCTCTCCTGTTAGTTTATCAGAGCATTCTCTAATAATACCAAATTGCCCCCATCCCAGTTGATCTCCAAGAATATATCGATCTTTAAAATTCGAGATTCGGTCAGTTTCTAGTATGGTTTCAGTCAAGTTCTCAACTTTGTAGCAATTGAAGAGTTTAAAAGACGATTCGTTTTCACTACTCGCAACGGCCATACGAAATCTTTGAGAAAATACAGAAATCTGAAAACTCAATTGTGATTCACAAAGATTCAAACTTTTTAGGTCAAACTTCTAAAGCCCCTATTTGTTGACTTTGAATCTGAACCCTTTGTTCTTAAAAGTTGGGAAGGGTGACTTTTAAAGCCTGATTTAGGTCAAACTTTTGAAGTCTGGTTTAGAGGCTTACAATGTGATTATAATATATATATATATATATATATCTGTCATGAACATATATCAAACCTCTGAAAAACCCCAGATGGATGTTGGATCTGAAAAGGAAAAACACAACAAGATTCGATTTTTATATTACAAATCTTGAATTTTGCGAATCAAAGTAAAAGATGAACAAGATGCAAACTTTTTGGTTGAAAAACAATTAATAAACAAAACCCATATGCTAATTTCCTGTCACATATCATACTTTAATACTAACAAGCTTAAAACAGTAAAATAAACCCTTACAAAACCCTAACAAACCCATGAACATAATAACCTCAAAACATCAAGAAAATCACAGACTGATCAAGATTTAAGTTAAAAAAGACTACCCAGATCTACAAATTCAAATAAATTCAAGAAAAAGGTTGAAAAGTTGATCAATTTGAGGAAAGAAAAAGGGGGTTTGTTAATACCTGGAGAGAGAGATTGAAGTGGATCTCCCCACTAAAGGGGAAGCTATGGTGTGGGCTCTAATGGAGTTATGGTCTCCTCTTTTCTTCTTTGTTTTGCCTAATTTAACCCAAAAAGAAGCCCCCCACTTGATTGTGTCTTCTTGTCATGTTTTTTCGCTAATGACTTCCTTTATTGTCGTCTCATGGCTTTCTTTTTTATTTTTATTTATTTATTTTATTTTATAATGTCTTCATATTTTAGCAAGCAATGTATTATCTTGTTTTTATATAGTGGTAGGGTTTAATAGGAATATTTTAATGTAAAAATATTAGTAGTTGGTTATGACATTATAGCCTAGTGGTACCTTGGGATGAGATAAGTTTTAGAGATCGTTAGATTAGATTCCTACACGGGGTTTTTCCAGTTGATTCGCTGGTGACATGATGATACTTTAGTAGTCCGTCAGCGATCCAAATTTGTTGTTAAAAAAGAATTAGTTGTCATCGGTAGTTTTGAATTCTTTTATTCATCAAGATTATCATTGTTTTAGTTAGAAATAATTTTAATTTTTATAGATAACTAGATTAGAAATAAACTTAATTTTTATAGTTAACTAGATAAATAAATGACCAATTTCATATACTCTAGAACATACCATTTAGCCATTTAGGCGTTTATCTGGTTTAATAATCAATTAATCATAATAATTTTAGTCTTATTGAATTGTTTTCTTTAAATGTAAGTTTTAGTTACAAGAATCCAAAACAACATTTAAGTGAAGTAAATATTATACAAAGTAATTTAATTTTAAACAGGATTCATGCTCAACGATATAATCTATCTATTTGTATACCAGTCTAACTACCAAACGAATTACAACGTTGTATAATTTATAAATAAGCTTAATCCAAAAATTCCTAGAAGGAGATCTGAAGCCTGTCTTGCATTACTAAGTACTAATAAAAATAGGAATTACTGTTTACATCCTAAATCAATAAATAACGCACTTGCCTTTTAGATTATACGGCGTGGCGTGGAGGAGCTTGAAAATGAGGTGTTATGCGACATGTGGACGACATGTAAGCACGCGTCAGAAATGGGGCGTGGTGAAAAACGGAAGGTGTGGGAGCGGCGTGGTTAGTGGCGTTTTAATAATAAAAAAACATCTAACAATTAAAACACACTCAAAATCCACCCACCAAAAAAGAGCTTTCACCTCACAACTCAAATGCTCCCCACTCCGGTGGAAAACTCCCTGCCCTCATCACCACGCCACCACAAGGGGTGGTGTTCCTGGTGTGGAAAGGCCACCACGCCACTTTTCTAAACCTACATCGTGTGGTTTAAAGGTAAGGTCTCAGATTCAAATCTAGACAAATGGAATAGTTAAGAATTATAAGTGTAAAATAGAGGCGTGTTGTTGATAAAAAAATCCATATTTACAAAACAGTAGATGCTTTAATTCATGCAATGTAGTTAAGTTAGATAAAAATAATTAGGCTATTGTATCATAAAAAGGAACTTACATTTTTAAGTCTTATCCCACCAAAACCTAAATACAAAAAAAAATAATAATAAATAAAAAAGGAAACACCAATGTGATGAAAAGAATCGATTCTTCAAAATATTATACCCAAATTTGAATATCCCACTAACGTTATGGATCTTTAATTAATCTCTAAATGTTCCACTAATTAAGTTTATTGGGTTTTAGAACTTTTTGGTGAGAAAGTCAACCATGTCATTTTAATTAAGATAATAAGATTCATATAAAAACATTTTAATCTAGATTCATATAGAATTTGCCAATGCATTAGATTTTTCAAAGCATCAAATTACAATCAATTACTAAGTTAATAACCTTTCTTTATTACTTCTTGTTTCTCTAGTCACAAAATTATCAATCAAATGCACTTGGTCTCAAAAGGCTTCTTTAACCTCTTCCTTCTCATCTCAAACCTGGATCTTTAAGTTAGAGATGGGCATAAAAACCGGTTCCGAACCCGAACCGGTAGAACCGAACTGGAACCGGTTCCAGTTCCTACCCGACATTAAGTAGAACCGGTTCCGGGTTCAAAATACCCGTTGGTTCCAACCCGGTTCCACAATTTTACCATTTGAATCGGGTAGTAACCGGTTCCTACCCGTACCCGGTTCCTACCCGTACCCGGTTTCACTAGTACCCGGTTCCATCAGTACCCGGAAATGCAGTTCTAGAAGGAACCGGTTATATCGTTAAAATGTTACCTTTGGAACCGGTTATAGCCGAAAAAGTGGAGACTAACGATAGAAAGAAACACAAAAATAACAAACACAATAGAAAGAAACATTACACAAACTTTATTAAAACACCAAACCAAACGGGTTACATCAAACATTTGAAGAACCGGTGCCGGAACCTTCTCCCGTCTCATTTTTCTTTGCCTTCGTCACTGGGCAATGCCGCTCAGTGTGTTTCTTAAGGGTCGAGTTGGCTGCGGCCTTCATAAATTTTCCGCAAGCTTTGCATCTAGCCATCTCGTGGCTGTCGGACATTAAACAGAGATCAAAATTCTTCCATATAGCTGGGTTTCTTTTCGTCTCTAAGACAGTAACAACTTGTTCGTTGCTTGCCATAGGTATTTTGCAAGATTTTTGAGAAGATGATTGAGTTTGTAAGTTGATGATGGTGAGTTTGTAAGTTGATGATGGTGAGTTTGTAAGTTGAAATGGTAAGTAGAGAGGGGTTTATATAAAAAAACCGATTTCGACGAACAGGAACCGGTTCCCAACGGTAACTTTTTTTAATCAGGAACCGGTTCTACGGTAACATTTTTATCAGGAACCGGTTATAACGGTAACATTTTTATCAGGAACCGGTTCTGAACAGTAAAAGTCAGATTTTTCGACTGTCAGGAACCGGTTCTGAACAGTAAAAGTCAGGATTTACTGTTAGGAACCGGTTCTAAACAGTAAAAGTCAGATTTTCGACTGTCAGGAACCGGTTCTAAACAGTAAAAAATCAGATTTTCGACTGTCAGGAACCGGTTCCACACAGGAACCGGTTCCACACCATACCCGGTTCCATAATACCCGTACCCGGTTCTACACGGTTCCATATTCTTGGGTGTGAACCCGGGTAGGAACTGGACCCGGTTCCACACCATACCCGGTTCCAATGACATCCGAGCAGAACCGGTTCCGGGTTGCAACCGGTTCCAGGTAATAATAAAACCCGATTATGCCCATCTCTACTTTAAGTTATCAGTGGCTTCACATAATCACATCCTCCCATGGGCTTTTTGTATCAATCCCATTTCTCCACTGCATTCTCGGCCCGGTCCAGTGAGCTTAAGAAAAACAAAGCAGGGCTATAGGCCCAAAACAATTGGACCCCAATTTTGTTTATATGTATTTCCAAGTTTTATATATTATATTTTTTTATTAGTCAAGGTTTATGTTTATTAAACTAGCAAACCACAAACATTTTTTATGGGACTTGATACTTGTACTGAATATATCCTAAGTAGAAAAGTAAAGAAACTCTCTATTAGTGTGGTTTCAACACCGATCAATTGTTTGGCTGTGTTAATTGCAAACTAATTATTGTTGATTTCTCTATGATACCATTCCGCTTTAGAGATAGTACTTTAGATTTGTAATAGATTTTTTTTGAACGGTAAATTTGGATCAATGGCGGACCAATGGAGTATCATCGTGTCACCAGAGGAACCACCCGATCATATCCATCTCCACTAGGCATAATGCCACATCAGTTCAGGAGGAAACCCAATAAACATGGGAAAACCCCCTTTGTGGGAATCGAACCCAAGACCTATTGGTCCCAAAGCCTTATCCCACCACCAAGATGCCACTAGCCTATAAAGCCATGGGCCTAGATTTGTAATAGATATCCACCTACCCAAGTAAAAGATAGATAAAACTTGTGGTGTCACTTGGTTTAAGTAATTCTCATAATAGAGTTCAAAAATCACCAAATCCAGACCAACAGCACTATAGAAACAAGTACACAAAGCCTAAACATATGTACATTGAAAAGGATTTTAACTTTTGACTTCAAATAAAACCATAAGTTTTTAAAGCCAAGTGTCCCATGTTCATCAAATATCTGATTGCTATCCAGTGATCATCACATCACATATTTTGAAGAAAGATGATGCACACAGAAGAAAATGAACAAGTGGAAGAGATGAACATGGCAGCCTGGCTTCTTGGAATCAAGAACCTCCGAATTCAACCTTACCATCTTCCTCCTCTAGGTCCCTGCTTTCCTAAATTCTATACAATATTCATTATTTTTTTTATCAGTTAAGGTTCTTATTCTTGTATGTGTGTGTGTGTTTTTTTTTTACAATTTAGGGCCTAATGATGTTAAAGTCCAGATCAAGGCTTTAGGAATTTGTGGTAGTGATGTTCATCACTTCAAGGTAAAATTCAACATATATTTTGTTCTTCTTCCATAGGGTAAAGTTTTTGAAGTTAAGTAGGGTGTTTAATATTCGATTCGGATTCAAAATTCGATTTAGTTCGAATTCAATTATCACGCGTTGAATTCAATTTTTAAATATTTGACTTCGCTTCGATATGAATTAGAGTCAAGAAATCGAATATGAATTTATTATTTTCAATTCGATTCGAAATTTGAATAAAATTTATACATATATATATTATTTATATATCTATTAATATTAATATATGCACACTCATGGAAAAAACCTTCTAAATCTGGGCCAAACTTCAAAAGCCTTAATAATTAGTTTGTAGTAGTTTTAAAAATAAAAGTAAAATAATTTATTATTTAGGATGAATTTGATTTAATCGAAATTACTTGGATTCGAATCAAATTCGAGTTTCAAATACGAATCGAATTTCGAATTGGGCATAAAATTAGAATACGACTTTGAATCAAATTAATCAAATTTAAGTTGAATTCAAATTCAGGTAAAAGAAATAAAAATTCAAAAAATCTGACTACTTAATTTGAAAATTCATTATTCGGAGACTCCTAAACTTAAGTGTGCAAAAAATCTGGTTCAAAGGTCAGATTTGATGTATTTAGTTAGCTGATTATGTGACTTATGCAACTAGAACATGCGGGTTGCGAATTTCATAGTTAAAAAGCCAATGGTAATTGGACATGAGTGTGCTGGTATCATCAAAGATATAGGGTCCAATGTGAAGTCTCTAGCAATTGGCGATCGAGTAGCATTGGAGCCCGGAATCAGTTGCCAGACTTGTAATCTTTGCAAAAATGGAATCTAAACTTATGCAAAAAGATGAAGTTTTTCGGCTCTCCACCGACCAATGGTTCTCTTGCAAATCAGGTGAAACAAAACAAGTTTTCAGTTCTTGAATCGAAATTACATAAAAAAAAGAGTTAACTGCCATTTTCATCCATGTGGTTTTTTCACTTTTGCCATTTCAGTTCAATTTTCAAAAATGCACCGGTTCCTCTTTGACATATTGGAAACGTGCCACTTCAGTCAAAAATTAGAACCCAGTTAAGTCAGACAGGTTTAATGAAGGGTATTATGTCTGAGAAACGAAAAGACAATAGTACCTTTCATTAAACTTGTCTGACTTAACTGAGTTTTAATTTTTGGACTGAAGTGGCACATTTCCAGTATGTCAGGGAGGAAGCTGGTGCATTTTTGAAATTGGACTGAAATGACAGAAGTGAACAAACCAGGACGAAAATGGCAGATAACTAAAAAAAAGATTTCGGGTTGAGGATTTTGTATTGATTTAGGTCGTTCATCCTTCAAATCTAGTGTTTAAGTTACCGGATAACGTTAGCTTGGAAGAAGGGGCCATGTGTGAGCCACTTAGTGTTGGTGTCCATGCTTGTAGGCGTGCCGGTGTCAACCCAGATACTAAAGTTTTGATCTTTGGGGCTGGACCCATAGGCCTTGTAACCATGCTAGCTGCACGTGTATTTGGAGCTCCAAGAGTTATAATTGCTGATGTGGATCAACACCGATTATCGATTGCAAAGGACCTTGGTGCAGATGGCACCATTCAAGTCTCAACAAACATCCAGGTCCTTCAAATCAAACCGAAATGTCATAAATTTAAAGAGTTAACTGCCATTTTTGTCCTCATGGTTTGTCCAATTATGACGGTTCAGGTGAAATTTCAACTTTGTACCATTTTTCCCTGACATTCTTGAAACATGTCAGTTGCATTCAAAAAAAGCATGAGTTAACTGCCATTTCGTTTTTGTTGTCCAATTATGTTGAATCGAATAATTGGACAAACAACAAGAACGAAATGACAGTTAACTCATGCTTTTTTTGGACGGAACTGACATGTTTCAAGAATGTCAGGGACGAAAATGATACAAATTTGAAATTTGGTCTGAACTGGCATAATTGAACAAACTACAAGGATGAAAATGACAGTTAACTCAAATTTAAAAAAAAAAACGTTACTTGTGATATAATAATTGTTATTATGACAGGATGTAACTGAGGAAGTATTAAAGATACACAAAGTCATTGGTGACAGTGTGGATATTAGCTTTGACTGTGTTGGGTTTGACAAAACCATGTCAACAGCTTTGACCGCCACTAAGGCTGGCGGTAAAGTATGCCTTGTGGGATTGGGTCAGAGTCACATGACCATCCCTTTGGTTGCTGCGGCTGCAAGGTTATATTTATTTATAAGTTATAACAACATATATGAATATTTATTTGAAAATATGACAATTTGTTATGTGTTTTGACAATAGGGAAGTTGATGTTATTGGGATATTTAGATACAGGAACACATGGCCACTCTGCATTGAGCTTTTAAGAACCGGCAAGATTGATGTGAAGCCGCTTATAACGCACAGATATAAATTTACTCAAGAAGATGTCGAAAAGGCATTTGAAACAAGCGCTAAAGGTGGTAGCGCGATTAAGGTTATGTTTAACCTTTAAAATAGTTGTTAGCATCAATATGACAGTTGCAATAAACAGTTAAATACCCTATTGTCATTCACTCATTCAGCTGTTTGGTTATCTTTCATGTAATTAGCCAACACCATTTTATGTTACTGAATCAGGTCTTAAATCTGCTTCTTGAAGAATATCAAAATGACTTGAGACATCCTTAATGTGTACATAAAAGAGTTGAAAACACAAATTTATGATATAAACCACCCCATCTTAAATTAAATGACTACAGCTTTTAAAACCAATATGGCGTCATTCACCAACAATTCACAAAAAAAATATATATAAGTCATTACGATTAATCCGGCGAACTTCTTTTGTTATGTAACCGGTTTTTTTGATACGAGTACCGATTCGGTATCAGTTGGCACCGAGCTCATTCCCGCATTAAAAGAACTTCAATATCAATTCGGTACCGACTTTTGGCGGATCATGTACCAGATCACTAGTGCTGGTTTTTACTTTCATGTACCGATACCGAACAGGACCATACCAGAAAAAAAGAATTTGGTACGTGGCAGCTTGTTAATAGACCAAGCACTAATCATTGGCGGTTTTTTAATATATTGATAATTTTCAAAATTCTTATTTTCTCTCTTAATTAGATTTTCTAGAATGTCTATATGAGTTAGGGTAACCTGATCCAATTATGTCACAACCCCCGACCCCATCTCGGGAGCGGGAGTCGTGAACCAGTCAAGTGGTACCGGTGTTTATTAATTTGGCAGCATAATTTATCGTAGTTAGGAAATAAATTTCAGAGTTTAAACACCAGATATTATTGATAAACTAAAGGGTAAAACCCTTATTTTATTCATAACAACGTGTAGGGGTAAACCCTAATTTCTGAAAACATAAACTTTTATGTAGGTAACTTTTATAGCCACTTTCTTTAAGCCTTCAGTGCTCCATAGCTGGCTTCTTCTAGCTTCACATTAAGCTACCTGAAACGCGTTTTAAAAACATTTTTTATCAGCAAGAAATACTGGCGAGTACATTTCCATTTTACACAATGACACAATATTATATTTACAGTATTAAGAGCGATTACAATGTTTACTTCTACCCAAGTACTCATTCAGTATTTGTCATGTTGACTGTGGTCATATTACTATTGGCTAACTCGTCGTCCAATGGCAACGTTATATTCAGTAGTGTATACAAAACCCCACATACCGGCAGCATTGGTAGAATACAAAGACTCAATCACTGTTAAGTATAATTAAAATATTTGAGGTTTGTAAAACAATTTAGTAGAAAAAGAGAATGACTCACAAACGGTGAAAAAAGGGAAATGACTCACAAACTGTGAGAAAAAAAAAGAATATACTCACATTGGTATCTTTGGTAATCCTACTGGTTTTCTGGCAACTGTTCCTGATTGTTATCTATTAAAAACACATAATGCACGCGTGTTAGTAAAATAACCCAAGTCACGTTAATCCATACATCGCGGGACATAACTCCAACGGCTTAGTCTGACAGAGCCTCGACATACACGTTGGGTCCTAGGTCAACCGGGTAGGATAAGTCACTTTTAGCCATACATCACGGGACAGAACTCCAACGTCTTAGTCTGACAGAGCCTCGACATATACCGTTGGGTCCTATGTCAACCGGGTAGGGTGACAAATCAATGAACAGGGGTTACCGTACTTACAACGTAGCAGAGCTTTGCTATTTAGGGGTATTATATCGAGCAACGTTTAGTTATTATAGGGACTGAGGAAAAGAAAAGAATTGAACGAACGAAACTGAGGCCAGAGGCCTCCTTTTATAGGCTGATCCGAGGTCAGCTCGCGCACCGCGAGCCATTTCTTTATCTCTCTCGCGGCCCGCGAGGGAACCCTTGCTACGGCTAGGTTTGACCAGTCACCACTATAGGTGTGCCACGTGTGTGACACGTGGCGTCAGAAGTGTCCTGCAAGCCAGGGCTTGCTCGCGCCCCGCGACCCCCTTCCCTGTATTTCTCACGGCCTGCGAGTCGCCTGTATTTTTGGTTTTTATTTGTATTTTTATTCCGAATTTAAATTTCTGAAGCATTTTTCTTATAAAGGACTTCGTCTAAAATAAAAATTTTCTGAAGCAGCTCAACCCCAGCCAGGGGCTGTGCCCCTTGGACCCTGCTAGGGGCTGCCGCCCCTAGGACCCTGTTTGTTAGGGGCGCTGCCCCCGAACCCCGCCAAGATGGCGTGTGGGATTATTTGGTTGTTGTTACAAATCAATATGTTCTAATTTTTGAAAAAAGAACTCAAAAGTGTTTAGTTAGTTTAATTTTTTTGATAAATAATTTGTACTGTATATACTATGCGTTTATAATGTATATATGTGTGGGTCTTCGGGAGGGGGGGGGGTAAAAGTGAAAGTACACTAATTTTAACGTCATTTTACTAATTTTGTGAAGATAACGTTAAAAAGAGAGGGACGGTTAATCATGCATCATGTGGTGGCGTTGATAGCCGAAAGATAAGGGAGTACATGCACTAATCGGTTTTTGTCCCAACTGGTAAGTGTTATGTGTCTTATGTTTAAGGCTTGATGCAAAACTACTATCGAGCCGGTGGTAGAGGTAAGTCTATCTACATTTTACCCTTCTCATACCCTACCTTAGCTTTGCTATTGATGAAATTTACTGAGCATGATGATGATATAGTATAGAGGGATGGTTCCTGCAAAAGTAACGAATGTGCGTAGTGTACAAAGTACCTTCCGGCCATTGATCCGTGAGGGTATTTCCATTAATATCTAACAATAGCTACCGCAAAAAATAAACATCCATCACCATAAGTCCATGGGTTATACTGATCCCTAATTCTTGATTATGGGTGTGAAGTTCTGACACGATCTGGAAATATAACACAAACCTAACACGAAATCCGAGGGTTTAGGTTCAGTCTAAATGGGTTCAAGTTAGTTTCAGGTTGAACCCGCGAACCCGTTTAGCTAAACGGGTCGGGTTCTGGGTCTGGTTGGCAGGTTGACCCGTTAATCCCATTTATATTATATTAAATTTTTTACAACATGTCTTGTGTCATTGCGATATAAATTTTGTTTAAACGGATATTGTACTGCTATTGTACCAACCCGAACCTGAATTGATTGCACATCACGGTATTTATGTTTAATGTTTTTTGCTTTCGATAAACTGATAATGTATTGCTACCGTACTGAACAACCCCGGTACCTTTATTAATTTTTATGGTTTTTAGTTTCCATAACTTTTCATTTATTCTACTCTGTCTACGACGATAAATGAATATCGGTACCAATATTGTGACGCTCTTAACGGATAGATCCTGTTCGAAGAACATGTACCGGTGTTTGTTTTAATCGTTCTGATTCGATGTAAAATAAGTGTTGATTTCTATACCGAGTACATGTATCGTATTGGTGTAATATATATATATATATATATATATATATATATATATATATATATTATATTTGAAGGATGAATTATAGCTTTTATTTTTTTAATTATTATATTATACAGGTGTTATAATAATTTATTATTTTAATTTTATTTTAGCATATATTGCTTTTTCGTTTTTAAAATATTAAGATAAGAGGTTTTATAAAATTACAATTAGAAGTTTGTCGTCGCGACATGCTTATTTTTATCCACGTCTATATTTAAATTTTGCTCAAAACCGATTAACGTATTTTATTTGCTATCGTAAGCTGTAGCGAGTGTCGCTACCATACCGGTACCATGATGGATCAAACTGATTTCAATTGAACAACTTCGGCACATATATCGAAATTATCAGAATCATATAGTTATTTGCTTTTATGGTTTATGATTGATATAAAACACGTGTTGATATATTTTTTTGGTATATAAATAATTTATTTTTGAGGTTTCTTTCGTTTGAGATACATTTGTCACATAAATCATTATTATAAAAACGCAAAATATAATCCCCTGTTAGAATAATTAAGAAATGGTCTCATTTTGAAAATGGGGTACAAGAAATGGCTACACGATGACCATTCACAATCTCTACTAGTACTAGCGGGTACGGTTTAGTTGACAAATGGTTTATCGGGTTATGGTTGAGATTTTTTGGTCAAACGTACGTTAGCGGTTGTCTCTGGAAATACATTTCCCCACCAGTTATTATTATTATTTTGTTAATTGTTTTCATTAAATGTATATTTAGAAAAACCTGAACCTGGTCTCTCTCTATTATATTTAATAAATAAAACAAATCAAATTGGCTGTATGACTTTTCTTGCATACCTTTTGGACAAGAAGAAACAAAAAAACCAGATATTTTTTCAATTTTTGATCTATATAAATTAATTAATCAATCAATATCGATTCAGTTTTATAGCTTATGTTATTTACATTATTTAGTGATTTTAGTTAATGATGTGGTTATGTGACGTGAATATTTACTAATGATCGATCATCTTGTGCTACAAAGATAATCCTCCCTAGCTAATGGCTATGTTAATTCTTAGTTATGATATATAGTAATTATTAAACCTAAATACCTTAATACAATTAATTAAGTTTAACTTTTTATTTAATGATATTCTCGTCAAATAGCTATTTTTTTATTTGACTAGGAAAGAAACAAATAAATGAATGGCGAAAATATGTTACCGGATTTTGACAAAACAGATGATTCAATTCTGTTTGGTTTAAATTTCATCATATATACACGTGCCTAATTTGTTAACACAATTTCAAAGAGTGAGGTTTGTGTAAAAAGATTTTTTTTCCTTAAAAAGTGTGAGAATTCATATAAATTAACATGTAAGCATCATGTGTTGGGTTGTTTTGAAAAAATAAAACATTAAATATAACAATTTAAAACATAATACAATGCGTTTTAGGCATGAAATTTAAAACGTAATTGAAACACACTGTTTAACACTTTAAACACACTAATTAACATTCTTGACATGGTATTTTAAATTTTAAGCCTAAAATTCATTGTATTATGTCTTAAACTGTTATGTTTGGTGTTTTTCTTGTGAAAACAACTCAAAACTTCAAGCATAAGTAAAAAACATGATACATGTCAATTCTATGCCTTCTCATACTTTTCACAAAAATGTCATTTTTACAAGAACCTAAGACATATTTCAGAATTTAAAAATTAATATATATCTCTAAAAGAGTTAGTTTAAAGGTTACAAATATATATATACATATAATTATTAATAATAAATTAAAACAGGACATTAAATCACCTTTTTTTTATTTATGAGTTTGCAATGTTAAAAAAACACGAAACATAAATACATAAAATATAGAGTCTCTCTCTATCTCTCTCTTTTTATAGTGGTAACATATTGGATGGCCTAAGATGGAAGCGTTTTAAGGTTACTCAACCGGGTCGTTTTTCGTAGACGGTTTCCGGTCCCAAAAAAACATTGCCTGTAAGCTTCATATTTGTCTATTAGTCAGTTACTATGGAAAAATATAACCACCATAACTACCTCACTACCGTAACCATCACACCACAAAGTCTTCCCACAATCCCACTTTGCCCACGATTTCCCCCCCTCTCTCTATATATAAATATACATTACATGTATGGAATTCGATAAACATTCACTTATTTCCCAAAAAAAAAAAAAAAAAAAAGATGGTTGAACTCATGAAAGCTAAAACAGTAGGAGCCATAGCAAGTGCTCTTTCCTTTTGTTGTGCAACAGCAATAGTAGCCCTCATGCTCACCGATGCTTTTGAATATGATCACGCATACAATTACTCCCTTAGCACCATCGGAGGACTCGGGGGGCTTAGTAGAGGGGCGTGCGACGAGATATACGTGGTGGGAGAGGGAGAGACACTTCACTCCATAAGCGCCAAGTGTGATGACCCCTTTATACTTGAAAACAATCCCCATATCCATGACCCGGATGATGCTTTCCCGGGTCTTGTTATCCGGATCACCCCTCATTCTTCTTCTTCTTCTTCTTCTGTCATGGAATGACTTCATCACATATTTTTTCTTTCTATGTGATAGATTACACAGCTTGAGGATAGACATCGTAAATGAGATACTAGATTATTTTTATTAATTTTGTTTTATGTACGTGTTCATATGAATAAAGTATTGAGATTCTAAACTTTTAATTTATGTGCATGAGATCCTAGAGAATTAAACTTTTTTTATTGTAGTTTATGGATAAACAAAAGAATTTGTTGTATATGTTTTGTAGAGAAACTAGTAGGATTCCTTGCGTGTGGTAGCGGATATTTGGTCAGCATTGGTTCAGTTTGTTACAATACCAGGTCAACACCAACACTCCATAACAACCTAACGTGATATGCTTAAGAGTATTTCGACATGTTTTTACATCGATTGAAATCCAAAAAGATGAATACCGGTACCAGTTCGGATAATACGGATACCGATACTAGTGTTATTAGGTCGAAATCGGTTCGGCTCGTCATGACACCAAATGGTATTGGTTTGGTTCATCACGGTAATTCGGTAAAATACAAAAAAATCAACTTTAATTGAAATGTAGATGAAAATAAGCACGTTGCAATGGTTAAGTAAACGTCACTTTATATAAAGAAAACTAAACTATCATATTTTATCTTTTGTAGACAAAAATAAATATGTCACAACATATTTGAAATTTTATAAAATATCATATTTTAAAATAATATGCAACTAGAAACAAATTATGTTAAAAAATAACTAAGATATTAAAAATTGCTATTCAATGAATGATAGATTTCCTCTCACAAAATTCCGTTTTCTAATTGTTAGTATATAAAACATCCACAACTCGATATCACGTATAAATAAATAATCACATAGCAACGTCATATTTGGAATTTTACAGAGTATTATATTTAAAAACCATAAGTAAAAAAAATTCAAAAGTAATTGTTGTAATAAAATAAAAACTACCATTCAATAAAAACTAGATTTCCTCTCACAAAATTCGGTTGATAATTGTTATCGTTGGTATATAAATAGGTCAAGGGAATAGATATACGAAAAACATAATATAATTGACATACAACATACACTATTTGGTTTACAATAAATGCATATGTATAATACAAACAACCGGTGTCGATAAACATCACACGTTTAGTGAAATGGGTTCCCTACTATTACTAAATTTCCGTGACAAACAATCAATAGATAATATCATATATTGTTACAATAATATGAATGAAAATACAATGGCCTAAGTCAAAAGTGTATATAGGCTATTTACCTTACGATCAATTGTCATGTTTTTTTTTAATCCTTTTTGGTTTAAATATGAGTAATTAATGATGAAATGTTTGGGATTCCATTTAAAAGCTCCTTATTAACTTTTTCAAAAGTCATTTAGACCAACCGGTATGGGGGCCGGCCCATGCCCGGCGCCGACCCCCACACCGCCCCCTATACCCAACCCCAACACACCCGGCTCTCATGTGCCGCCCCTACCGGTCCATTTTTTGCACAAATTTCAATAAAGCCTGTTGGGCAACGGCTCTTTTATAAAAAAATTGTTTTATTAACTTTAAATACAATTCAACCTCCCATTTTTTATACCACATTCATCCAAAATCCACCCACTCTTCTCATCAACTTTATAAATTTCTTATCTTTTTTATAAAAAAACATGAATCCTTTCAACCCGAACACGAACCCATTCAACCCGAACAACCCAAACAACCGAACCCGAATCCTTTTTCCACGCACGGTTAAACACTGGCTATCGACCCCTCTTGGGCGACACCGCAATTCACCTTTTCGGGATTCCAACAAACACAGAACGCCTTCCATTTCATGTCTCAAGTCCAACAAATGCATCAATATCAAGCTCTTCAACAAATGATGCTCCGAAACCCGTTAGAATCTCAACCAACGTTAGAATCTCAACCTCGATCATCTCCGGTTCGACTCGACGATGACGTCGAAGTCGTCCCCGAATCCCCACCGCAAAGGAAAGGACGCAAAAAAAACAAGGGGATTCAAAAATTTTATTTTTTAGAAATCGTAATTTTTGTTTTTTAGGAATCTAATTATCTTGTTTAATGTTTTATTTAATATATGAGTTGTTTTTATAAAACTAAATTAATAAAAACTAAAAATTAATTTAATATTAAAGTGGGGTATTCTCATCCTCCACCCCTTTCATTTTGGTGGAAGGTCCATCCTTTTGAGGATGATGATGTGACGCTGACGTGACGATCCATCCCCATAAGGATGGGTCTCTCCATACCCTCTAGTCTTATAATAAGAAAAAATTATTTTAAAAAAGTTAATAAGAAGGTTCTAAAACCAACTTTAAATATGAGACGAAATTATACAAAACACTTTTACAACGTCAAGTTCAACGTGGTCCAACTCTCATCAAAACTTCCTATGAATCTTTAAAATCAACTAAAAAATTTATGAGTCTGATTTGACGATTTATAGTTAAAAACATAACCACTTCAAACTTTTCTTAATTGAGAAAGACAAACATTTGTCAAACACCTTTTAATACATTTGTTTTCAATGGGAGATTTATTTTCGAAGGAATTTGGACCATGGCGAAGACAGAAAAGATAGAATACGCGTTTCTTTAATCAAAATCCAATCAATCAAAATCACAAAATATAGGAAAAACGTCAACGCCAAAAAATAGATAAGAGAAATCGAATTGATAAGTCATGACGGTTGGTTACAACATCCTACCTATCATGTAATTTCATCCTATATTTTACAGATCTCGTTACTCTTACTGGATCAAAAGTTGTGCATGTTTTAAGTTTACCCAATTCAACTGATCAACTCAGTTACTTTTATCCAGTTGTTTAAATACGAGTAGGGATGACAATGGGTCGGGTTTTAGGGTTAATCCCAAACCCAAACCCGGTTAGATAAGCTTTCCCAAACCCATCCCAAAACCCGTCAGGTTTCTAGCGGGTAAATACCCATCGGGTAACCCGCAGGTTTCGAGTAAACCCATTAATTTAAAAAAAAGTACCTGTTGGGTATTCCGACCCAAAACCCATCGTTTATCTATCGGATAACTACTAATCAGTTACTTTTGATATATACTATACAAATATATAAATATCTACAATGTATATAAAATAAATATATGTATAAAAAATGAATGTATCATATATACACATATTTAAAAATATAAAAGAAATTATGTTGGGTATACAATCGGGTAAATGGGTACACTTTATCAGGTAATCGGGTCGGGTAAATGGACATATCACCAAATCCCAAACCCGTCCCAAACCCGCATATTCCACCGTACGACCCCAAACCCGTTCCAAATGTGTCGGGTTTCAGGTTTACCCATTAGGCTTCGGTTCGATTGCCATCCCTAAATACAGTGTGTCATTATTGGACCATCTCTATATAAGACTTGTACTCAAAGACTTTAGACTGGCACTATTGAAAAAAGTAACACTTATTTAAAAATTCAGTTCATTGTAACAATAAAATCAATGTTTGATGAAACAATGATTTTGTAAACTTAAAAAGTATGCTTCCTTAATCCAAACTCAGCATACTATCAATAGTTGATTTCTTAAGGAACCAAATTAATACCAACCGAACAACACCGATATCGGTACATGTATTTGTTTTTATGGTTTTCAATCGATATAAAATACATGTCGATTGTTATGCCGAGTGTCAAATGTCATGTCGATTTATTGAGTACAATAATGATGATGAGGTAAATTGATATTTTTATATTAGCTTGTAAATTGATATTTTTATATCAGCTTAACAGTTTTTTTATATCAACTTAATAGATTAACTAATGTGTTGGTAAAAAAGACCAAATGTGTTGCTAGTGCAAATAATTGAAACCAAATGTGTATTTGTGTTTTAGAAAAAAAAACATATATAATATGATCATTGTGACAAAATCATTCTTGTAATTTAATATACATATATAATTAACCGTTTAAAAAAAGATAATAAAAAAGTAGTTAATATAAGAGTCACGTTGTTGACAGATATTATCGTAATATTCTTAATTATAGTTAGTATTATAAAATGATGACATGTTCTGGTATCAGTGAATTAAGTATTATTATATATCTGTGTGAGAGGTCCAATAAGATCTAAATAGAGAAGAGATGTCATGTGATTTTTATTTAATAAAAGTGTTAGTATATCAGATTAGCATGTATTAGTTAGAGTATTAGATTGATATTTCATGGTTAAGGTTATTGACTTATTGTAATCATCTTTTTTTTTTTGTAATTAAGAGTTACGATTGATTATATATTTTTTCACAGTTATTCAAAACCGATTAACTGAAATCATCAGTACCGACGTTATGGTTATCATTAATCGTTAACCGACATCTCATTAATCGTCTAACAATGTTTTACTTTTGGGGCTTAATGGGCTTTATGCCTCAAAGAATCAGCCTTCATGTGTATATGTTGTCCATTAGTTTGATCTAGAGACGGGCATAATCGGGTTTTATTATTACCGGAACCGGTTTCAACTCGGACCCGGTTCTGCTTGGATGTCATTGGAACCGGGTATGGTGTGGAACCGGGTCCAGCTCCTACCCGGGTTCACACCCAAGAATATGGAACCGTGTAGAACCGGATATGGTGCGGAACCGTTTCTGATAGTGTGGGAACCGGTTCCTGGCAGTCAAACCTGCCATTTACTGTTCAGAACCGGTTCCTGACACCTTTTACTGTTCAGTCAAACCTGCCATTTTACTATTGGGAACCGGTTCCTGACAGTCAAACCTGCTCATTTACTGTTCAGAACCGGTTCCTGATAAAATGTTACCGTTGGAACCGTTCTGATAATGCACTCCTGATAAATGTTACCGTTGGAAACCGGTTCCTGATTAAAAAATCGTTTTTGTATATAAACCCCTTTCTACTTACCATTTTAAACTTAACACTTTACACTTCAAATCTAATACTATCAAAGAGATAACGATGGCTTGCAACGATGAGGTCGTGGATGTTTTGGAAACCAAAAGAAACCCCGCTATTTGGAAGCACTTTGACTTGTGCTTGATGTCGGATAGCCATGAAATGGCTAGATGCAAGGGGTGCGGGAAGTTCATGAAGGCGTCGGCCAACTCGACGCTCAAGAAACACACCGACCGCCATTGTCCGGTGACAAAGGCGAAAAACAATGAAAAGGGTGAAGCATCCGGGACCGGTTTATCGAAAGTTTAGTTTGTTTTATGTATTGTAAACCCATTTGTGTTTTATGATTAGTATGTTTAGTGTTTTATGTGTTTTGTTTAACGTTTCTTGTTTAGGTTGTTTGTGTAACCGGGTACTTGTTTCCGTAATAAATAGTTTTATATTTATGTATTATACCTTGTTCTAGCAAAGACTTATAAAAAAACTCACATTAAAAATATATTGACGCGGGTCTGGAAGGTTACCGTAGGAACTGGGTATGATAAGAACCGGTTACGGGTACAACCCGGGTACGGGTTGGAACCGGTTCCGAACTTATTTTTTTCCAAAAATGTGGAACCGGGTAGGAACCATCGGGTATTTTGAACTCGGAACCGTTCTACTATATGTCGGGTAGGAACCGGAACTGGTCCCAGGTAGGTTCCACCGGGTCGGGTTTGGAACCGGTTATTATGCCCATCTCTATAATGAACTGAGCTGATATTGAACGAAAGCCCGCCAAGAATCACGGGGAATCTAACTAGTTTTGTACATACCATGTGCTTACTCATTTGTATTACATTTCATTGATTTCGTTTTGTTCCCCAATATTATTAGTAATTTTAATTTTCTTTCCTTAATACAAATACGTTGCTATGAACTGCACGATTTATGGCATCATAAACTGTTTTGGGCTTGTAGATTCGAACGCTATGAACTCAGTCCATCTTTGAGCCCATTTAAAAATACACCCAACAAGCAATGGTTGGGCCGATTGAATACCTGTGCCGATATCTTCGCAAATTCCTAACGATACTTCACCCGGTAGCACGGGCTGACTGGGTCAAAAAGATCAAAAGTGATTCAAAATGCTAAGGGGTGTTTGGTGTTACGTTTTCAAAATAGATTATGCGTTTTTAAAATAGATTTTGCGTTTTGAAAAAACATGTAGGTACATGCTTCTCCAAAACTGCGTTTTGAGGCAGATAATCACTTTTTCATCCAAACACTTTTTTAAATTATTTATGTTTTACAAACACAATAATCAAATAATCACTTCAAAACGTAATCCCAAACACCCTCTAAAAGAGTTACTAAAATCAAATAATAGTTATAATATAAAAATATAAAATCAAGGTTATATAAATAAAAGTCCCGTATAGGCTCGGGCTTGATAAAACCTTGGGCTCGAGTTCGGGTTTAAGTTTTTAACTAGTCGATCTGGAGTAGTTCACGAACGGCTCGACTGGTTTAAACCCCTACTCTTTCTAGCGTACCATTTTGTATTTAAAAAAGAGCATAGAAACACGAGAAGTTTTTCAACTTTTATATAAGTTTCAATCTATCATTATCGATCCAATTTATGGTTTATGTTTTTACATGCTATAGACCTAACAGTGAGAGTGATTTTAATTAATAATTTGGGCATGTGATGTGAATATATTTAATTGAGTTGGTTGGTGATGATGATCGATCATCTCGTGATACAAAGATAGCCCCTCCCTGGTTATGTCAATTTTTTGTTATAGGTTATAGTAACAAAACCTAATAGATTATTTATTACGATTTAAGGTTTTATTTATTTATAGATTACTTCTACGCCTATTTAGTAGCTAATTTGGCTAGGAAAGAAACAAACTTAGCAAGAACAGCAAAAACATTTTGTGATTTCCTATATAAAGAATTCTAAGTTTCATTTCCCATAGGTTACGTTTACAAGATATATATATATTATATATATATATATATATATATATATATATATATATAAATACTTAAAATAATCAGCATTAATAAAAAAAAACCAAAAAAAATTGTGAAAAAATAACGAGAGTTGCAAAGAAAGCGATGTAATTATATAATCACCTATGTAATACGGTTATTGGAAATAGACAAATATTTATGTGATTATCATAATCATCCACTAGTTTATAAAAAAAACAAACGTTTTTTCCATCGTTGGGTTCTCTGTAATCAAACTAAAAATCTATCATTTCCAAAATTTATCTATTTTTTTTTCCAAAATTTAACATTCAACAAAATGAATCTTAACATCTCTACTCCTTTTTCTTTTTCAATAAATTGAATCTTAACTAGTAACTACTAACTAATTTGTTTTATTATCTTTTATCTTCTAAAACTGATTTCTAATAAACTTTCATAATTCATAGAACGGATTCAAGTCTAGATGTAACAAATAATACTACTGTTAACTCTTTAGCCAGTTGTCCTGACAAGTTGGTCTGGTGGTTAGTCACTTGGTTTCTCTCTTTGAGGTCTTAAGTTCAACTCCCACTAGCATCCCTTTAAAGGACATTGGTGGTGGCAATAAAGTTTAGAACTAGGCCTCTCTGGAGGTCGCAAGTTCGAAAACAAACCGAACCAGGTTTTACCGCAGTGGGCCTTCGAGCCGGCGGGTTTTCACCAGAACTTGTGGCTTGGGTATGCACCAACTCTGACTATTATGGGGAAGGGGATGCATTTGCTCGATGGAAGACATCCAAGGATGCTTATCCGGTTATTTAGTTCTCCACTCAAAAAAAAAAAAAAAAAAAAACTATCCAGTTCTACAAAGTCTCCCCACAAACCCACTACCACCCCACCCCTCTATATATATATAAAAAATACATCATACATTCAGCTATTAAAAAAAACTGTATGTACGTGAAGATCAAAGATGGATGAATTCCTGAAATCCAAAACATTACACACAACAATAGCCATAGCAGATGCTCTTTCCTTGTGCTGTGCAACAGCAATAGTAGTCCTCATGCTCACCGGTGCTCTCAGAGATAATCAGGAAGACAGTTATTCCCTTAGCACCACCACTGCTACCGTAGGAGGTAACAGGCGAGCGTGCGACGAGATATACGTGGTGGGAAAGGGAGAAACACTTCATACCATAAGCAATAAGTGTGGCGACCCGTTTATAGTTGAAAAAAATCCGCATATCCATGACCCGGATGATGTTTTCCCTGGTCTTGTTATCAAGATCACCCCTTCTTCTGGCACATGATAAATTCATCCCCATATACTAGATTTTGTTTTTCTATTTTATGTGTTTGTATAAATGAACTATTGAGATTTTAAACTTTCTTTCTTTATAGTGGAATCATGATTTAATGTATATTGTATAATATCACTAGTTTTAGTGATTTACAAATGAGCTAAGTTGTTAATTATCTTATAAGATTATAACTTCTGAAGTTAGCTATATCCCAGTGGTCAAAAGCGTATATGATTATATAAGTTTATAAGCCAAACTGTAATTTCTAAGTTTTTATAAGTTTATAAGCCAAACTGTAATTTCTAAGTAGTTGGTTTGACAATGAAGTTCTTGTGTCACATGTACAAATGCTATTAATTATATGACAAAGGTGTTTTTAAGGGTATAAGGAGTCGTCCCAGAAACCTAAGATTTTTTTTATGTGACAGTTAGGTCAGATTATAATTACCCACTTTTCTTAGTTTTCTCCTGATTTTCTCAGATTACGCGGTGTGTCCTAGTTTTCCCCAAAATGATAAAACGTTAATATATAATTAGAAATAAACCGAATTTTAATATATTTTGTAGTTTAAGTGTTTTTTATATTTAAAACTAAATTTTATATTATTTAAAACTAAAACAAACTTGAGGTGTCTTCTTAAAATTAGAACTAAATTCTGAAATTATTTAAAACTAAAACAAAAGTAAGGGGTCAATTTAAATTAAAATAACTAAAATGCATTATTTAAAACTAAAACAAACTTGAGGGGTTTGCAAGTTCAAAAATAAACCCTTAACCTCCTTCTTCCTCTTTCACTGACAAAACAGAAGAAACTATAAAAATACACACGCCATTCACACACACAATCATCTCCCTGGTCACCGGTGAATGTTCCCCTTGAGCCAGTGAGATAAAAACTCCCTGGATCCGGGGGTGGTGTTCCCGGACGTGGTCCAGTTTCTCCATCCCCTCCCCGGCTCCCACTTTGCATACCCTAAGGGGACGTTCTGGTGATTAAGTAATGTGTTTCGTTTTTAAAGAATGAGAGTTCAAACCATGTACTATATGGATATTAGAGTATTTATCCTAGAAAATGAGGAATAGGAATTGTCATTGAAAAAAAAATTATATGACAAAAGTATCCAGGTTACTTACCTCATGCACCATCAATTGTTATGCTTATTTTCATCTTGGTGAAAACACGATCATCAATAATTTATAGTGGAATATTCCAACCAACATAAATATCTCATAAGTAAATTACTATCCCGAATCATATAAAACTCCTTTCAATCAATAAATTCAAAGTGGTCCAATCTTTATAGGAACTACTTTCATCGAACTTGCTTATCTTTGTTTCGAAGACTGTATACTAGAGTTATAGTATAGTATACATAAATGTTTAAATTGTTATGTGGTATTTTTTATTGATTTGTTTTTTTTTTTACCTTTTCTAAGTAGACTAGAGTTAATAAAATTCGGAAAGATTGATTAGATGATATCATACAACCCTTATATACAACTGACATGACAATGTAATAGACCTGGGCTTTATATCTAACAACTAAGCTCTATTTCAAATATTTTATAAAATGGTCTAATAATGTAATAGACCTCAGTTTTATACCAAGCAACTATCAAATAGTGTATATAATTAAAAAATAACGTAAATAAATCGGTCTAATAACCTAATCGGTTTTACATAATAACATAACCATATACTTTTTCACCTTATTACTTCATACATAACTAATGATACATCAAAAATATGATATGAGAAGGCTTATGAACTCACCTTGATGGCTAGAGGTTCCTAACTAGTGAAAGTCACCAACTACTTAACCTTTTATTTATATATCAGAATCCAAGTGTTCTTTTTTCATCATTTTATGTTTTGAGGGGCATGTTCGTATTTGTAAGAGTGTGTTTATCTGGTTATCTATTGGTTCTCTATTAGTTGAAAGATACACATTTCATTTCAATGATTAGACTCATATGATGAGATTGTTATTGTTATCAGGTTAATTAGTTGGTGACTTTAACTAGTTTTTTTTAATCTTGTTGACATTGTTGTTAGTTTATCACGAGTAACAAAATACTAAATGAAAATGATGTATTCTCATTTATGCTTGGAGGTGAGACTTCCCCAAGATAATACATTTTTTTAATAAACTAAAGGCTTCATTAAACCCTAGTCGAATTCAAACCCCATGTCAAGTATTCAGTATATACTTTTAGTATTAATGAAATGCTAGTCTAGTGGTATGTGTATACCCTCTTACACAAATAATATGAATTAAAGCTTTTAAAAGTGTAAGGTTAGATGGTATTTAAATATAAAAAATTAATATTCAATTTTTTAACCATTTATGATTATCCATATTTTTTTTGTTTTGATGGCATTCATTTTATGCATTTTATAATATTGAATCAAGATTTTGCCGAAAGGGTTCAGTGATCGACTCTATATCCCACCCTCACCCAACAATAATAACTAACATAAACACATTAGATTTTTTTGTTAAAATTACGTGCTCTTCGAAATCACAGAGAGCCTGTGAAAAGGTTCTCCCCCACACCATCATAGCCTCCACTTACTCAAATAGTTATAGTTGAAAATGAGTCCAATTATATATTTGTTTCATATATTATGCTAATGTTATAAAAACATATATTATGCTAATGTTGTAAAACATATATTATGCTAGTGTTAGAAAAACATCATTTGACTTGGCAGTACATTAGTTGATTTGTAGCCGAATTGGTAATATTTACATAATATAAATTAGCAATAAGTTAAGACATTGAGCTGTTGTACCTTATGTTTTGGAGGTTTTAAAAAAATTAATATTTCACTTTAAACCTCCAAAGTACTAGATTTTGTAGTTTTAACCCAAAAGTTTTTAGTTTTTTCAATTTAACCTCACAAATTTTTTACTTTCAACTTTGATCCCCTATATTTTTCATATTTTGCAAAAATTTTCGTTTTACGTTTAGTTTTAAATTTTGTGAGTTAACACGGCACAATGTGTGTGTGTGTGGTTCAACGATTTCACGTTTCGTTATACGTTTCGTACTAAATTTTGTGAGTTAACATGGCGCAACGTACGTGTGTGGTTTAGTGTATTTACGTCGTCTATTTTTTCCCGTTTAATAAGTTCGTCACAACGCGTGAGTCCTAAATCGAAATAGTTATTATTTTCTATGTTTTATATGTGGGTCTAATTTCTCCACGTTAAGACGCCGCAACTTCAATGTTGGTGGTCATTGGCTATAGTGTGGCATTGGTGCTATTTGTCACAATTTTACGCCACAGTCGCAACGTGCGAGGATTAATACGATAGGTTGTTTATATATATACAAGTCATGTAACGTAGTAATTATGATACCGTTAATTGTATTTAGCTTATTTGGTGAATTACTTATTAAAGTACGCGGGTCAATCTTCTGGTTTTAATTAAATAAATAAATAAAGATAATATTATTAATTTAATATGAATAATATAGTATAACACCATTTACAAAATAAATTTATAATATGCATATAAAACAAACCGAGTTTAAGATTTAAACATTACGTTTAAAACGTGCTAAACTCGAACTCAAGTTCCTTTGAATTAAAAAGCTAAGCTCAGACTTACTTTAGCTATTTTTAACTCAGGTAGCTACCTACACTTATAATTAATCGAAGCAGGAAAGACATCAATGATCAACTAACATACATAAAATACCCAAACCCAAAGACATCAATTATCAACTCACGTACATAAAATCCAAAATTAAAGGATTTATCTCCAAGAACTAAATAAACTACTTGATATATATATATATATATATATATTTTTTTTTTGAGTAAATTGCACAAAACATCCTTTATGTTTCCTCAAACTTGTAGGTTCCAGCCTTAATGTTTAAAAGTTGCTAAAAACAGCCTTTAAGTTTATTTTTGTTGTGAGTTCAATCCTTTACGGCTAACCACGTTATTTTCTTCAGTTAAGTTCCCTCACATGCATAACATGTGAGGGTATATTCTGGTTGGTCTTCCACCCATTCAATTATAAAAAAAGAATATTTAAGTTTTAACCTAGTTTAAACAAAGTTTGGTAAAACGTACGCGAGTACAGAGGAGCACGATTACCGTTTGATAGTGTTTAAGTCTAACTTGTGGCGTCCTAAGCGTCACCAGTTGCTGGATCCGACTACTGAACACGGTGTTACGAAGTTCTCTGATTTGACGGCATCGGAGTTCCGTGAGAGGTATCTAGGGTTGAAGAGTCGTTTGTCGTTTCCGTCTGATGCGAATAAGGCGCCGATTCTTCCAACTGATGATAATCCTGAAGAGTTTGATTGGCATGATCAAAATTTGTGTTAATCTTTACAGCTTAGTGGGCTAGCTTAACAAGATTCTATCTTAATTCCGGGTTCGCGGAATCCGGCAAAGTCGCCGGAGGAGGGTGTTTGGCTTTTAAAAGTTTGGTTTTATTGCATATTAGTCCCTGCGGTTAGAATTTTTTTAAAATAGGTTAAACCTTAAATATTCTTTTTTCTTATAATTGACGTGGGTGGAAGATCAACCAAAATGACGAATATACCCTCACATGTTCTGCATGTGAGGGAACTTAACTGAAGAAAATAACGTGGTTAGCTGTAAAGGATTGAACCCACAACAAAAATAAATTTAAAGGTTGTTTTTAGCAACTTTTAAACATTAAGGTGGAACCTGCAAGTTTGAGGAAACATAAAGAATGTTTTTTGCAATTTACTCTATTTTTTTTAAAGAAAGAAATTGATGAAATCAAAACCCATGGGAAAAATAAACACAGACATACATGACGATTTTAGATAAATATAAACTATTTTTGGTCAATTTGTTACTCGTATACTTCACGCTACCCTTTCCCCTCACAATTACACGTCATCAATACACTCACATTAATAAATAACATCATCACTTTCGGTGTAACATAAGAGTAATATTGATCACATACCTTTTATATGCGCTATGTTTAAGAGTTTATTTAAATATAAAACATTTTAGTGCATGAGCCTAACGGAACTATAATGATGAAGTAAAAATTTACGATATCCGAACAATTAATATAAACTCTAATACACAAACTAAATATAAAAAAATGAACAAAAGATGTGTTGATAAGACATCTCAACTCAAACTAATCAATAATCATAATCAAACACCAAAATTATTTACTACTTCAAATTACTTTGGAATTTAATACGTATAATTTACCAACTTATTACCCCGTAATTTAATACGTATAATTTACCAACTTTCTTATCACTCACAAAACCACTATTCATTTTTCTTTTCTTTTCCACTTTTACAATTTTTTCACAAAGAAATTTTCATGTTTAGCCTTTATATTTTTCAACTTTAATAACTTGTCTCAAATAACTTTTCATCTATAACCCAAAACTTTTTTAGTTTCAACTTTGATCACAAGATATTTTTTTATGGTTTAACTGCCCGTGTCATAACGCGTAGTCCTAAGTCAACTTAGTTATTACTTTTTATGTTTTATGTTTTAGACCTTTTGATCTAACATTTATGAGTTAACACACAATAATATATGAGCGTGATTTAACCGTTTTACATGTACCTTTGTTTGGTTTAACTGTCACGTCCCAAACCCATGAATTCTAAATACTAGTTAATTTTTTTTTAGAGAAAATAGAAAGAAAACAAAAGGTAGGTCAACAAGCCAAAATGGAACGGCACAGAAGAACCCAATACTCTGACGCCACATACACGGCCATCCAACTTCCCCTCATTCATGTGTATATAAATATATATCACACTTATGACCTATCTATCTCATTCAAATATAATCCCACAAGCCCACAAAATCAGAAAAAAAATACATATCACTAGAATCATCATCATCATCATCTGTATAAATTCTGTATCAGTTCAATGACTTCCTCAAGATCACAGGTGTGTTACACGGATGCAGCGCGTTTGTACTGCATCATATTTCTCGTACTTATCGTCTTGTTAGGATCCGTTACAAACAACGAGTATCTGATCAAGAAAGTGAACCCGGAGGTGGGTAACGCTTGCGACGAGATATATGTCGTCGAAGAAGGTGAAACGCTGCATACTATTAGCGATAAGTGTGGTGACCCGTTTATCATAGAAGAAAACCCGCATATTCATGACCCGGATGATGTATTCCCTGGGCTTGTCATCAAGATCACCCCTTCTGGTGTACGTAATTAGAAAAGGATATAGTTCACACACGAAAGTTTTACTTTTTTTCATTTCACACTATGAAAATAATAATTATCTTTGTTATCAGGTATAAACCTATTTTCTTTGTACACGGAGATTTGTTCTTTTTTTATTTTATTTTAAAAGCTAGCCTAGTTTATACAAAGAGACATATTTGAGTTTGAACTAAATGCGTTATAAATGCAAACTATAGAGACTATCTAAGAGCATTCACATCCAACCCACAAAAAATATACATACATTCCACTAAAAAACAACTCCTATATCAATATATTTTCACTAAAAACAAATATTTTCTCTCTCTCCTTTTCAATTAAATAATATTTTTATGCCTCTATCATTATATTTTCCTTTTCCTTCAGTCACAATCACTTTCAATTTATATTAAAAAAGTATAGGGGTGAACAGTGTCCCCCCAAATATACAGATGAACAGTAACATTTCCTCTCTTCTCCACTCACAATCACTTTTTATCCTCTTTATAATTTAAAAACCACACACACATAATTTGATTCCCAGGATGTGAATGCCTTTTGAAAAGTTAAGGACCAAAACCAAAATTTTGATGAAGCACATAGACTATTCATGTACTTTACTCTTTTATGCGAGGTTGATTGGTTAGAAAAAGGGGAAAGGAAAATCAAATAAGAGAATAATGGCTGTCGAATTAATCAATAAACCGATTATGTTTTTTAAGAACTTATTTTTTCTCTCGGAAATGGTTATGTATGTATAAATAATTGAATTAATCGAACCGCAGCTAAAAGTAACATCTATTAATATATTTATAATAATTTATTAGGAAAAGTCTAAAATACAATAGTCCTTAGCTTGCGATGCGTACACATAATGTGCGTAATTATGAATATAACATGTGATTTTTTTTGTGATCACATGGGTGATTATGGTTTTTGTTCATTCGTGACTATGATTTTTGTTCATGCGTAACTATGGTTTTTTGTTCATACGTGATTAGAGTTTGAGTTTTATAACATACGTAATTTACTATCGTGCGCATCGCATGTTAACCTTCCCCTAATTTGTTTATATAATAAAAAAAGTATTGCTATATTATTTTGGATTTCACATATTAATATTTGTCCTTCATTCTTCTTGACAAATTAACGCCCTTGTTTAATTTTCATTTCATCCAAAATACAATTAAATTTATTAGCTAAAAGAGCTTGAATCGATCCATGTCTAAATTAAGCGGAAGGTTAACTAAATTCAGGAACCATCTTTTTAACCGAACCATAAAGAAAATTACATAAGAACGGCAGATAAACAGGCAACAAGTTACGCCGCAAGTTCGAGATTAAAAGTAGTGTTCTTCCTTAAATATATTTTACGCAGAAAGCTTCCAAGTAAACGCAATGAAATAAAAGAGTGTAATAACAACCCGTTTTGTCTTAAGCTGGACCAATTATGGCTTTTCAGTGGGCCAATTAATAATATAAGGCCCATGATGTTTGCAAACATAAAGCACGAGTAATAACTAAGATTAGGCCCCACTATCTGCAACGGTTATATGAACTCGGTATAAGGTCAACCGTCATGGAGTACTGGAGTACTATATAATTTAAGGTTACATGGTATGAGCCGACGAAACCCAAAAACCAAACCCGGCGTGAACGATTACGAGACCTAACCAAAACTGTTATATCCATGTATTCATGGGTTGTAACAAACAGACTGATTTGGGTCATATTGACCACAGAGGTTGAAAAAAAATCTCTCGTGTGCGTTTACAAAACTTTAATTAGGGGTGTTCATGAGCCGATCCAATCCGAGAGAGGGTGTGCTCGTGCTCGAATTGAATTACAACCGATCTGATCCGATCAAATCGAATTTGGCAAAACCGAGCACAAAAGTGATGCTCGATCTCGGATTGAATTTGAATCGAGCGGATCGTTTTCGCTCGGTTTTTCTCAGCACCGAAATTAAAACATGTGTAGCAACACAAAAAAAAAAACTGAAATCAAGACTATTACAAAGCTGCATTCAACAAAAACAAATCCTACCGTGAGAAAAGATTGGATCCTCAACAATCGAACATGAGCAGCAGCGAGGTATGTGGTAGGAGGTATGTAGCAGGAGATTAAGTGCTGATTTGAATTTTTAGGAATTAGGGTTAGCTTTTGGTATTGAGGTGGGTTGGTATGTTTCTTGGGCTACTGTAGCAGGAGATTAAGTGCTGATTTGAATTTTTAGGAATTAGGGTTAGCTTTTGGTATTGAGGTGGGTTGGTATGTTTCTTGGGCTACTTATCTATATAACTATGACTATATATATATATATATATATATATATATATATATATATATATATATATATATATATTATTTAATAAAATAATTCGAGCGAAACCGAGCGATCGACGAGAGAGCGGACCTTTGCTCATGCTTGGCTCGTTTTCAAATCGAACCGAGTCAAGCGGCTCATTTACAAACTGAGCGGGAATCGAACAAGCATTTTTCGGGCATTTTTCGAGCGATCGTCGAGAAGTTTGGACAGCCCTAACTGTAATGGGCCAATTTCTACTTGTAACAATTCAAAGTTATTCGGTGGGCCTGTGGCGCATAGTCCATCAAAGTTAATTGTAGTCCATTTGATGTGGATCAAAGATTACTTCATGGAGTTACATCGGTGGACTTTGGTGCAACACAAATTCAATTTGGTACTATTTCACTGATTAATCATAAGGAGGTGAGAGACTCCACAACCCAATAGACCTGGGATGAGACGACGAAGGTGGACTATTTGAGCGGGTCAAATTGAATGTGAACAAATCTCGAGTGGCGTTGGTTTGGAAGCAACCTAGTGGCGTTGGTTTGGAAGCAAAACTCCCTACGACCTAGTGGCGTTGGTTTGGAAGCAAAACTCGAGTACAAGTTTTTTTTTCAAAGAAGGGGAGTATGATGCAAAAACACTTTATCTCCAAGTTTGATTTCATTAAAACGATAGTAATTATCTTTTTGTAGAACTAAAATAACAAAACAAACTAATTCTAAATATGAAACAATGTGACAAAAAGAATTATAAAACATTTATGTGGCTAAATTTATAAAATGTTGCAAAAATAAATCTACGAAGATAAAACCATGTACATGTAAATCTAGCTCTTTACAGTCTAGTCTATATTGTCATCTTAAATGTAAACTAACACCACAACATGAAAGACTATACAAAGTTTAAAGTAAATCATCTACAACTAAAACACTAAAATGATTTAAGGGTTGTTTGTTTACCTCTTAATGAGGCTCTTAATGGTTCAGAACTCTTACTGGTTCAGCACTTAATGGTTCAGGCTGTTTGTTTCGTGAGCATATGTCTGAATGGTTCAAACATTTGCCTCTAAATGGTTAAGCATTATATAGAGTCTAAATGGTTAAGACATCTAATTTGAATTGGTCAGATGTTTGCCTCTGAATGGTTAAACATTATACTGGCTCTTGATGGTTTAGACATCTTACTGGTTCAACACTTAATGGTTCAGACCTCTTACTGGTTCAGCACTTAACCATTGCCAAACAGCCCCTTAATATTGTGATGTAACATTACTTGTCACCTTATTTTAGAACAACTTCGGTTTCCAAATTCCATTAAATACAAAGTGTTTATATTTTTCTTTTTTCAGCATTAGTTATCGATTAATCAAAATTTGGAAAATGAATATATAACATATGAATAAAACAACTAATAAGGTTGTTAAATTATCATAAAAGATAAGAAAAAAAAGCTAGAAGGTATTACATTGGTTTGAACATTCAACTTGTGCATTTATCTAACAATTTTTTTTAAAACATTAACTCTTATTAAACCAAATTTATTATAAAAAACACTAACTCTTATTAAGTTGTTTTAGTTGTTAATATGCTGGCATAATTAATTAGTTTAGTTTATTTATAAAGTATATTTTTAAATATATTCACTTCCATTCTTTGCAGTTACTTCTATATTGATAAAAAAAATAGTTTATATCCGTAGATATTTTCAAGTGCGACCAAATTCTGTTATCTAATAATACTAACGCGTCAATGGTCTTCATATAAGCCAAGTTTTTTTTTTCTTATGAATAATTATATAAAGAGAACTTTATTTTTCTATTTTAATATATGGATGGGAAAATTGCAAGGGATAAGGGGAAGTTCGTGTCGTCACTAGAATTAAGCCAATATTGTTTTCTTATTATCTACTTCACTGCATTCTTGTTTCAATCATGGATTACAACACCTTCATTTCCCCATTTATGTTTGCTATCATAGTCTTTTTTGCTTCTTCTTCAACCTCCTAAAAACATACGTACTTATTTTTGTGTCTGCATGTTATTGGACTAAAACTATAGCAAGGTATGAGACTTGTCGCACATCGGTTTTATGGCAACCAATGTGGGGTTTATATACCAAATGGGCTCTTTTGCCAACAGACTACTCTTTTGGGTTGAGTTCTCTTGTTTGATATGTAACACACATGCAACATGTTCATACATTAACTAAATTTTATTCTTTGTAGCTCCATATTCCACATTTGCTAGAGACGCCACCCAAGCTCCGGTGGAGACATCCTACGACTACATCATAATCGGCGGTGGAACATCCGGTTGTGCATTGGCCGCCACACTTTCACAAGCCTCGAAAGTTCTAGTACTTGAAAGAGGTGATTTGCCTTACGGCATTCCCTCCGTCAACACCATTAATGGCTTTTTTGGAACGCTAGCCGACCTTAGTTCCACGTCGGCCTCTCAAACCTTTGTGTCCACAGACGGGGTGATTAACCACAGGGCTCGCGTATTGGGCGGTGGGTCCGCCCTGAACGCGGGCTTTTTTACCTGGGCGAGTACTGACTTTATCAACAAAGCCGGGTTGGACGCTCAGCTAGTGAAGGAATCCTACGAGTGGGTCGGAAAGAAAGTGGCGTTTGAGCTCAACGTGTTGGCGTGGCAGGCCGCAGTCAAAGACGGGTTGTTGGATGCCGGAGTGTTGCCGGATAATGGGTTTAGTTATGAACATATTTACGGAACTAAAGTTGGTGGTAGCATTTTCGACCAAAACGGGAAGAGACACACGGCTGCCGATTTGTTAGAGTATGCTGAGCCAAGTAACATTACCGTATATTTGAATGCAACCGTGCACCAAATATTATTCGAAACCAATGGTAACCACATTAATCATTTTTGGTTCGGGCCAAAACATGTTTGCAATATTACCGTATACTTGAATGCAACCGTTATTCGAACCCAATGGTAACCACATTAATCATTTTTGGTTCAAACCAAAACATGTTTGAGTCAGGTTATCAAAAATTAATATGTCCGTTACGCTTAAAAGATAATTATTATTATTTATATATATATAGTTTATCAAGTTCTTAGCTGCAATGTCTATTTTTACTTTTGATTTTGGCCACCAATGTTTAGTTTGGTGGTCAAATATGCTCCTCCAACTTTATTTTTTTGTTGTCTTTTAGTGAAATAATTTATTTCTTTTCACTAAAGTTTTAGAGCTGTCACTTTTGCCCTGCGTTTTCTAAAAAAGTGTATTCGATCTCTTTGATACTCCCCACTTCCTATTAATGTTGGTATAAGTTTGAGTTTGAACACCAAACTTTGTTTGGTGGTCACATTTGCTCCCTTAAGGTTTTTGTCATCTTTTAGTGAAGGGGTTTTCTTTTTCCCCTCAAGTTTCAAATTTGTCACTTTTGCTCTCCCCTTTTAAAATTTTTATACATTATCTACTTGACCCCCTCAACTTGCTAATACATGTCGATAAAAGTTCGACATCGTCTACGTTTTTTTGTCACGTGAGTCACTTGGTGCTATTAATTCGTGTTATAGTTTTACACTTTTTCCTGATTTTGGTCCATTTGCTGCAACGCAGCGAGATCAATTCTCGTTATTTCTTAATAATAATTTTGAAGCTTGTGCATCTTTTTTTTTGGTATGGTGTAGAGCTAAGGGCCCGAGGAGTATTGTTCGTGGATATGATAGGGGATAAGCATATGGCAGTTTTAAACGAAGGGTCATTGATGAACGAAGTTATATTATCAGCCGGCACACTTGGGAGCCCACAATTGCTAATGTTGAGTGGTATTGGGCCTGCTGAACATCTAATGGGCCATGGAATTAAGGTGTTGTTGGACCAGCCCATGGTTGGACAGGGCTTATCTGATAACCCAATGAATCTAGTATTAGTCCCTTCACTAGAACAAGTAGAGATTTCATTAATTGAGGTTGTGGGTATTACCCGATTTGGAAGCTTCATCGAAGCCGCTAGTACCCATATTAGCTTGCCATTGCTCCAAAATATTGGACTTCTTTCTAACCAGGCATGTATAAAAGTATAAAACATCCAAAATTAACTTTATACATACATTATACATACATTTTAAATGTTAGTTTGGGTGCAAGTAATCTTTTGATTTTGTTACAATATATAGACCACAATTCTTGACAAGATCAAATCCATCATCGGGCAACGCTTTGACTTGGATCTATCAGGACTTAACGGCGGATTGATCCTTGAAAAGGTGAGGGGCCCACTCTCTTGTGGCAATCTCGAGCTCGTGACAACAAATCCGGATGAAAATCCTAAAGTCACATTTAACTACTTCAAAGACCCTGGAGACCTTCAAACGTGCGTTGAGGGCTTGGAAACAATTGTAAAGGTGTTGGAATCGAAACCACTGTCAAAATTTCGTGTTCCTTTGTTATCGGTTCAAGATTTGTTTGCTTTGGTGGTTGCTTTGCCGTTAAATTTGAGATCTAGACATTTGAATACCTCATTTGACTTAGAGCAATATTGCAAAGACACGGTCATGACCATATGGCATTACCATGGAGGGTGTCAGGTTGGTAGAGTTAATGATCACAACTATAAAGTTATTGATGTTTCTGCACTACGTGTCATTGATAGTTCAACCCTTCGAATTCCCCTGGAACAAATCCTCAAGCTACTATAATGATGCTCGGAAGGTATATATAGTTATAATTCTAAATACAAATGAAAACCACTAAATATATACTAACCATTTGTATTCACTTGTGAATATGCTATAATATTTTTATAGTTATGTAGCATATTCAATAGTAAATATATTTACAAGTAAAATGTAGCATATTCAATATTCAATAGTAAATATGTTTACAAGTAAATACACTACTATTATAATGATTTAGATGAATACATTTATCTATAATCAATGAGAAAAAGTTAGTTAGATATTTGAATGATATATCATCATATAATCAGTAATATCAACTAAGAATGTTTTTTATTTATTGTATGCGCCATTCAGGTATATGGGGATAAAAATGCTACGAGAAAGATCGGCAATTCAAAAGAAGTAGGATCGACAATTCAAAAGTAGGATACGTGCCAGGGAAAACACATAAGTTTGCGTTTCAAATAAATTAATATATAAAATTGGGTATATAATAAACATGCTATAAATGCAAATTGTTATATAGCCCAATCCCAATGTTTATGGGTTTAAGGTTTAATTGTAGAGAGATGATCATAAGAAAATTAGATATAAATGAGAAAACTAAAAAACTAACTAAAAAGCATAAAAAACATACAATTTTTTTTTACAATTTTTTTGTAAAAAATCGCTGTTTTTTATGTATAAAAAATTTTCAAAAAAAAAACTTGTACTGCACATGTGCAGTATACGTGTACTACACATGTGCATTATGTGTATATGTTGCACATGTGCATGCATTTTTTTTATTTTTTGAAAGTTTTTTTATATAATATTTATAGCGATTTTTAAAAAAAAAATTGATATGTTTTTTGGCTTTTTTTAGTTAGTTTTTTGGTTTTCTCATTTAAACTAGTTTTCTCATGATCCATCCCCTCTAATTGTATTGGTATATATATATATATATATATATACGTACTAATAAATAAAAATCTTTTTTTTTTGACACGTGTCAATCTCTGTTGCCTCGTTATCTTAATTTTATTTTTTCTATTAATAATATATATATATATATATATATATATATATATATATATATATGTATATTAAATAATAGTTTAACTAAACATAATTTAGATAAGGATGATAATTTTTTTATCAGACTTGAATTAATAATCTCGTTATCTTATTTTTCAATTTATTTTTTCCTATTAGACAATAGTTTAACTAAATATAATTTAGATAAAGATAATAATTTTTTTATCAAACTTTAAATTAATAATAATATATAATTTGTATTTGCTCATTCTTTGTAGGAGATAGAGGAAGTTTTATTTTTTCCCTTTGTAGAACCAAGAAAATATATAAATTTTTATTCTCATTTAAATTAATTTAGTTAAATTATTTTTTAATACTATTATTATTTAATATTTAATAGGATACATAATTTTTTATCAAATCATAAGCTTCATGGATCTCTCTTATTTATTTACTAGTTTAAAACCACGGGGTATTACACGGGTTGCATAAATGTAATATTATATAATAAATAGTATAAAAGATATATCTTGAAAAAACTCTTATATTGCACGTGTGGAATAAAATATAATATCATATGATAACACTAACTATCGTCAAGATTTATCTTTTAAAATTATAGCAATGCGTCAAATAACACTTACAATTATAGAATCATATGCCCGACCTAGAATAAGTATTCAATTCTAGTGACAAAATAAGACAATAATATATTATTAAATATATCAAATGGGAACCTTTGATTCCTAATTTACTATAATTTCAATCACCGAACTTCAAAGTATATATATATATATATATATATATATATATATATATATATATATATATATATATATATCTACTCATAATACTAAATTTTTGTTTAAAATTATTTGTAGAAAAACAAATATTTATTCTTATCTTATTTTTTAAAATTACTTTTATTATTTAATATGACATAATAAAAATAAATGTCTATCCTTATCTTAATTCTTATTAAAATTATTTATAGAAAAACAAATATTTATTCTTATCTAATACTTTGTTTAAATTATTATTATTATTTAATATAAAAGATAAATAGGAAAATAATGTGAGAAAGCATCAGAAAATGACACGTGTCCATAAAATATTTTTATTTATTAGTATAGTAAGATTATTTCTTTTATTTTTTCGCTTATTAATAATTATTTACTATTTCATTGGTTCTACCATGTGTAATACACATGTTTCTAACCTAATAATAATTAAAATAACAAATTAAAATTTTAATAAGTAAATAGTACATCGAATTTATCATTTAAATAAATATCTTGAGGAGCGTATGTATTAATTGATTATATTATATTTATTTAACTCGTACAATATACAATGGTATTTAAAGATATAACTATATTGCTCACTATATAAAATTAAATTTATGCAACCCGTATAAAACACGGATTGTAAACTAGTAACTTAAATTTGAGCACCTGACGTGTTATAGCCTAATTTATTTTTCCTTACTTGTTCCCTTATTTTTCAATTTATTTTTCTTAAAGCATGTACTACTATGTCAACATGCTTACTTTGTAACTAGCAGTTAATGAACAACTGAATTTGAATTTTATCTTTTTGTCACGATATGCAAATACACTAATCCCTATCGTGCAAAGCGCGTAATCGAAACGTCTAGTTAACATATGAAAATTTATTGTCGTTATAAATCATGGGGATCTTTCCTTTCTATTAATTCACAAAAAAGATTTAATTATATAAACTCATTATAGCTTTGGGTACAATTAATCAATGCGCGCTTCATTTTTCATTTTGGTTTATTGGTACATCGCCATTGTTCATATATTTTTAGTTTTACCAACTTTGGTTTGTTGGTAACGGTTAAAATTCAACTTCTTCACATTTTTCACATCTAATAGTTTTTAATTTTTGTCATATACATTTTTTTCATTGTTTTATATTATGTTTCGGTCTAGTTTTTTTATACTTTTTACCCTAACACTTTCCATTTTTAACTTGGATCCAATATACTTTTCATCCTTTAAAAATGTGTCTATTTTACCTTTCAAACTAAATTTTGCAACGCGTGTATGTAGTTCAAAGTTTTTATGTTATTTTGTTTTGCGGCTGAACGGCTCTGTCGCAATGCGCGGGTTCTAAGTCGACTTAGTTATTCTTTTATAGAGTAAATTGCCATTTTCGTCCCTGAGGTTTGTGCACATTTGTCATTTTCGTCCAAAATGACACTTTAGTACCATTTTTCCCCCACGTTTGTAACTTTTTGTCATTTTCGTCCAAATGCCTAACTTAGTTACTTTATAACGTTAGATGGGTTATTTTTGAAAGAGTAAATTGCCATTTTCGTCCTTGAGGTCTGGGCACATTTGCCATTTTCATCCAAAAAAAAACACTTGTAACTCCGGCACCGTCTCCGGCACAACCTGCAACTCCGGCATCGTCTCCGGCACAAACCTACAACTTCGGCACCGTCTCCGGCACAACCTGCTACTCTGGCACCACCTACAACTCCGGCAGAACCTGCAACTCCGGCACATATCTACAAGTCCGACACCGTCTCCTGCACAACCTGCAACTCCGGCACAAACCTGCAAGTCCGGCACCGTCCCCGGCACAACCTGCAACTTCGGCGCCACCTGCAACTTCGACGCCACCTGCAACTCCGGCAGTTGCAGGTTTGTGCCGGAGTTACAGGTGGCGCCGGAGTTGCAGGTTTGTGCCGGAGTTTCAAGTTGTGCCGGAGTTGTAGGTGGTGCCGGAGTAACAGGTTGTGCCGGAGACGGTGCCGGAGTTACAAGTGTCATTTAGACGAAAATGGCAAATGTGCCCAAACCTCAGGGACGAAAATGGCAATTTACTCTTTAAAAAATAACCCATCTAACGTTATAAAGCAACTAGGTTAGACATTTGGACGAAAATGGCAAAAAGTTACAAACGTGGGGGGCAAAATGGTACCAAAGTGTCATTTTGGACGAAAATGACAAATGTGCCTAAACCTCAGGGACAAAAATGACAATTTACTCTTCTTTTGTATTTTTACGATTTAGTCTAATTTTTTCAAGTTAACACGCAACGTCTATTGTTGGTTTGGTTTAACGAACCCCTCACAAAACGCGTGTTCTAAATACTAGTGGTTGATTAAATTGTAATTAACGTTTGTTAAAATAAACTAATTTATCATAAAAAATTATAATAGTATAGATAACTTTAATTTTAGTTCTTTTAACTTATTTAACGAAAATCTCTTTTGTCTACGAAAGGAACATGGGTATCGTTACTTTTTTTAACTTGAAAATCCCTTTTGCCTACCGGCACTGTGTTTAGCGCATCTTGTTTCATCATTCAGGTATAAGAAGTTTTATCATTGGTTTAGTGTTTTAGGATTTATGTGCAAAATTGTCAATAAAATGCAACAAAGTTTGATAACTGTTCTAGTTAATTCACTAGAACTTTTTTTTGTCTCTTTAACGTCACTGAAGTTTTATTTCTTATTCTAATGCTATGTAATTATCAGGTTTCCAGGTTACCAAAGGATATATCAGGTTTTATATATACAGACATGGATTTATAATGATCAAAGTTTTATTATAAAATTAATAAACTAATTATTTTTAAGTTTAGAAAAAAAATATTATTTCTTAAATCATAAAATTATATTATTTTAGTGTGTAAAGTTAAAAATAGTGAACAATTGTTTTAACTGAGATTTAATTCCATGAAATTCACAAATTAATTGAATAAAAATAGAAAAAAAAAAGCACAGATGTTAAAAACCTGATGAACAACCAATAGAGTAGTGCATCACTTTGATATTTACTTTCATGAAATTCACAATTCGACGAATCCCAAAATCGATGAATCCCAAAATGATTAAAAGTGGATCAATGATTTTTGATTTGGTCGTCACCGGTATAGGGTTTTTGGGGTTAAATTATGTTTTGATTTTAATAATAATATCAAATAGGTGTTTAAAGAAAATACAAAATAAAAGAAAAAAGTGGTGGTAACCTCGTGACATGGTAATTATACATTATTAAAACACCAAATCAAAGTTAAGTTACTTTAGAAAGAAAAAAAAATGTTTGGATGACTTAATTGAAACAATTGACAAACTTGGTTACGGCATTTTCACATAAAATTATTGATTCTGAAAGAGTTCCAACAGTTAGTACAATAATCCATAATAAACCATTTGCAATAAAAGTTAACACGATTCGGGACATACTACGATTTGCGGATACAAATGAAGATCCTATAATGTTTGATGGTGATGTTATTCAAGGTTGTTTTCGTCGAATGAAATATGATGGGAATGCGGTTGAATCAAAACTCATAAAATCCAACTTGTCCGTGCAGTGGAAGTACTTGATGCATGTTTTGATACATTGCGTATCACCAAGAAAAGGGGGTTACAACGCATGTAGGATTTCGGTTCAATGTGCTATGGTGGCGTTGGTTTTGAACATGCCTTTCAACTTTTCACAAATCATATTCAATCACTTGAAGGAAAACATTACAACTCCTCAACATAAGTTTTTAATGTATCCAAGATTTCTTCAGTTGATCATCAATGCCCAATTGCCTAGTATTTCAAAAGTTAAAGCCAATAAGTTAAAGATTAGGCATATGACTCGCATCACTTTATCTAATATGCTGTGTTACAGAAAGAAAACTAATCCTCCATATAAGAAAGCTCCTCCTCCAAAAAAAAAAAAAAAAGAATCACTAACCCTAATTATGTTGCTCCTCTTGATCTTGAGTGGTTAAGGGATTTTCCTCCAAAAGTGGGTACCGGTACCGGTACCGAATATACCCAGTACGGTACGGTTCGGTACCGGTTTTTACTGGTATTTAAGGGTAAAAACCGGTACCGAAAATGTCAAAAGTGGGTACTGAATCGGTATCGAAAATGTACCCGGTTCGGTAAATTCGGTACCGCTTCGGTACCGGTACCGGATACCATTTGCTCATCCCTAGTTGACACAAATGTTGAACGTGTAGCCACAAATCTAGGATGGGTCCCACTCCAACCACTCCCCGATGCAGTTCAAATTCATCTATTGACTGTGTAGGTTTCAAGACATAATCATATATTAAATATTTTATTGCAATACTTGTGTTGAATACAGATATGAGCTACATTACCAGTTGATCACATTCGGAAAGGTTTGTTTCTTTTTTCCATCTTATTATTTATTTATATTCATCATAAGTTTCTTCAAAACTTTGAGATTTATTATATTCACATCTATAGGTATTTTGTACCAAAAGAAACCCAAATTGCAATGCTTGTCCAATGCAAGCATTATGCAAGTGCTTTTGCTAGGTTTGTATCACATTCATCCCACATCTTTACCTATTACTTAATATAGCTAAATCATCATGGATAACCAGATAAAGTTAGAAGAAACTATTTATACTTATGTTACAATAGACTATTCAAAGTCGTTACTAATATAAAGTTTTTTAATGTAGTGGTAGGCCCGCCCATCCAGGAAACAAAACAAAAGGAAGTAGTGATGTAACTTTAATCGTCCCAGCAGGTAATGAGGAACACCATTTAATGCATGGTGAAGGTCAAAGTCAAGAATGTGAACCCATAATTGAAGTCCCTCCATCTCCTGAGCCTGAAGTAGAATCAATTATTGGCGACATTGAAGATTTATGTGAGTCTAATGATGATGAAATCCCTACTATCAGACTTAACACCAAGGAGTTCAGGGATACTTTAGAGACTATGGACACAAATATGAATCTGACCCCCGAAGCTGACATGTCAAAAGCTCTAGTTGTCGTCTCAGCAAAAGCTGCCAACATTCATATCTCGCCAAAGAAATTTGTAGCCAAATCAAGGACTATGCACCTTGTGTATCTCTTTAATTTTAATAAGCTTTTTTTGTTGTTTGTTTTGTCTTTGTGTGCGTGTGTGTGTGTGAAAACAAGTCAATTTGTTTATTAATCTTTGTTAACGCAGCTATGAGCTCCCAGACTTCCATCCGTGTTTGGCTTGGGTAAGTATCTTAGTAAGTGCTGCTAATAGGTAGAGCCGGCCATTTTGACCCATTTAGGGGTCAATTTGGATTATGCTTGTCTCTAACGGGAAACAAATAAAAATTTTAAAAAAATATACTGCTTTAAACAAGTAAAACAAAGAAAATATAGCTTTAAGGAAACACAGGTCGACAGTAACCTTCTAAATCTTTTTATTGGACACGCTCATTACTAGTAGAAATATCCAAAATTATTGGAAAAAGCGGTTCGGCTCAACCTACCCGGACCTGATTCGACTGATACCAAAATTACCTGATATAACATGTCCATACCGAGGAGGTAATTCTTCTTCTTGTTTCAAAGTTCTCATCACATGACCCATAAACGTCTCGTGGGGAATACAAAATTTAGATATCTTCTAAACATAAAGACATGAAATCTCATTATAGATACTAGGGGTGAGCAAAATTAGGGTCGACAGGAAACCGACCCTAAATTAAACCGAAACTGACCCTAAACTAAACCAAAACCGACCCGTATTTAGGGTATTAGCTCGGTTCCAATTTATCTCCATACTTTGGGTACTGACCCTAAACTAAACCAAAACCGACCCGTATTTAGGGTATTAGCTCGGTTCCAATTTATCTCCATAATTTAGGTTGGGTCTGGTCCAAAGAAGCATTAGATACATCTCTAGTATAACAGAACTCACAACTTTTCTAGTCATTAGTTTATCAACATCTGCATTTACAAAAATACCAAAATAAAAGTTAGAGTTAATCGCACGGATGGTCCCTGTGGTTTCACGTTTTTTCACGTTTGGTCCCCAACTTTTGGAAATAACAGGTATGCTCCCTATGGTTTGTTATTTTGTTACTCAGATAGTCCTCTAACATTTACTCAGGGGACTATCCAAGTAACAAAATAACAAACCACAGGGAGCATACCTGCTATTTCCAAACTAACTAACATTTATTCAGGGGACTATCCGAGTAACAAAATAACAAACCATAGGGAGCATACCTGCTATTTCCAAAAGGTGAGGACTAAACGTGAAACCACAGGGACCATCCGGGCAATTAACTCTAAAAGTTAAATAAAATTGTATCATAATAATACTAATATGTTTTTGTCATCACAATCATTTACAAACTTGTTTGTGGAGTTCAGTATAGTGACTATCACAGACTGTCACGAAGCTATCAAAGACTGCATCAAGCATGCTAAGGATTACATCAAACCCAATCTGGATGGTTTAAGTAAAGCTGAAGTAACAAACTATTTGGATGAACTTCCCACCTACTTCACGGGATTTTTTTATCAAGATGCAGAAGATGCATCGTTTATTGGACGAGAATCACAAAGAGTTCATAAAAGACGTGGATGAACAAAAAAGTATTCCAAATTATCGTCTGTACTCAAAACCCAATATTTGGCTGGTGGAGGTTGGTTGTTTTAACGCAGTTAAGCGGGTCTTGTTCACGGGTTGACCTCAAACCTGACATGGACTTGAAAATCGGGTCAGACATGTGAACCCGAAAAGTTTGACCCGAAATTAACCGGTTTGACCCTAAACCTGACTTGTACTAAAAAATCGGGTCAGATATGTGAACCCGAACAGTTTGACCCGAAATTGACCCGTTTTCCCCAAAGTTCTTATTATTATTATTATTATTTTATTATTATTATTATATTTTTCACATTTTAAATTATAAAATATTAATCGAACCGAACCTATTGTCCCAAACAGGTGTATTTCTTGTTAGGTTCGTGTCGTTTAAAAAAATTACGCCTTTAGTTTTACTAATAGATGTAATGCAAAACAGATGTCTTAGCCAACCTTGAGAGGATCAAGGTGGCGTCGAAGCAGATCTCCTTTGAGAATTATACGATGCATGCGTTTGAGCTGGATGAGGTGATGACAGATTTGCAGGCAGCAGCCTGGAGCTTTTGTGGAACTATGCTTTTAAATCATCAAAACACCATAAACCTTAAAGTAAGTGTACTTGAAAGCTACTTTCTTTTTGTGTTTTTATTGTTTGTAAATGTTAGTTGGGTAGCTAATGTTATTATTTATTTCAGTATGGTGCTGCTGCTGCTGCTGCTCATGATGATTAGAGTTGTTGGTTGTTGTATGAAATAGAAAAACTTGGAAGTAGGTATGCAATTTGACTTAAATTTCTATTTTGGATGTGATACTGAATAATAGAGAGTTGGGGGTCTCCATGGCTGAACAAAATACGGTTCGGGTTCGGGTTCGGTTTTATCTGTTTATTTTTGCTCTTGTCTCAACTCCAAACCCGATTAGACAAGCTTGTTCCAAACCCATCGGGTATACAAGCGGGTTTCGGGTGAACCCGTTAATTTTAATAAATGGCCCGTTGGATATACCCAACCCAAAACCCGTCGGATATCTATTGGGTAAATGCTACACTGCAATCGGAAAAAATAAATTCATTATATAAACAAATTCATTATCTATCGGGTAAACTACTTAACAGTCTCATTATCAACCAAAAAACATTCACCTATGTATACATGTTTCTTCTCCAACAGCAAAAAAAAACTAAAAAAATTTTACTCTCTTTTCATCAAACCAAAGATAACAAGTATTTAGCGTGTATTTTAAAAGTCTATAAGGAAATAAAGGGATAGGAAATGTATCCATATATATATATAAAATAAAATAAAAAAATCTATATTGGGTATACAATCCGGTAGACAGGTATATTTTACTGTGTAATCAGGTCGGGTAAAATGGTATATCATCAAATCCCAAACCCGTCCCAAATTTGCGAAAAAAGATAAAGACTAATCCCAGACCCGTCCAAATATATCGGGTTTTGGGTTAACCCATCACGTTTGATTGTCATCCCTATTTGGTTTACCAATAATTAGTGGCAATTGGTTCCACTTGTACAACTAGTATGTTCATTACTTCCAACCAAATAGTACTGTTTTGCCTAATTTAAGACCATTACATTATCAACCGTATATTGATTAACAAACAAAATTCAAACTATTATTTTTAATAATTGTATATTGCTTGACAAACACAATTCAAACTATCAAGACGCGGTTACACACTGATTTTGATGATTGTATGTTGCTTATGAGATGCGGTTGCCTTAAGACGCAGTTAGAAACTGCATTTGATAACCGAGTCGAATGTTCATGTTTATACTAGTGTAAAATTATACAATGTTTCTATTACTTTATTACGTGTGTAGTTGTTTGTTTTGATCGCAACGTTTAATAAATAAACAACTGCGTTTGTATATTACGTGTGAAGTTTTAAAGATTTATTGAATGTGCGTAAGTAGGGATTGCATAAAAATTAAAAACCCCTGATCCTGACGGGAATACCCAAAATATGATATATCCGGACGAGCCCCGAGTATGAGACCAAATATACGATTGAAGAAATATATGTTTGGTATGTGCTAATATCTCAAGGTTGAAGAGTAGAGCCGACTTAACCGATTATAGGCGCAAAGCGAAATAAAAATCCAGGGCCCTACAACATCTCTAAAGATCATATTATAAATCAATGATTTGAAGATCTTGTAACCCATTTAGATCTAGAACAATCCTATTTAACAAAATAATTTGAAGATATTGTAATCCATTTAGATCTATAACACTCCTATTTAACAAATTATTTTATAAACCAAGAAAAGTAAGGTTCTTGTTTGTTTGATGTAATTGAAAATGGAGAATTTCACCATCAATAAAATTAGATTTCGAAAAAAAACAAACAATAAGTACTTTAAAAAAACAAACAGAAAGTATCAAGAAGTTTTGTGAACTTGTATTAAAAAAAAGAATAACAGTAAAAAAGCATTTCAGCAAGCCTTGAACCCATCTAAGCAGCTGGTCCCAGGTTTGATCGGTGCCAGCTGCAAGTTTTTTTCCTTTTAAACCTAGCTTAAAAATAAAAATAAAAGAATCTAAATTAAATGTCACGTTTCTTGAATGTCGGGAGGAAAATGACGCATTTTTGAAAATTGGACTGAAATAGCAGAAGTGAACAAACCACAGGGACGAAAATGACAGTTAACTCTTTATCATTTATAAATGTTTAAAAGTGAATTTGATTTAGCATCTCATTAACCAGGAATTCATAAAACTTACGTATTGTGGGCGAGGAGGAAAACATTAACACGATGGTTCACCCGCATGAGTTCTTTTTCAAACAAAGTTATTGCAAGTCGCCGGAAAAGTAGTGTGTGTGATGAGTGGTGCGACCAAGTAAGCCTTGGTATTATTATAGCCAATATATGGTGAATACTTTTTAGTTAAAGGTCGTTGTCAGTGGATAACAATTGAATGTACAGTCAAAGTCGTACAATAATATTTTTTCGTGATATCTTTCATGATTTCTTTTTGCCTTTAATTGATTAAAATCATCAATAGAGTAGTAAAATTATTCACAATAACATAACTAAAATCGCGTCATCATAACTAAATAGGTTGAATCCTCATTCGGGTTTAAGTTTTGCTATTTTGTTAATTATTTAAATATTATGACTTTAAACAAAACCATACTATCAGTTGTGATTTCACTTTTCACACTCCATGTAAATTGTCAAGTAGGTGTCTCTTCATTTTATACAGTTTTGACGTATCGGTTTGTGAAGGTGTATGGTCCAAAAACCTTGCGCCAATCAAGGAAACCATACCATTAATAACTTCTAAGGAAACTGCGCGCAAACTTCTTTGCCAAAATAAGATTTATTAACTTTACGCCAAGTATCCAAGAGAGGAAAGCGTCATTTAACTACCTTGCGCGGGCTCACGCAAGGTTCAAAGTTAACCTTGAACATCTCTTTGGATAAATGCTTCATTTAACTACCTTGCGCGAGCTCGCACAAGGTTCAAAGTTAATCTTGAACATTCTTGTCTGATAATGCTTCATTTCGCGCCAAGGTTCAAAGTTAATCCTGAACATTCTTGTCTGATAATGCTTCATTTAACTACCTTGCGCGGGCTCACAAGTTAACCTTGAACATTCTTGTTTGATAATGCTCCATGCACAAACCTTGCGCAGATATTTATATAAAAGCAAGCGTCCACCAAACGTTGCGCTAAGCAGCAAGGAGAAGAAGGAAGATCAGTTAATTAACTTGCGCTTCCCGCGCAAGGAAACAGTAAATCCTGAGAAACTTTCCCTTAGCAAAATCCTTGTGCAAAAGCAAAAGGAATCTTTTCTGTTATAACAGAATGTACACGTGACGAATAATAGATGGGTAACAGCTGTGAAACCTTCTAGAAGCCATTAACACCCAATCGTGCAAGCATCTTTTCGGTTATAACCAATTGCCACATGGCAGCATCTGGACGGCCGAGGAAGATCACGGTGATGGCATGCTCACATTTATAAGATGTAGTGATCTCATGTTGACACGTGGCGCCTCCCTAACCGCTGATGAGCTCACAATCCGTGTGCACTAACAGATTGCCAACAAACGTTAACGGAATAATAAAAGATTCCGTTAACGTTAACAATCTCTCTTTTTTGGCGCCAAACACCGGCTATAAATAAGTAACTTGGAGTTCAAGGAAAGGTATTCACAGTCAACTACTCTCTCACTTAAATACTTACTTCCGATTACCTGTACTTATTCTCACGCCGGAGGGTGGTCACGGAGAGAACCCCCTTCTCCCTGTGGCGAGCTAACGGTGTTCTGTTTTGCAGGATCAGCCGGAGTATTGTTCTATTCATCATCCATCGTGAAACCAAACGGAGGGTTAACCCCTTTATGTAGAGCCCAATTCCATAGATCTACTTTGATTCCGGTCTAGTTGATCTAGGGTTTCTTCAGGTTGTGGTTCCACTTTCCACATCTAAGTTTCACACAAATTAAAAAAAATAAGCCACCCTCACAAATGCTTCCTACGCCGCGTGGAAGAATCCACGGGTAAACATGACGACGACATTCTGCGCAACAGGGGGTGTTCCATGTCGTGGTTGGGGTGTGGTGTGCTAAATACGGTGTATAAAAAAACTAAACCAGTCTAGCCACCCTAGTTTTAAATTAATAAACTAAGACTCTCTACAATGCTAGACCGATGACAGACAAGTGTACCTATCGTACGTGGTAAAGGTTAATGAAGTCCAAGTATCAAACCCACGAGACACTAGCGACGCTAAACTAGACTCTGACTCAACTAATTACTTAACTGGTTTTATTTTAATGTGAGGTGTTTTAATTAATTTAATAATCTGATATTAACTAAGACGAGCTAGACTGCCAAAATCGCAACTGAAGACTATTAAGGTGAAATCAAAGATGAGAAAACACTACCCAGGTTCGGCATCCTATTCGTGACTCTCGGTTTTCTTTTGACAATGGTAACTATGACGGAACTAGGTTCCAAGGATGTGACACTCTAAGACTAAAGAGAAGCGCAATCTCCTCCCGGTCTCATCAACTTTTCCTAAGGATCTTAAAGGTCAAATAAAGTTCAATGGTATGGGTTGGATCATCTCTTGGTCTCTTCAACAATACTAAAGTACCAAAGACTAGATCTCCTCTTGGTCTCACTAATCATAATACACCGTAGAGTGCATGAGGTAACCTAAAAACACTTGACAAGACCTAGGAAAACAATAATACTAGGGAATCTAGACAGATCCCTCCCGGTTTCACTACACCTAAATACCTAGCACCAAAGACAATACTATCTATCTCTTTCCGGTCTCAAGAATAGGTAGAACACTAAACTATTCTAAATTATCAAACAATGTTCCTATAGGATACGTGCACCATAAACCATAAACTAGTACAAACACAAGTAGGTAACCTAACATGCATCTATACATGAAGACATTCACAAATAAAAACGGGGAACAATTATAAGATAATAAATTAGAATAAAGTATGCACACACATCTAGTCAAATATATTAAGTCTCTTACTTTAATATTAATCCATCATTTAAATTAGAATAAGACGAACTAGCCAAGAATCATAGTTATAAACAAATAACAAGTCTGAGATATAAAAAACGTCTTGTTGAGAGGTTTAAAAAAACAAAAAGTCTATTAAAACCGTAAAACTAACTCGATCTTACCCATTTATTGATTCATAGAGTTAGATCAAAATAATCTTTTTCACCTTCAAAATACTCCCCTTTGTAATCTTTTGTTCGTCTCTGCAGCCTCTGATTCGTAATGATGTATCTTGTTTTTTCGATGGTTCGTAATAATCTACATAAATGCCGTCTCTTTTAACTGTTGTGTTTAATGGGCTTAAAGCCCAATTACTATTCCGTCCAAAAGTCTTCAAGCGGCCTGGTTTTTTTCTTTGAATTAATGCACCGTCAAGACAACTCCACTATTAGCCCAATGATTCCTCTAACTTGCCATGAATGTCATCCAAATCTTTTTATCTCAAAGGCTTTTTGTTTATTATCTAGAATATTTAACAAAACACACAATTAATTAAGTTTTAACTATTAATTTCAATTCAACGTTTTAAAACTCATTATAGCGGTTCATAGGATACACCGATATGGTGAATTTTGCTAGTAGCCCATTTGGAGGATTCGTTGACCGTTCAAAAAAAAGTTACTTAATAAATATTTAATTCGAGTATCTTTTAACTTGAACTCATTCTAATTATCGCCATCTATTATTTTATAAACATCTTTAAGTCGTTTTAGCTTGTTTCTCTTGAAATCATTAAATAACTAATATGAACCGACTAGGAGTAATATTGAACTAAAACTAACCCTAAAATTTTCAAAAGTATAGGAAATAGTATATAAATATATGTATATTTTAGAGCACATAAGGATGCCACATCAACCCTCCCCCTTTCCATTCCTCCATGCTTCACAGTCTAATAGAGGTGTTTATGCTTCGGTTTAAAGGCGTATGACTATTTAATTTTTTTGTTTGGTGGTACATTTTTTCTTTAATTTTTGGTCAGCCGCCGTATGACAATTTAATTTTTTTGTTTCGTGGTATATTTTTTCTTTAATTTTTGGTCAGCCGTCTTCTAAATTTTCAGACTATAACAAACGGTATGTGTGCGGTTTATATCGAAAACCTTTAGCATAAAACGGGTCCGGACTGTAAGATTACACGGTACTTAATTCCTTTTAGATATTTGTGTAAAACTTTGTGATGATTTAAAAATTAGTAAGTGTGACTTTTACTCACAATTTATTTAAAATTAACATCTTAAGTCATTTTCTAGTAATATTCACAATTTATTTAAAATTAACATCTTAAGTCATTTTCTAGTAATATTGTTTTAATACAAATTGTCTTTGTTATTGAATTTGGTGTAACATTTCAATTTATATAACATATCTGCAAAATAGTTTTCTTTTTGTAAACATAATTATACGTCCACATAACATTGTTTTATTTGATAAAAACCAATTACTAATAAAGAAGACTTAAGCTTTAATTCATATTTTTTCATTATCCTTGGTCCAGTTTCCATAAGTTCTTATTTTGGCACTAGAACATATATTTACCTGTGTTTAAAACGATTAATTTTCATTAGTATTTCTCAAAAGTACTAATTTAACATGTGTCTGTGAGTCGACTCAATGAAACCAACGTGTCAAATGATACCCGTATTAACAGAAAACTTTGAAGTTCTAGTGATAAACAGAACCCGATTCCCTAACCAAATAGTTCAAAATCGATATCCAAAGTCCATTAAATTAACACTTTACTCCTAGTCTAACCACCAAAATCTCTTTTTGCAATGAGATAACCTGCTTAAATTAAAGAGCGATACAAAAACTTTACATTAAACCAGCTTTCTTCAACGCTTCCTTGAAGTCGTCATCACTTGTCCATGATGGCACGTACAAGATTTGAACATTAGAAACAAAATATACCAACTATAAAGTATGAGCCAATTCACCAATAGATTCATTCAATGATTGTTTGCTATAACTTCCCTAAAACCCTACTTTAAAATTCAATCAAATTGTTTATTTATTAAACTACCATGATCAACATTTTGTGCCCGTTTAGTTATCCCTTCGTGAACATTTGTAAAATCTTTTTTAAAACTAACTCTATATCGTCTAGAATGTACAATTTTTTTATAAACTAACCCTATATGTACCAAATATTTCAACGGGTTCACCCGTTAGATTGGTTTTCATCCCTAAACAACTTAAACAAATGAGTATAAATTCTCACACGATACGTTTTGTTTGTAAATAATTGAAAAAATAGTTTGGTGTTACACATAACAGTAAATTGCACATAATAAACAGCATCATCTCAACAACAAAAAACCCTCAAAAGTCAAAAGCACGTTTTTTTCTAAATTAATATTTTATTAACCAGAATGAATTTGGTTCTGTAAAGTACAAAACGTACTACTACGGGTATGTTTGGCATGGAGCTTTTAAAAGTTTTTAGCAGCTTAAGCTTTTAAGAAAAAGCTCCAAAACTTAATAAAAAACCTTGTTTGGTTGAAGGAGATAGAAGCATTTAGGTTAGGAGCTTGAAGCTTTTGGTTAAACGCTCCTACTAGTAGCGTTTAGAAGGAGCTACAAGCTTTTAGAAAAAATGACTATTTTAACCTCTAAAAATAATGAACTTTCTAATGTACCAACTTTTTAATGTCCATTTTTGTCATTTTATACATTTTATTAAAAGCTCCAGCCACTCTGTCAAACACCTAAATATATCTAAAAAGCTACAACTACAGCTACCACTTCCAGCCTCCAGCCACCAGCTTCCAACTACCAACAACAGCTACTTTTGCCAATGATACCCAACATCTTTTACCAACTGTCTTATTTGACCATCTAACCGATTGCCACATCCTAACCAACTCTTTCTCCACGCCTGCAACTCCATAATCTCCATTGTTAACAACTCTTTTCTCTTTATTTCTTTGTTTAGAAGCCCAACAAAGTTGTTAGATATTCATTTGAGTAACTTTACAATCTTTAACTATATATACTCTCACCATTCTAATGGATTTCATCATCCACTGCTATAACAATATCTCCAGTTATACGTTATAACACAGATGGCGGTTTCACCATTAACTGCTTTTATTCTCATGCTAACGGTAATTCCATTTTCAAAAGCAGCACTTACCGCTCATTACTATCATCAAACATGTCCACAAGCAGAGAGTATTATACATCAAACAGTTCGCAACGACTCTATTTACGACCCTAAAGTCCCAGCCCGTCTTCTTAGGATGTTCTTCCATGACTGTTTCATTAGGGTATGCTAATTTATGTACATCACCACCACATGACTTATTCTTATCTTTCTTTTTTCTACCATGATCCATATGTGTTATATTTAGGGATGTGATGCATCATTGTTGCTCGACTCAACCCCGGGAAACAAAGCTGAAAAAGATGGGCCTCCAAATATTTCGGTTCGGTCATTTTATGTAATCGAGGATACCAAAGCAAAGATCGAAAAAGCATGTCCACGCACAGTTTCTTGTGCTGACGTATTAGCAATCGCTGCTAGATATGTAGTAGCAATGGTACACATTTTTCTTTTCCTTCGTTTTTTATTTGGACATATGTATCTTTTCAAATTACAACCATCATGTTATATGTTCTTCTATCTCTATTTTCTTCAGTCTCAAAGTCCGTGGTGGCCGGTGCTTAAAGGAAGGAAAGACGGGCGAGTGTCGAAAGCTAATGAAACCATAAACCTTCCATCTCCATTTTCCAACGTCACAACACTTATTCAAAGTTTTGCTAAACGAGGATTAAATGTCAAAGATTTGGTCACACTTTCAGGTGGACACACCACACATTAGGGTTTTCACACTGTTCTTCATTTAGCGCTCGCATACACAACTCAACTGATCCTACGCTTAATAGTGAGTTTGCTATGAACCTGAAAAAGAAATGTCCTCTACAAAACAAAGATCGCAACGCAGGAGAGTTTTTGGATACCACTTCTTCAAAGTTTGATAACGACTATTACAAAAGAATTGCTATGGGTGAGGGCGTGTTTGGGTCGGACCAAGCACTGTATGCAGATGACAGGACTAAAGGGATTGTGGATTCATATGTTAAAGATGAGAAACTGTTCTTCAAAGAATTCGCAGCTTCTATGGTCAAACTTGGAAATGTAGGTGTCATCGAAGATGGTGAAATTAGGGTGAAGTGTAATGTTGTGAATTGAGCTCACGCGAGAAAGGGAAGTATGGAAGAGGAAGAGAAAAACTGAACCTTTTTTTACAAATTTTAATAACTTGTTTTGAGTTTATTATTTAACAAAATGAATAAAACATACCTATTGCCCTCTTTATATCATTCAAGTGATGACACTATTGGTGTGTAAAAGTAAAACTTATGCACATAGAAGAACACTGTAATAGAAATAAAAACTGATGATGATCAAAGCAAACATATAATACTCATCAAATAAATAGCAATGATGATATCAAGAATTATTAGATATACATGCTAGCAATGTTAATGTTCAACATGTCAGTCATCATGCAAAAGCTACATATGACGTTAAGATATATTTGAAACCTTTTGTAACATTGAGTGATTCATGTAACATACACTTGACACCTAGGATATGGTCCATATGGAAGAGGGCTATTCCTATAAGTTGAAACAAGGCCCCTCTATTTATAAGGTCATTAAGGTTAAACTTTGTTTAGTTATCAAGTTTTTGAAAGAAGAGCAAAGAACCCGTATGTTTGAAACGGTTTTTCTTTTCAATAAAAGTCACACCAACCCTAATATATGTGATTGTGTCACTTCTAAAAATCGCAGACAAAACATGTGTGTCATCATATTTTCACGTGTTGCAAAAAGACCCTATTTTAGAATCCACTTTATCACTTTAAAAAGATTGAGAAAACCTTGATTCACCTAAAAGTTAGAATTCGATTGGTACTTGGGTAACTTGGTTAATATATACATTCTACTAAATGTTCAGTTTTACTTCCTATAAAAAGCTTACTTTCTATACCTAAAACACTTTGTAACACTCTATTGGGATCGTCATATCAAGTTTACTTTCCTTATATTTTACTTATATAGTCAAAGAAGGCGTGTTCTACTAACCATATGTTTCTCGTGGATACGATACCCTACTTAACCTAGATAGCTAGGTTGTTTTAAGTTTTTGCATGACGTGATGACCGTCATCACTGATTGTTGGATGATCAAAATGTGGACAGGTCTGCCATTCCTCTATCAAACCCCATGGTGCTTTATCTAGTATTAGGCAGGCCCGGTTCTTCGTGGTTTCTATACCTTCTGGCTTCCTTCAGGCCCCAGGCCTCCAACCACATATATATAATTATTTACTCCTAAAATTTTAGTATATGATATTTTATCTAATTTAAAATTTAGTATCTGCACTCATTTAAATAACAGATGTATTTGATATTACGATTTTGTTAACTGTTAACTAATATGATATTAAAGTTTTAATCATCCTCTAGTATAAAACCCTTGTTAAACAATGTACACAAATATTTTATGGTTGCTGTGTGGTGTTACTCGTATAATGAAAAGCATAAAGTGCACATAATAAACAAGTCGGTGTAAACGAGCCGGGCCGAGCCCGAGCCCGACTAGGCTCGAGCTCGGCTCATCATGTTTTTGTGAAGCTCGAACTCGGCTCGGTTCGAGCCTACTTAATTGAGCTCGAGCTTGGCTCACGAGTTAAACTAAAGCTCGAGCTCGGCTCGACTTCGGCTCGAGCTATTTTGAGAACAACCTCAAACAAGATAAAAACTCGGCTCGAGCTCGATTCAATATCGCTTAAACGAGCCAAAGCTCGACTTGAGCTCGGCTCGCCAATGTTATCGTCATCATTGTTATATTATATATTAAAAAAAGTAAAATTTTGTTTGGGTATTAGCTCTCAAGCTTCTGAGCTTTTTACACCCCTAGACTCATGTTACAACAAAAAGTCCTGAAAGCTCGTTGTTCTAAATAAAAAATTTATTAAGAATTATTTAATATACAAACCGCAACAAACATAGATACAAAGATAATAGTTAGAATCTAAGTTGCCCAGAATGTATCAAACCAAGTACAACACATCCCTTCAAAAAAACCAGTCAAAGTACAACTCTCTTAATTCCATCAACTGCCAATCCTACAACTTAATCATCCATTGTTAATAGATCTCCTTCTATTATCCTTACCTCTTTATTTCTTTGTTTAGAAGCCCAACAAAGCTGTTAGATATGCATTTGAGTAACTTAAAAAGTAGTTTACAATCTTCAACTTAATTTATGCACTACAAATACTCCCTCAATTTCTATGGAACTCATCATCCTCTTCCCTCTGCTTCTTCTAAATACAGATGGCTATTTCACCGTTTACTGCCTTTGTTCTCATACTAACTGTAGTTCCATTTTCAGAAGCGGCACTTACTGCTCATTACTATCATCAAACATGTCCGCAAGCAGAGAGTATAATATATCAAACAGTTCACAACGACTCTATGTACGACCCTAAAGTCCCAGCCGCCTTCTTAGAATGTTCTTCCATGATTGTTTCATTAGGGTATGCTATGTTATCTAACTCACCTGCCCATAACTTATTATCTTTTGACTATTTCATCATGATCCAAATGTGTGTTATATATAGGGATGTGATGCATCATTGTTACTTGACTCAACCCCGGGAAACAAAGCAGAAAAAGATGGACCTCCAAATATCTCGGTTCGATCATTTTATGTAACTGAAGATGCGAAAGCAAAGATCGAAAAACATGCCCACATACGGTTTCTTGTGCTGATGTATTAGCAATCGCTGCTAGAGATGTAGTAGCAATGGTACACATTAATTCTTTTTTCTTCCTTTATACTTAGGCGCATAAATCGTTTGAAATTATATTCATCATATTTGATTTCTTTTCTCTCTATTTCCTCCAGTCTCAAGGTCCATGGTGGCCGGTGCTTAAAGGAAGGAAAGACGGAGAGTGTCGAAAGCTAATGAAACTATAAGCCTCCCATCTCCATTTTCCAACGTCACGACACTTATTCAAAGTTTTGCTAAACGAGGATTAAATGTCAAAGATTTGGTCACACTTTCAGGTGGACACACATTAGGGTTTTCACACTGTTCTTCATTTAGCGCTCGCATACACAACTCAACCTATCCTACGCTTAATAGTGAGTTTGCTATGAACTTGAAAAAGAAATGTCCTCTACAAAACAAGGATCGCAACGCAGGAGAGTTTTTGGATTCCACTTCTTCAAAGTTTGATAACGACTATTACAAAAGAATTACTATGGGTGAGGGTGTGTTTGGATCGGATCAAGCATTGTATGGAGATTGTGGATTCATATGCTAAAGATGAGAAACTGTTCTTCAAAGAATTCGCAGCTTCTATGGTCAAACTTGGAAATGCAGGCGTCATAGAAGATGGTGAAATCAGAGTGAAGTGTAGCGTCATAAATTGAGGCATGAAAGGGAGAAAGGGAAGAGAAAGATAATACTTTTTTACAAAAATTTTAAACAATAACTTCTTGTTTTCCTTTGTTATTTTTAATAAATGAATAAAACGGACGTATTTTTTTATTGTGCCTTTTGTTTGTATCTTTGATGTGACACTACTGGTGAGCAAAGGTAAAACTTATGCACATATAGCACACATAAAAAATATGCTTGGCTTGGCGCATGAAAAGTAAGCAGATTATAATCGTCAAAATAGGAAATACAAAAAAGATATCAATAATCATGACATACAAACTAGCAATGTGAATGTTATACATGTAACATGTTAATCATCATGCAAAAGCTACATCTGACCTTAAGATATACTTGACACCTTTCATAACATTGCGCGATTCATGTAACATACACTTGGCACCATGGATATGAAAGAGGGCCATTCCTTGAGTGGGAGTCACCTAATAGTCACAATTCAATTGATGCTGATTTAGAGGAATGTAAATGTACATGTAAGAGAAAGTGAAGGAAAATGTACCTCAGCTACAAGGCTATTTCTTGAACCATAAAAGACGGTTTCACCTCCAACTAGAGGTTCAAGCAAGTCATGTGAACCGTTCACATCAGATTTAGGCTTTGAATCCGCATCGCCATTCAGATATATTAGCAATGTGTAATGGGTGCGCTTTCCTTCTCCAAGATCGACACTTTCATCAATATGTCGGCCAAAACGTTGACCAACCTTATACCTGAATATGAGTCGAGTTATATCAGTAAAAATACTGTCCTTGATTAACAAAATTGGGCAATCATTTTCCTAAACGTCTAAACCAGAAACCGAGATGACAAGTTAAAACAAACCTGTAAAGTCTAATATTTGGGTTTAGGCCAACAGCAACTTTGCCACGAATAGTAATATCAGAAAACAGCTTGCTAAGTCCAGATTCCCATAATGTATCAGCAAGAACAGGATCATTTACAGCAATCCGATCATTGTCTCTATAAGCTTCACCTTTTGTCGGGCCAAGACTCCCTTGGTGGACAAACCCAATCGATTCTGCAGCTTTAATAAACGCCTTTGATTCAGCAGCTGTCAAGAAGTTCTCCACCTGAAAACCTTAAACAAAAGAAGAACCACTAAGTAGATAAACGAGTGCCAGCGAGCGAACATCTAAACGCATGGTTGTAAAAAATCCCGCCTAAGCTCCGATTTCTAATCAAAGGTTCACCAAGTAATGCCCGATTAATGGCGGTCAACAGTGGTCCTATTCCGGCCAAATTTTGACCAAACCCATAGTTGTTAATGGCGACTAGCAAGAAATAGCGATGAGGTATGTCTATGCTACATAGCGAATAGCGATAAATAGCGGGCGTTATTTTATAAATAGCGATACACTAGAAAAAAATTAAAAAATTTATATGTATATTATATCAAAATACCCTTGTATATACGCTATTGTACATGTATATTTAAAAAAAATCTAAAATCCAGTTATTTTATAGCTATATTTAATCGCTATTTATATTTAAAATAAGGGATATTAGATTTAAATAATCTGAAGTTTCACATATTGGCCGATAACACTCTGAACTTCCAGCTTGGACAGCAGCACTCCCAACTTTCAACTTATTGGCCGATAACACTCCAAAACCAGTGCCACGTCAGCATTTGGGAGTGCTATTGGCCAATAAGTTGAAAGTTGGGAGTGCTGCTGTCCAAACTTAAAGTTCAGAGTGTTATCGGCCAATATGTGAAAGTTCGGATTATTTAAATCCAATATCCCTTAAAATAAAAACTGAAAGCCCGCTATTTATCGCACATACCCTGTAGCGACCTTCGACCTATACGCTGCGCTATTTGCTATAGCGACCGCTATTGACAACTATGACCAAACCTTATAAATTCCCTCCAAATACCTAAAAACAGGGCCAACGAGAGATTAAGACATGTCTACTTAAAAAAATACATAAAAAATGTGTGTGTATATATAAAACTAAAAATTATATATATAAATGACAATCCGATTAATCGCTAGTCGGTACCTCGCCAACCGACTGGTTATTCAAAAGCATAAGGATAATAAAAAACTAACCTTTGAGATACATTTAGAATACCATAACTCACTTGTTAATAGAATCACATATTTGAAATAGATCTTCTGCATCTAAGTATCTTAATTCTAAATATACTCAGCAGTCAGCACAACAAAAAAACCCTAATCTGACATACTTAAAGTTGAATATTTGCTCAAATTGACAATAATTTTTTAATAAATATACATATTAATATACACTCAATTACAATAACAGCTAAACAAATAGACAAAAATAACATATATTATCAATAAATAAACTTAAACAGCTAAAAAAGGTTAAATTTATTGGTGAAGTGATTAGCATAAGAAAACTTACAGTAAAGAGATCGTGATCTTTAAGGCGAGTGATACGGAGATCAGATTTAGGTTTAATGAGTGGCCAATTTGAATCTGTTGTCTTCGATTTCTTCACAATTCTCCCGTCTTTCTTTCGATCCCCCATCCTCTTCATCAATGTTGTTTACCTCTGTTCTGATTTTGGTCATTTGTAAACCTAATGCTCCAAGTTTATGGCCCAAGTTTAATAACATATGAATAGTGGCCCAAGATTAATAATGGGCTACACTAATCCAACTTAATGTTCTATACCTAAAACACTTTGGGGCTATTTGACAACTTCTGAATGGTTAAAAGCTGAACCAGTAAGAGGTCTGAATCATTAAGTGCTAAACCAGTAAAAGGTCTGAGCCATTAAGAGCCCGTATAATTCGTAACCGTTCAAAGGCAAATGTCTGACCATTTCATATTAGAGGTCTTAACCATTCAGACTCAGTATAATGCTTAACTATTCAGAGACAAGCGTCTGAACCATTCAGACATCTGCTCATGAAATAAACAGTCTGAACCATTAAGTGCTGATTTAGTAAGATGTCTGAACCATTAAGTAGAGATGGGCATAATCGGGTTTTATTATTACCCGGAACCGGTTCCAACCCGGAACCGGTTCTGCTCGGATGTCATTGGAACCGGGTATGGTGTGGAACCGGGTCCAGTTCCTACCCGGGTTCACACCCAAGAATATGGAACCGTGTAGAACCGGGTACGGGTATTATGGAACCGGGTATGGTGTGGAACCGGTTCCTGTGTGGAACCGGTTCCTGACAGTCGAAAATCTGATTTTAACTGTTTAGAACCGGTTCCTGACAGTCGAAAATCTGACTTTTACTGTTTAGAACCGGTTCCTAACAGTAAATCCTGACTTTTACTGTTCAGAACCGGTTCCTGACAGTCGAAAAATCTGACTTTTACTGTTCAGAACTGGTTCCTGATAAAAAAGTTACCGTTATAACCGGTTCCTGATAAAAAATGTTACCGTAGAACCGGTTCCTGATAAAAAAATGTTACCGTTGGGAACCGGTTCCTGTTCGTCGAAATCGGTTTTTTTATATAAACCCCTCCCTACTTACCATTTCAACTTACAAACTCACCATCATCAACTTACAAACTCACCATCATCAACTTACAAACTCAATCATCTTCTCAAAAATCTTGCAAAATACCTATGGCAAGCAACGAACAAGTTGTTACTGTCTTAGAGACGAAAAGAAACCCAGCTATATGGAAGAATTTTGATCTCTGTTTAATGTCCGACAGCCACGAGATGGCTAGATGCAAAGCTTGCGGAAAATTTATGAAGGCCGCAGCCAACTCAACCCTTAAGAAACACACTGAGCGGCATTGCCCAGTGACGAAGGCAAAGAAAAATGAGACGGGAGAAGGTTCCAGCACCGGTTCTTCCAATGTTTGATGTAACCCGTTTGGTTTGGTGTTTTAATAAAGTTTGTGTAATGTTTCTTTCTATTGTGTTTGTTATTTTTGTGTTTCTTTCTATCGTTAGTCTCCACTTTTTCGGCTATAACCGGTTCCAAAGGTAACTTTTTAACGGTATAACTGGTTCCTTCTTGAACTTCATTTCCGGGTACTGATGGAACCGGGTACAAGTGAAACCGGGTACGGGTAGGAACCGGGTACGGGTAGGAACCGGTTACTACCCGAGTCAAATGGTAAAATTGTGGAACCGGGTTGGAACCAACGGGTATTTTGAACCCGGAACCGGTTCTACTTAATGTCGGGTAGGAACTGGAACCGGTTCCAGTTCGGTTCTACCGGTTCGGGTTCGGAACCGGTTTTTATGCCCATCTCTACCATTAAGAGCCTTATGAAGAGGTAAACAAACAGCCCCTTTGTAAGTTTGTCACACTCCATTTATCACCAATAATTAGGCCCACGTATAAGCCTACAATCACAAACACAATATAGTTCGACCTAATTGGCCCAAACCAATGCAATTCAAGTCCACAACATAAAACAGTTCCAAACTAAATAAATATTACAGCTTAGTATAAGTTAATTTTTTTTAAAGCTTTAAATTTTTTAATCAAATAATGATTACTTTAATATTATACCACTAACAGAGGCAATTACAGACAGATGGCAGGTAGACGGGCAACAAGTTGTGCCATTACCCACTTCTGAATAGCAAACCCTACCTGCTAAACACAAAATTCTGCCGCTTAACATGCGCGGTGTTACTACTTACCATCTGCTGAACCCGCTTGAAGAACCGCATTGTGTCAGGGGCGAGAACGCCAAATGTGTCGAAAACGAACGGGACCTGTCACCACCCATTAGGAGAATTACACTTCAATTTCTTACGGGACAAAGGCCACATCACCCACCATAGGTGGCAAATTCGGGTTTGCCAAGTAGTCACCCACCACCATACCTCCTTTTGACTAGTCTTGGCCGAGAACAAAATAACGTGACCACCTTACTCTAGTTAAAACAAATTATACTTTCATGGTTTGCAAAATGACAAAATATACAAAAAGATAAAAGAATAATTTTGGTTCCCAGTTTTAACTATTTCTACACCTTTAAAATCTTATTATCATACCCTTTCAATTCTACCTCTCAGTCTGAGAATATTAACACCCTAAATTTAATAGGTTCTTATACGAAGTTGGTTGTTAGGTCATTAAGAACACATAAACATAAACATTGGATGTAGCATAGATGAGGACACTTAAATCATCACTAAAGGCCAACTTGTCTCACAGAAATACATATTAAAGTATTTAGGAATGTTTATACGGAGTGACAGGAGCATAGACAACAATGTAACCTATCGCGCTCAAACAGGTTGGTGCAAATGAAGAGCATTCAAATCCTACTAATGCCTTGACTACATGTGAGATTTTTGAACGGCGGATCAGTTGGTATCCAACTCAATCCAAAAGGTGAGAACAAGCTCTTAAACTCTCACCCTAAGTTCGAATCATTCCCAATGGTGCCCACCCATATTTACATAATTTGCACTTAGTATTGATTGAACCTAAGACCTCTCTAGAAAGAAACCACTTGGTGAAAAACCCGCTTACCAACTGGGCTATACCATATTAACGTTTAACATCTCTACTCACATGTGTTTTTTCTTTTGTTAGCAAGATAGAAAGAACTTTGTTTACAATATTATAGAAATTGAAAAATATAAATTAAATGTCAAATTCAATCTATCTGTCATAAAACTAGTTGGTTGTTTATCTACCAAGAAATTAAACATGCAAACGTGAAAAGTTGTATCAACTAAAGTAAAGTAAAGTGGGTTTCAAAGACCAAAATTGCTTCTACTTTATTTGCATGTTTATGTATATATTAAATATAATAATAAATTTGATAGATAATTAAACATGGATGAGTGGCAAAAGAAATACGACAAGCAGGAGGAAACAAAAACACATGTTAATGTTGGAGACAAGAACGCTCCCCATCTCGATCAGAATTTCGTTTACATGGTTTTCGTTTTCTACGAACCATACAAAACAACATTATATCAAATCATATTATCATCTACCTATTCACTCCTCAAATTTTAAATATTTATTTATTTTTGCAAATTTATTTAGTTATACACACACAAACACTTCTTTTAACTTCAAAACTAATTTATCAACTCCCTTCAAAAATAATTTTCAAATATAGAGAATTAGTAGAATTCTTGTGGTGGGAATTCGGTCGGTATCAGTTTGGCTTATTATGATACCAGTCATCACCAACACTCGGTATAACAATCAAAAGATGAAACCCAGATTACAAAATAATGATATGACCAAAAGAACATCGAAACGTGTTTTAAATCGATCGAAAACCATAAAGACGCATATGAATAATGGTTTCTGATAGTACCGATACCAGTACCGATAATGTTCAATTTACCGTTATTGCTGGGATGGCATCAATTCACCTAAACGTTGTAATGGTAACAAATTTATTTGGTCAATTTCGGGTACAAATTTCTAAACAAAAATATATATACTTGTTCTTATTTCCTTTTGAGTTATTTGAAGAGTTTTAGAATACAATCAAAATAGTTTAATATGATAAGGTTTACACGATTTAGAGAGCTATATGATGATGTCTAAGTACATATGACACGTAAGATATGTACCGTACTTGTCTCAAACTCTTAATATAAATTACACTCGTCCCGTTTTTAAGTGGTTTTAGTTTTAGTTCAGATCTGCGTTATTTCTGCACATGGTTAATAAGTTCACCAAAGATGCGAGCCTATGGCAGGTGAGTGGGGTAATGGGGTCACACACATTCACTTGGATGAGTTCACCCAAAGAGTTATGCTCACTTTACTATTAAATTAGTGAACAAATGTAAAAAAAGAAAACAAAAACAAAAAAAACATGAATGATCTAATCTATCTAAAGGTAAAGTTATCATACAAAATCTTCTAAAAAAGTGTATAAAAGCACAATAGATCATAAAATATGACCCAATGTCAAACAGAATATAACACAATGTCGAGAGAAAAAAATACACAATGACGTAAATTCAGAAAAGACACGATGATCTAAATAAAGATTCTATAATCTACAAGTTAAAAATCTAAAATCTCATATCATAGACTTCGATGAGATGGTTTCAATGCTGCTTTAATGGGTTCAATCAGAGTCCATTTTATACGTTTCCTATGACTTCGTAACTTTAGAAGACTATAGATTTGATCCTAACCCTATCTATCTGTTATCTATTATATTGGTTATAAGAAAACCACTCAAATATATCATCTATTCAAAGCACACATGAGATCTTTTAAAGGGAATAGCATTCATATTAAAACCTCTATATTTATACGTTCTATATAATACAGAGAAAACTACAAAAACACTATTATATTGGAGTCTTTAAAATAAAGAAAAAAATTATAAAACCAAAGTATACCTCTATTTTGGAGGCTTAGAGCATTAATATTGAAGCCTCTATATTAATACATTCTATATAATATAGAGGAAACAACAAAAACAACATAAATTAGAATATCTATAGTACATAAAGTTTATTAAAGTAAACCTTTATATATAGAGACTCATATCCAACCAAACCTTTATATTTTTGTTGTGAGTGTGTAGGAAAGTAGAAAGAAATAATAAAATAAGTGATTTTGAGTATGATAGAGATTTAGATAGAGAATTGGATGTGAAAGGTTTTTGAAAAGTAAACATAATTTAGAGAAATATGTGATTTTGATTAAATTATATAGATGGAGGCGGAGACTCTCAACCCTCTGTTTTTTTATTGTGAGTGTGTACTGTATGAAACAGAAAAAACCAATGAAATAATTCTTTGTAAGTAAGATAGAGATAGAAATAGAAAGTTTGATGTGAAGATTTTTGAAAATTATATAAATAGAGAAGGAGAGTCAATCAATAATTTTTCTAGACGCCATAGTTAAAATGATTTATTCCTAAGTAAATTGCTATCCTTACGTTTAATTATGATTTAAATGCAATTTTATCAATATAACAACTCGTTTATCCTTCCAAACAAGATAAGAGGTATCCAAGTCCTTTCTACATTTACCTAAAATAAACACACACATTCATAAGTTAAAGAGTTGTTGTTGTCCCGTTGATTATTAGTACAGATTTAAACAATAGATATATATATATATATATATATGTACAAATATAAAAATAAAAAAGAAGTGATAACATAAGCATCGTGCCCTCCACAAAACCTTTCGAATTTTGAATAGTCGACATAGACATACAAAGAGTCAGAAATATTTGTGTAGGTTACGAATCTAAATCTGAGACCCATGACACGTTTCCCATTATATTATTTATTACTATTTTGTTTTTTTAACAAATTAACAAACTTATATACTGTTCAGATATGTTCATGCTATAGATTAATATTGGTACATTAATTAGCTTGCTTAATTTCTTTTATTAAATAATATTTTAAATAAATTATTATTAGTTTTTCTAACTAAATAATGTATCAAATTTAAATAATATAAATGTAAACTTTTCTGTATATATCATTGATTATTGGAAAAGCTCTTTTACTTTGTTGGGACATATGTGATGCAAAAGGTACGTTAGACAAAATAATTTCTAGATATAAATAATACGTCTAGATGCATTAAAAACTTATTTATCACATATCTCAGTTATTATACCTATTTATTATGTATTTGAATTGGATTTTATAGGTAGAAAGTATAAATGAATGTATTTGAACTGGATTTTATAGGTAGAATGTATAAATGAAAGCAAAGTTCAACCAACCGGATTGAATTGGCTCTACGGAATTGCCTACACAACCAGTATAGTTTACTATTTTTAAACCGTCTTTGCTTGAGATGGTTGATTATAACACCTACTGGTTCAACCAGCGACCAAGTCGGTGGTTGATTAGACTATTAAATGTTAATTTTTTTAATGCAGACGCATTACTAGTATATTTTGAATTCGGGTTACATAATTTCGTTTATGTTACTCGTATTTTATTTAACATTGTAAATACACTTTTTCAAATTAATTATACGACGTCATTATAAAATTTTCAAAACCTTTCCTACCATTATGATTATAAATTATAATTATAAGTGTAGCATGGGTAATATTGGAATTTTAGCAAGACATAGAGTAGGGCCCTAGCCTATTATCTAAGTTGGCCCAGGCCTGGGATAGGCATATAAACGAATTGAATGAATACGGACATGTTCGTGTTCATTTATTTAACTTTAACAGAACATGAACACAAATATATAATCAAACACATTGCTTTGTTGATGTTCGTTCATTAAGAAAAAGTGCATGTTCGTATTCGTTCGTATAAAACCTAGACTAATGGTTCACGTACGTAAACAAACATAAAGGGATACTAAGAACAAACATAAATTAAAATTAATGAACACAAACAAACAAGTCTATACGTCACATTCCATCCAAAAACACATCTTAATTAGTGGTGATCAGTTACAATATCCTCCATTGGAAAATCAATTTTTGTTTACTAGAAAGCCAAATTATTAAGGATTATTGGATTTTAATAATCCTAACTTTCACTCATTGTCCGGCATTAATCTCAACTTAAAAAATTCTTTATAACAATCCCGACCTGTCTGTGTGATAAGATGAGGATTATTAAAAAACACTAATTATTGTGAGAACAAAAGGAACCATATAGTTTTACTTACATATAGCTTACATACACGTTGGTAATTTAACCCCCAAATAAACTACATATGTGTAGGTTATATAAAAACTGAAAATATTTCATATTTTGTTTTAAATTATAGTGTGAGAAATAATAAATCTTTCATTTCTAATATTTTCATTTAATTTTTAGGTTTTTATGATTGAAAAAATTAGTGATTCATTTTGTCTTGCGTATTCTCGCAATATTTAGTGTTTTTCATAAAACTTTCCCTTATATATATATATAGGGGGCCCCTAAAATAAAAACCACCACAAGTTGCGAGAACCGTGAGAACTTTTGATCCGGGCGAGTTGGGCCAAAATTTTTTTCATAAACGTAGATGAATATATTATAAACACATATGTAAAAAAAATTAAAAATTTTAAATTTTACGGTAGGCGTAAAAAAACTTGTGGTGGTCAAAACTCCATACACGACAATTTTTTTTAAATTTTTTTTACAGATGTGTTTATAATATATTTATCTAAGTTTATGAAATTTTTTTTGGCCCAACTCGCCCCGTATGGTATAGTTCTCACGGTTCTCCCAACTGTGGTGGTTTTCATTTTAGCGACCCCCTATACACTGTAACATCCGTCGAAAAACGGGTTTTCAAAACCCGCTTCGTTTATTAATCGAATAGTCAGTTTTAAATTTTCGTTGCTTATTTATGACTTATTATAATTTTAAACGATACATAATTAATAAACAAATTGGAATTTATAAGCTATAATTGTTAAAAAGTAAAAATAAAATAAATAAAAAGAAAAACAGGCTGCCGGGATTCGAACCCGGGTCAGCCGGATAAAGCTTAGCAACTTAACTCACACACATGAAACCACTCCGCCACTTGAGTTTTTTGATGATATATCGAAACAATTAATTCATATAATAAAACTAGATATCAAAATCAGTCAACAACGCGCCCATTTCGCAGTCGCCGGAAATCCCGACGACTTCGCCAATTATTGTCGGTTTCATTTGACTTAGCGTGCGTATTAACACCTACATCGGTTATAACCGATGTCCAGTCCCGCGACATCAGTCATAACCGCCGGAGAAAAATTGACCAACGAATCAAGACAGAAATCGGACCCAATTCATCGATATTCTTTCCTATAAATACACACCCTAGCCTCTGGTAATCTTTTCGCTCAAAATCACACCAATTCTCGAAGCAATTTCACTCACCGTTTTCTGCCATCACCGGACTTTCGCCGGAAAAACGAGACTCACCTCAAAACGGTAAATACCTCGACTCTTTCTGTTTCAATCCATTGTTAGACCATTACTAACATAAATCCATCACCCAGAATCAATCCCAGACGATGTAACATCCGTCAAAAACGGATTTACCAAACCCGCTCCGTTTATCAACCGAACAGTCAGTCAAAATTTTCATTGCGAATTAAATGTCCAAAACATTTTTAAACGATCCGTAATCAATTATTATACGCGAATATATATTTAGTTTTTGAAAAACTGTTGAAAATCGCAAAATAAAAATGAAATGATTCTGCCGGGTTTCGAACCCGGGTCTGTACCGAATCAGTTAAACACTTAACACATAACACTGAACCACTGCGCCGCGGACTTTGTTTGTTGTATAATAAAATCATTTAATTGATAAAGTGTCGTTACAAATTCAAAACCGGCGCCCAAACGGTTCAGTCGTCGGAATCCCGGAATTCTCGCGAGTTTTAACACCAATTTACGTTATAACGTAAACCATTAAACAGATATCGGTTATAACCGATGTTTGAAGTCCGCGACACTTTTCAAAACCGCCGGAAATTTTAAATAAACGAATGCAGTCCAAAATCAGACCAAATACATCTCGCTTTCTCCTATAAATTGACCCACAACCGACGACAAACACTTTCGCTCAAAAATCACACCTTTTCTCGGCGAAATTCCACTCGCCGGAATAAACCTGTTTTTCGCCGGAAAACCGAGTTTTAATCCCTGAGCTTTACTGAACCCCCTAAACCTTTACCGAAGTCACCCTTTCCTTTTCCAAGCTTTCCGGAGACTAGCTGCTATACGGAACACGTCGCCGGAGGTGAATTCTGTCGCCGGAGTTCTGCCGGAAAACAGAGAGTCCTGTCGGTATACTTTCTCCGCCCAGTTTCTTTTCCGTTTCACTTTTATATTATCTTAATCGACTGTAACACACTATTAAACTGATAAAAATCTCGAACCAGTCAGACTTCATCTCTGGTTATTTTTCAGTGAAGAAGACGATGCACTTTCGTATCTTATAAGTTTAATTAAAATCATGATATTAATCGGGTTAGACACACAGTCCAGCGGTGGACTGTGTGCACATAAAACGTTAATCAAGCAAAGGTCTCGAGTTCGATTCCCGTCTCACACACGCTGCCTTTAATAAAAACCAATTTTTTTGTTTAACTGAACCGGAGTCGTCACTAATGTATGTTAAGTATATTGATAACCGGAATAATAACCAAGTTAGACACACAGTCCAGCGGTGGACTGTGTTTTAGATTAACCCACAGGTCCCGGGTTCGAGACCTGTGGAGTGCAAGGCTGTTTCGTTTAAACCGTTTTTAAAATAAAAAGGATTTCTGTTTAATTCTAATTAATGTATATATGTAATTAAAATTGGATATATAACGGGTTAGACACGTAGCTCAGTTGGTAGAGCTGCGTGCACGCGTACGGGAGGTCTCGGGTTCGAGCCTCACTCAGCGCACAATAATCTGCCATTGAACCGGTCAACGGTCAGGTCAACGGTCAAAGGGTCAGTCAACGGTCAGAAAAAAATAAAATATTTTTATTATTTTTATTTAATTATTTTAATTAAAAATCAATTATAAAATACTTAAAAATAACATTTTTAAGATTAGAAAATAGCCTCAAACTCACAAAAATGCACCCAACAATCCTACTAAAATAGTTTAATAAAATCCGTTTACTTACCAAACCATAATGCAATTTATCTAGGTTAAATCTCACTCGTGGTTAAAACCACTTCGCGTGCATTCAACGTCATCAACCGAACGCACCCACTGTGAGTGAATCTTACAATTCCCCCTTTTAAATTACACGTTTTGGGGTGTGTCATGTGTTATGATAATAATTAATTTATTTACTTAAACTTGTGCCATACCACATCATGACTTAAACTTAGATTGTTTTTATTGTTGTGATTTACTTATTGCCTTTTGTCAAGTCATATGAAACTCATACATTAAGCCCATCAGTTCCTCGTGGGAGACGAGTAGAACATCGCGTGCTTCACATTAAATTCATTATTATTCATGTGTGTATCATTGAGTTTATATTGTTTGTAGTGTGTTATTCATATTATCATGTTTATGCAATTCATTCATCAGGCCCCTCAGTTCCTCGTGAGAGACGAGTTGAGCATCGCGTGCCTCTAATTGTTCCATTATTGTTCATGTGTGTTTTCATTTAACATAGTATGATTGTTGATCAAGTTACATCTAATTTTACTCATGTTTGGTTGTGCACATATTTCATAACCAATTTAAATAAATTGTTCAAATGTTTTCCATAGGATTCACTCGCCAACATTATGTTGATCTAAAAACCTTTTTACACATGATACAGGTGAACAGGTTGAAGCAAGGATAACATAGGATATGCCTTAGAAGAGAACAAAGAAGTTAGATTGTTAGTTAGATCATGTTGTAACATTATTGTAAATTTCCATTTAATTTGTATTAATGAATATGAAACGTTTAATAAATGTCATGAGCTTTGATGATAACCCAATCATGCCCCGATCACCTTATCCGCTGCGGGTCGGGGTGTGACAGACGACGTTGCCGGATATTCTGTACTCGCCGGAAAATCGCTGGAATTTCCGAACTCACGCTGTTAACCGTTACGATCAACTAAACCTCCTGTTAATCATTGTTTAGTAACTCAATTTCACATCTAAGCAATCAAAACTGTTAATTGATCCGAACATACGGAGTTCACAAAACAGAGCCGACGAATCCTTGCCGGAGTTCTGAGAAAGACACCTGTTCGGTATATTCGTTTCCAAAACTCTCTCTATTTCATCGCATTTCAATCGCTTATAAAGTTCGTTAATTGAATTTAACAAGAAACAGATGATTAACCGTTGTCTGTGTTTTGAACGAAGAAGATGAGTTCGAACTGGTGTATAAGATTAATTAAAATCAGGATAATAAACGGGTTAGACACACAGTCCAGCGGTGGACTGTCTGCAAACAATGAGCATACGTCTCGAGTTCGATCCCTATCACGACCCTATCCTCGGAAATAAAAATGTTTTTTTTTAAACCGAACCGGGTTAACTCACAGTAAGATGTTAAGTATAATAAAAACCAGAATATTAACCAGGTTAGACACACAGTCCAGCGGTGGACTGTGTGCAAAACTAAACCGCAGGTCCCGGGTTCGAGACTTGTTGAGAGCTCCGGTTCGATGCAATTAAATCCTTTTTAAATAAATGATTTTCGGATTAAATTAAATAGTGTATAAATATAATTAAAAACAGAAATATTTCGGGTTAGACACGTAGCTCAGTTGGTAGAGCTGCGTGCACGCGTACGGGAGGTCACGGGTTCGAGTCTCACCCAGCGCATGCTTATACACGACCGAACCGGTCAACGGTCAAAGTCAAAAGTCAACATTTTTTATTATTTTTATTTATTTATTTAATTTAAAAATCAATTAAAAATACTTAAAATAACGTTTTTTTTTTTAAGTTAGAAAATAGCCTTAAACTCACAAAAATATATCCAAAAATCCTATTAAAATTGTTAATAAAATCCACTTATTTACCGTACCTTTTCGTTATTAATTAGGTTAGTTATTCCTCGTCGATCAATCCTCTAAACTCGTGCGCATTCAACATCATCAACCGAACGCACCCAATGTGAGTGAACCTCTACCAATTCCCCGTTTTAATCACATTTTGGGGGTTATCATGTGTCGCTATTTATTTATTTCAATTAAACACTTGTGCATCCATCATATTCATGATCAAATGTGTTGCCAATATATATCAATTGTTTGTGTGGTTACTGTTTAGATTAAAGTTATCATTTTCAGTACATACATTATCATAGGCCACCGCTCCCATTACCTATGAGCGTGAGCTGTTCCCCATTACATATGAGCGTGAACGAGGCGTTGCCAACATAAGATCGGCTCCGTTTGATTGAGCCTTGATCTCACATACATCATCATAGGCCGTCCGTTCCCCATTACCTATGAGCGTGAACGAGACGTTGCCAACATATACATTGTCATTCATATCATATACTCATGTAAGGTGGTTTTGTGATTGTTTGTTTACATACGTTTGTTCATATATGATTATTGCACAATTTTTCCATATTAAATACAACAAGGAATCAATAACAAATGTTTTTAACAAGGTTCACTCGCCAACTTTTGTTGACCCAAAATTCCCCATTTTTACATATGATACTGGTGATCAAGTTGAAGCAAGAAACATATAGGGCGGCCTAGAAGAATAAACCAGTTTAGATTTTGGATTGTTTTAGTTAATTTTTCCTTTCCTTGTATTGTATGAATTTGACTTGAATCTTTGAGATGTAATTTGAATTTAATAAATATGAAACATATTAGTAAACATCATGAGCTTTGGTGATAACCCAATTATGCCCCGACTCTTATTCCGCTGCGGGTCGGGGTGTGACATAACACACACACACACCACACACACACACTAGGAGTTGGCTAGTGGCATCTTGGGGATAAGGCTTAAGGACCATTAGGTCCTGGTTTCGATTCCCATAGGGTTTTTTTTCAAATTTTGGGGTTTTCTCCTGAATTGGTGTATAAGCATTATGCCTAGTGGAGATGGATATGATTGGGTGGTTCCGCTAGTGGCACGATGATACTTCAGTGATCCAAATTTGCCGTTAAAAAAAGGAGTTGGCTACAAAGTCCAAAACTCCTAAAAAGCGTAAAAAGTCGTAAAAACACCCAAAACCCACATATACCATGATGAAGATTATTAAAACCCCATGTCTATGAGTTTTGTTTTGTTTGTTTTTTTATAATAAGCTTCTAATTGTCAAATGATTGACATTATTGTGTTTTATATTCGTAGTTGTATGATTGTGTGTTTGAAGTTTTTATAGATTGTTAGGGTTCTGATACAGTGTTTTAGTAATATTCACTATTTATTTGTGGGTTTTGAGTGTGTTTTACGGCTGACATCATGATGTTTTATGACTTTTTATATTTTTTAGAAGATTTGGACTTTGTAATGGAACTCCACCCTGTATATACACACAAATCCGTTAAAATTTGTTTGTCAACCACAATGCACAAAAGACTAAAAAAATTATCAATTATTCTTTATATCTAAAGAGGGAATCCACACAAATGACCAAAGGGTTACTTTGTTGTTACGGTCTAGCCTTACTTCGGATGTACAAGGGCCACCATTCGATATTATAAATCGGTCACCAGATACCAATAATATAATATACTAATTAAATTATTGTTAAAACAAATACATTTAAAAAGTATAATTTGTATGAGTGTTACATGCATATGCATACATACAAATGTAAACGTTAGAACTTACCTTACTAAAGAAAGAATTAAAACCGGTGGTTGGGAAAAGATGGTAGAGAAAACCATTATTGTAGCATGAAGTATGGACCAAGTACGTACACTGCTAACTGATGCATAATGGGCTCCATCAATGGTCTATTTTTTTCATTAGAAGGGTTATTGATTTAGACAAGAAAAAAATATGAACCGACCCACTTGACTTAGACCCGTAACAAGTACATAATTCTTTTTAAGGTATTCAAAACTAAGAATAATATATATCATAACGGATAGGATATATGATGTAATACATAGGGTCATTTTTCATTGATATTTTGTTCAAAACGTTTATTTCACTCACGACCACACTATTTTCTGACAATAGTCATCACAAGATATTGGTAGTCATCATTTTGATTTATATATTGTTTTATTTAAGTATTAGTCTTTGGTTATTCATCCACTATATTTTCATTACATCAAGGGTAATATACAACGTTTAGTTTCCATAACACTTAGTGAGTTATCATATATTTCGGTGTTGTTTTGTTTTACCTTTTACATTTGGTGGTTCATGGGGAGATATCGAATTGTCGTGTAGAGATGACGTGACGTAATTGTCCTTAGAAAGTCCCTGAATGTAAATGGTAGTTAAGTATCTCAATTTTTGTTTTGTTTATGATTTAGGTTGTTTGCAATTTGGATTAATTTTGTATATAGCTTTAGGTTTCCATATTAAATTAAAAAACTATAAAGAAGCAACATGTTGATGTATATATTTGTTATAATTTTGGCTTTGGGGGTTTTCCAGAGAAAAAAATAGTTACGCATATGGTTGTGGTAACTTTGGGTTTGGGTTTTTTTTTAAATTTGATTTTTTTAATTTCCACTCAAAAGCATTTCATAAATTACTTTTAACCTAAAACTATTTTTTTTTACTTTTAACCTAAAACTTTTTATCTTTTGCAATTTATCCTCACAACTTTTTTACTTTCAACTTTGGTCTTTTATAGTTTTCATTTTCCGCAAATTTTTCGTTTTATGCTTCATTCTAAATTTTGTGACTTAACACATCGCAACGTGCGCCTTTGGTTTAACGTTTTTACGTTTTGTTCTAAATTTTATGAGTTAACACGATGCAACGTACGTGTGTGGGTTAACGTTTTTACATCGTCTATTTTTCCCCCTTTGTCAGGTTCAACATAACGTGCGGGTTCTAGATCGACTTAATTATAATGAAAGAATCCCCACAGCATTGCGGCGGGTTGTAATTCTAGTTTTATTTTAATTTACAACTTGTTTTGATAGTTAAGGATTCGTAATGTGTTTTCCACATTTGTTTATGTTTGTGTTCCATTCCGATTTTGTTTTTAATAACTAAAGTTCAAGAAGTGGATTTGAATGTCAAACAACACAATGATAAAAAAAAAACATAATCTAATACTAAGCATTCTACCTTTTTTTACATGAGTGTTTTCCTTATTTGTTTATGTTTGTGTTCCATTCCGATTTTCTTTTTAACAAATAAAGTTCAATAAGTGGATTTTAAATTTCAAACAAAACATTGATGAAAAATAATAATATTAAGCATTTTTTTTTTGCAAAAATAAAAACATTTGATTGGAAAATAATTTAATTATCCAAGTGGCTAGAGTAGAGTAGATAAAAATGTGAGGAGGATCTTATAACAAGTACAATGTTTGAATCAAATGCAAAACGGGTATATTGTTGCAGATCCCAAGATAACTAAATAAATCCAACTACATCACCTCCCTATTTTTTAAAAAAATATTCAAAATTATTTTTTAGGACTTTGGGAGATTTAACTCGAATTTGAATTATCTTCGGTTATTGTAACCCTTTATTACTAAAGAGTGTTTTAGAGTTCAATTAATACCTAAAAAATATATAATTCATACGTACTATATCATTTCGTTTCAACCATCTATATTATTTAAAACTATGGTCAGTAATAACTTCAAATAAAATAAAATACACAGTTGTTTAAGACATGTAATCTCTCCCATAATTACACAATGTGATGGTTCAAGTTGCGTATTTTGATTGTTTGTTAGTTGTTACACAAATATTTTGTGGTTATTGTTTAATTTGTAGTTAGAGTTAGGGGCTTCTTGTTTATATTTTTATGAGACTCTTAATAGTTCAAACATTTTACTTTGTAGTTAGAGTTTTGTTTGGATTTTTATGAGAATCTTAATGGTTTAAACCTCTTACTGATTCAGTATTTAATGGTTCAAACTGTTTGTTTCGCGAGCAGATGTCTAAATGATTCAGACATTTGCCTCTGAATAGTTAAACACTATATTGAATCTGAATGGTTAAGACCTCTTATATGAATTAGTCAGATATTTGCCTCCGAACGGTTAAAGCGTTATGCTGACTCTTAATGGTTCAGACATCTTACTGGTTTAATAGTTAATGGTTTAAACCTCTAACTAGCTTAACACTTACCTATTCAGAAGTTGTCAAAAAGCCCCTCACTATAACTATTAGAAAAGATGTTGATAATAACTCATATGTATTATTATGTTTCATCCATTTATAGTTCTTTAAAACCATGGTTAGAAATAACTACAAATAAAGTTGTTTAAGACACGTTATCTCTCCGATAATTGCCCAATGTGGTCTTTCAAATTGCGTATTTTGATTATTTGTTACATAAATACTTTGTGGTTATCGTTTAATTTGTAGTTAGAATTATTGTCATTATTAGAAAAGATGTTGGTAGTTTTCCCACTCCCAAAGATTAGTAACAATCATAAAATAGCAACGAATTACAAACAACTAATTCTAATTAGTGACGGTCACAAAATTGCAACAAACTACAAAATATCAATATTTCTGATTATTAACTAAAAACGACACTACAATTTACCAAAATATATAATCAGTGAGATTTTTTATCGGCACACTTCGAGTCTTTTAAAAAGTCATTTCAGTAGGGTTTTTAAAATATTATTTCAGTATCTATTCACCATCACTTCTCTATACCCCACGAATGATAGCGTTTGGTGTCCCTAACCCGACAACTGAAGAGTTACCAGTGGTGGAGGAAACAATGATGAAATTGTTGTCAGTGAGAGCGTCGAGAGTTAAGTGTCACGGGCTAAATATTTGAAGATCAGTATGCTATGTGTTGTGTTTGAATGCTTGGGTTACTAGTTAGTCCGGGACTTTATCATGGACGGAGTTAGTGTCAATGAAGAAGAGTACGTACCTAATCGTGTCTACTACGAACGCACCACTGGTCGAGAGCTGGTGCCGCTTTCTTGATGAGTCCAAGACAGGAGACAACCAATGACCCACACAAAGAGCGGGATGGATTGGCTTATCCCAGGGGAGACGGGGCCACCACACGGGAATCGAAAACTAACCCCTTGACAATTTGGTATCAGAGCAGGTCGATTCTCGGATACTTTAGAACGTGACTCTCAACCAAACTGAGCTAAACATTTAGAGTATGGTTACACAATGGTGGTGGGAGAAGACCAATATGGGTTTGATTCGATGAAGGTCTTTGTACTCCGCGAATATGGGACCGTGAGATCCGATGTAGTATAGTATCAACGAAGCCCTTCGTGTTATGTTAAAAAACTACGGTATTTGTAGCGTCGTAAAAATATGAAGTGAAAGTTGCAACATTCTTTAGGTTCCCGTATTCCTGAAACAACCAATGGACGTCAGCAGTAACATAAATGAACTGGTGTACTACTTTGAACTGCACAAAAGAAGATCATTGTTGTTGTGTTATCGGGTGTCCTACCCTCCCAAAGTGAATCATGCTCAACATAAGAGAATGATGCATTGTCAAGTATGCAAGCTCGTATGAGACGACGGGCATGCACGAGGACGTGCAAGAAATGGTGGTGGGAGAGTGTCACGGGCAAAATATTTGAAGATGGGTATGCTATGGGTTGTGCTTGAACGCTTGGGTCACTGTCTAGTTCGGGACTTTATCAAGGACGGAGTCAGTGTCAATGAAGAAGTGCACGTGCCTAGTCGTGTCTACGACGAATGCACCATTGGTCGAGAGCTGGTGCCGCTCTCCTGATGAGTCCAAGGCATGACGAAACCAGTGACCCACATAAAGAGCGATGGATTGGCCTATCCTCGGGTGGTGGCTCGCTAGGTGGAGTCGGTGCCAGTGCTTTCCATTGAGCATATGAGTTGTCACTAGCGGTTAAATACTAAGGTTTGTGACGAAGAAAAAGAGACATGTCATTCTTTGTTCCTTTGGAAGCTATAACTAGTATCTTTCCTTTATACTCTTATGAAATCGGTATCTACGTCTTTGGGTTGTGGGGTTGTTTGTAGCTATCCTAGCCTAGGATGAGCAATGGGGGTGACGACGGTGTGGTCTTCATTAGGTATTGGTCTATGTCCGAATCAGATTTTTGGGTTGTAAGCGGTGGTCCACTAAGGTGTAGTTAGCGAAACCTACGGTCAAGAAAAAAGTTGACTTAAATGGTGATTTTGGTTGAAATGACTGAAAAATACTATGTCCGAGATGGTCGAATTTCAACAACAAGATATTTTTTGTTTCTTCCCGGGTAAACCAATATTTTCATTGCATGGTCTTTATTTGTCTGTCGGGTCAGAGGATGGGGTCCATTCGGACATGTATGTGTACTCATGCTGTCGAGAGCCGGGTTATACTCATTGCATGGATTTGGAAGAAGAGTGTCTTGTAGAACTTGCAATTATTACACAATGACTGGAACCCGTGCGAGTCAATGATCAATATTCGACCAATGTTCTTTTTAAGATCATTGACTGGGTCGTCTGTATTCGTACGTATTAACCGTCGAGGTTACACCCAATGTTGGTTTTGTAGACCATGTGAATTAGGTCATCTTGGGTCCTTGGATCCGGATTAGTTTATTGCTTGCGGGCCTAGAACATATGGTGGTGGATTAGTGGCTAAGTGGGTCGTGGATCAGGCCATATGCAAAGCTCGAGGTTGAGTGTTTTTCCAACCCGATGATATGATGCGTGAGCATCACGAGGGACACATCGGGCTCCTAGAGGAATAATCTAGGACGACTGGTTGGCTTGTTATGGATTGAAGAATAAAGAAGCATGGAGAAGGTTTATTTAAATTATTTATCATTATCTTGTATTGATTTAGCTTGATATTTGAATCTTTCACTTCAAAATCATTAGAATATATAACCATTAGTGTTTAAGTCATTTGAATGTGATTTCGTGTTTACATCATTAGCAAATAAACTTAAGTTTAATTTGTATGCGTTAAGAGAGCTCGGTTTATACAGTATATGCAAAATCCACACAAGGCACATATCATGTTATGTGCTTTAAAACAGATTTTTTTTAAGAGATTTTTCATTTCACATCATAAGAAAACCTTGTCAAGTTACATCAAAACAGAAGGTAGACGGGCAACAAGCTGCGCCGCACTCCCTTCTGAATTGAAATCCCTAATCTTCCAAAGACGAACCCCTGCCCTCCCCCCGGGGATGAACAATTATTGTGGATGACCCGTTGAACCCTAGTCAAGAAGTGGATAGTTTCTGATGCTAGGGAGCCAAAGGTATCAAAAGCAAAAGGGACAAAGACATGTTGGAGGTTAAGCAAAAATGGGTTTTATAGCTTAGAAAGATTATGGAGGTTAAAGGAAACCTTATTGAAATCAATAAACTGGCTTATTAAAACGATGGAGAATCCGTTTGATGGCAAGAAACTGGGTTCTATGCAACAAATATATATCACTTTTCTTGTAATAAACCAAGTTATATTTTGTTTCTTAATAAAAATTAAAGAGTTTTATACTTTAAAAGAAAAAAAAACAAGTAGAAATTACATAATGAGTTTATTACATTTGATTTTGTAGTTTGACGAAAATATTGGTTTTAGCCCTATTTTTTTCCTTTCTGATTATCCTCTAGAGTTTCCATTTCATGTTATTTCATTATTTGAGATTAACTCCATTATCTTTTTCCCTTGGATTAATAAAAAAATATGAGCCCATTGGAAATACTTAAAATCCGAAATAGCCACGAAAAGTGTTCAGATATGAGACAGAAAAAATATGTTAGGGTATGGGCATTTGGGAATACCGAAGACCCGAAATCATATCCCTATATGTTTACTTAATCATATACCTGAAAAAAAAATAATTTTAGTTATTCTCAACCCTTGTCTAATAATGGAAATTCTAGTAGTAACATTATGTGAAAATGAACTTTATTTTAAGATATTTATTTTGATTATATTTTTTTTACAAATGCAGAATTATTTTTTTGATTTATATTATTAAGAAATCCACATATTTTATTTTAAACATTTTATAATGATGATTATGACATGTCTGTATTTAATCAAAATTTTAATTTATTGTAGTAGTTAAAAACATATATTTACATGTAAATTAGAATGAAAAGAAAAAAATGTGTTTAAAATCGCCAACACTTATTTTTTAACAAATAATTTGTGGACTTACTTAATGCCTACAGATCTTGTTAATCTTGCTTGATTCGAACTCTCTTACTTGTTTCGAATCTCCTTGCTAACTTGCTATTCTAACCATAAAGGTTCGCTCTTGCTCTTGCTATACGAACACAAGATTCGATTCTTTATTTCTTTCTTTGCGGATGCCGATTTCTTTCTTTCTTTATGATCGACACCCATTTTTATTCCTTCTTATTGATGCTTGCTCTTTATTTCTTATTGCTCTCTCTTTTTTTTGCGTCGCCTTGTTTCTTTCTTGTTAAGCGACGCCAGTCTCTTTCTTCTTTCTTCCTTCTTGTGGCGTCTCTTCTTCTTTCTTTCTTGCTGATCTTTGATCGGTCTTCTTTCTTTTCTTTCTTCTTTCTTTCATTGTTCGATGAAATTAATTGAGATGTATGTGCGTGCTGCTTTCTTCAATTAAATTAGCCGACTTTCAAGACGTGTTCTTGCTTGTTCAAACCATGCCACGAAGAATAGTGTCGCATCAATTGCCGTCACAAACACTAAACTTATCTTCAGTTTTTTTTTTTTTATACTTATCACAAACAAATCTGAACTCAATCTTTATTTTGACTTGCTTGCTTACTTCGCCTTTCAAAATACAATCACCAATACCCGTCTTCTTTCTTCCAGCAACTATCTTTCTTTCTCTCGACTACATTCACTTTCACAAAGATGTTGTTCTTCTCCTTTTTTCTTTCTATACATTTGCCCTGCGACTGTTCTAGGTGATCACCACCGCTTCTCTTCTAATGTCTTGGAACAACATGGTTACTAGTTTTTAGTCACTCGACCACTCACCATGTCTTCTCTACTACTATTCTTGGTTAACTAACTAACAAAACCAACTACACCTGGTGCTCGTCTTCTTTTGATTCACCGATTACACCCATCACATGCTCTTAATCCATCTCTTTCTTTATTCCCAGGCCCTTCCTCCGTAGCTTTAAGGGGTTGCCCCTCTTCTTCGCAATCGACTCTCAAACCGCGGCTTCGTCGCTACTACTTCCCAAGGTATGAACCTAGTTATTTAGTCAAACATACCTATAAATACATACACACCCTACATAAATAAGGGTAACAACTAACCTACTACTTGACTCAATCAACCCATGACTCACAACCCCACTACTTTACTAGCAAAACACAAAAAACACGTGACTAAATAACTAAAAATTTGCAACCCGTTTAACCCATTCATGACCCGTACCAACATCCATTACCTACAAATGTGTAGGTTATACACATAAACGAACAATCAATTTTTTTTTGAATTATACAAAATGAAAAACAGTAAAACAATAAACATTATATCTATATTGTTATATTAGGTTAACCAAATATATATTACACAATTGAATTAATTGAATAAATGAAATATATTATTTAATGATGAATATTCAGAAAACATAAACAAATATTTTGAGTTAAAATATATTTATAGAGAGTTAAGTTATTCTATAAAGACTTCTAAAAATAATAAGTGTACAAAGACGCAATGGATCACACAAGATGACACAATGTCGAGAAAATATAACAAAATGCCGAAAAAAACACAATGTCGAAGAAAAAAAGACACAATTAGTAGGTCATGCACTGTAATGTTATGACCCGAGATCTATGGATGCAGTTTTTAAAAGACTTATTTTGCTGTTTAGAAAGGGTAGCAGCGCAGCTTGTTACCCGTTTACTAGGTATCTCGATATAATTATTATTATCTTTTTATTAATATAATATCTTAAACGGTATAAACTTATTTTTAGTTGTTTTAGGATAAAAAAAAAAGATAAACCAAATTAAAACTTTTGTTATGAGTGTTCCGAATTATTTCTCTCTCTAGTAATAATAATTTAAAAACATGGAATATAATTCAAAATGATATTTCCCCTTTCTCTCTCTAGAATAATAATAAAAAAGTAGGGGTAGGGCGTGGCCATATCGTCATCTTTCCTGTATTTAATTTATATTTTAGTGAGTGAAAGCGAGAGTGGCGATTATACAGTCACAGTAAACTGATAATATACAACCACTCACTCAGTCTCAGTCTGCTTCACTTTTACATGGAGGATCCGTCTTTTCCGCTCCCCACAATCTCACTTCACTCCACCATCTCATTTTCTTCTTCTTGATCAATCAATCTCATTCATTTTCTTCAACTATGGGGAAACAATGGCTGCTTCACAAGGTTTCAGGAGGCTCTGACGGCAGCTTTGCTACCGGAAAATCATCTTCCACCACCAAAAAACCCACCGGAAAACCAAGAAAAAGACACACCTCATCTTCTTCTTCTTCTTCTTCCTTTGGTGGTTGCATGAGTACCATTTTTCATATGTTTGACATCCAAAATCATCACCTTCCTTTTCATCAACCTTCTTTTATCTCAGAATCTCCTGTTAAAAAAATACCTGAAGAACCCAACATAATACTCAAAGGTGTGTTTTTTTCTCTCTCTCTCGCTCTCTCTCTTTTTCTCTGTCTCTCTCACACACACAAGATTTGGATAATATTTATATGTTTTATAAAGCATTTGCTTGTGTAAAACAGGTGTAGAAGCACCCAGGAACAGCTTGGAAATGGAGGAAGAAGAACCCATAGCTGAACAAGTTGCTTCATCTTCATCAACATCATCATTAAAACTTAAGCAAGAAACAAACTTTAACATCCCTAGAGTATGTTTCTTTCTTTATCTATTTATATTTATTTGAATTTTATTTAATAAACAAAGATGTAAAGTAAGTCATGATGGCCATAATTATTGTTTATCGTTTATAGCGAATGGTCGTTGGATCCATAATTAATACAGTTAGTTTTTAATTTTTTAATTTTTTTTTTATAAATTTAACAGATGCGAGAAATTCAAATTAACACAAAAAGATCAAGATTAATGGAAGATGTATCATCCGAATGTAGAAACTCACCAAGTACAAAAACACCAACTCTTGTTGCAAGATTAATGGGTCTTGATCTTCTTCCTGAAAATGCATCTCCAAGAGGCTCTTTATCATCTCCAAGAGTGTCATCTTCTTCCTCTCATGCTACACCACTAAACCCTCTTTCAAAATTGTCATCACATAAATATAATGCTCGGTCGTTGCCCACGACACCAAGGATATCGACCGCCCCTAGGTTGTCTACGGAAGATGAGTATCATCACCGCTTTTCGCTCCAAATTAATATGGAGAACAAGCGGAGGTATGATGAGAATACTAGCGAGTATGCGAAGCAAATTGCGAAACAAGTGAGGAGAAAATATTAGCCGAAGAGTTGGTGCCGATATTACAAACACCGCGAAAAAGAAAGAGCATAGAAGGGATGAGTTTCTCGTGGTGCTTAAACCGAATAGACCATCGTCATCGTCTACTGCGATACTATCGCCAAGCCAAGAAATCTTGATGAAGAAGGTGCGTGTTAGTCGAGTTTATTATCTATTATTATTGTTTGTAATTGTTATTTTTAGTAAAATTATTTTATTATTATTTTATATGTTAATAATTATTTACCTATCTATAGTTTGAATACTTGAATATATATATATATATATATAGTTATTTTTATTATTGATAAAAGACACAGAAAATATATTAATCAATATAATTTGATATGGATTATTATAAAACTTGAAAAACAAGTTACTTTAATTTATTATTATTATATATATATATATAAATAATTAGATTTTTATTTTTATTTTTTAATAACAGTTTTTGGATGCGGAAAAGAAAATTTTGAACCAACATCACTTTCATGCGCAGCGAGGATACGCTTATGGGAGATTAAGAACAATCTAACAAAGCCAACTCTAATTTGCTAAAAGGTTCGCCATTATCATCAGCTTCAGAAGCAATCAAAACTCCATCACCATCAACAACCATAAGATCACCACCATTGATGAAAGATGAAGTGCAAGTAGTGAAGCAGGATCAGAAGCCAATGAAAATACAAAAATGCAAGAAACTCACAAGTGAAAAATATGATTTGAGATTGAAAAAAATACACCAACAAGAAGAACCATTTGTGAAGAAATGTAACAAGAAGTCAACTCCATTATCAAATCATCTTGTGAAGGTCAACACCACAACAAAGTTTATTTCTTTCAAGAAAGACATGGCGTCCCCTTCCTCACAAACAACATTACCTCAAAAACAAGTACTTGCCTTACCTAGTACCAACACCATTATCATTATTTTTTTAAAAACTTTTTTCTTTATTATTATTATTTTCATATTTTAATACCATTTTAAAATATGTTACAGGTACCATTAGCAAGCATCACACATTTACCTAGTTGTCAGAGCTTGTCAAAAAAGACCCACAATCTCTCCACCCAATACCAAGTCAGTACTAACGGTAACACCACCACCACACACCACCCACCACCCGGAAGTTCAGTTTCCGACCACTTTGACTACATTTCAACAATTCTCGGTCACACCGGAATATTAAAAACAACCCCTATATCCATATCACACTGGTACTCCCCATCCCATCCTCTCCACCCATCAATCTTTCAACAACTTGAGAAACGCCACCACACGAGCGCCACAGGCTCGCGGATCGAAAGCTTATATTCGAAGTTGTGGACGAGCTTCTGGTAGGTATATTAAAGCCTTACATAAGCTTAAAACCATGGGCCACATTGGGCAAAAGGAATACACATCAAATGTGTGGATTAAAACTTTGTGAAATATTATATGACAAAATTAGTTGCTTCCCAGCAGCGGATTGTCAAGTGTTGGAAGATATAGATGAGTTGATAGAAGGTGATATTGGAATGGGTACGCGCGTGGTCGGAACGACGGCGTTTGAGGTGGAGGCGGAGGAGCTGGTGGCGGAGATGGAGCGTGAGATGGTGGACACGTTGGTGGGTGAAATGGCAGGGATGATATTGCACGTTGGAGTGTCTGTCTGACTGAGGTCACATGGTTTGGTTATTGCTATGTCACGTGATCAGATGCCATCCGTTTAAGGGGTGCACGTGAGAGGTCAAAAAGAAAAAAGAAAAAAAGATTTAAAGAAGTATTTGGCAGCTCAATAAAAAGAAGGGCACATATTAGCAGCTTTACAAAGTCCTACAAAAAACTCTTGTTTAACCTTGTTTCTTTCCATTTGTAAACTTCCTGTTGTATAATCATCATCATCAATTATATTATATCAACTAACCTTTTTGATATTTATCATTTTTTCTATAAAAAAAATTCTATAGATAAATTAAGGGTTTAAAAAAGTTGTTGGTTATAAACAATGTTGGTTAAATAATCGCGACTATGCGGCGACTAGTCGGCGATTAATCGCTAGTCGGCTGGTAACTGAGTAATTTCTCTTTAATCAGTACATTAATCGCTAGTTGGCCAGCAAAAAATCGGTGATTCCAGCCAAATTCTGGCAAAAAAACTGTATATTTCAACAAAAACCTCTAAATTCCGGCCAGTTTTCAACCAAACCAGTGAATTCAAACGGTTAATCTTATATACTTAAAAAAATGAGTTGAGTAAGAGTTAAAACCTAGCTACTTAAAATATTTATCTTTAAAATATGTGTATATGTATATATAAAACTGAAAGTTACATATAAAAAATCTGATTCGACTAATCTCAAGTAGTCGCTAGTCCCCACCTTACCGACTGAGTAGGGACTAACGAGTTCTCCAACCTTAGTTATAAATTTATTGGCTATAAGCCTATAACATTACGAGTAATTATCAGAATTATGTGTTTTTCTTCATCCTAACAAAATTTAAAAATTATTTAATACTAAATATTGTGACATAGACGATGAATGGGATAAGTTTGAATTCAGATAACGAGGGGGTATCTACCATGAATTTCTGTGAAGGAAGCACTACCCAAGATATGAACCAAGGGGGACACGTTCTATTTTAAACTAAGATTCTTTTAAATGTTTTTCTTAATAAAAAATCTACATACTTATTTATTTAACTGCCACATTTTAATTACTTAAAATAATTTACGTGATTAAAAACTTTTTCATACAAGTATAAAAAAGGCCATGAGGCATTAGCTTAGAAGATTACTGTGTAGGTATGTTATTTTTAAAATATTTTAAATGTGGTATGCATACATTTTTAAAATACTGTGATAATGTTATTTATAATTTCTTTCGGATTATCTAGAAATAGGACAACCTAGTATGCATGTATACAATCTGTCTATAACCATAAAATAGACCAAAAACTTTGTATTCATATTTATTGAACAATTATAGCATTTGGTTATAATAACACGACATTTTCAATAATCAGTACATTTGTTTCTATGAATCACTGAACCGACGATGCTCCTATCCTGTTCTCCCGATTTGCCGCTGACGACTCATTAGTCGCTTGACTATGGGGATGGGAGAAGTGATGGTGAAAAGGCAATGAGTCGTCACCATCACTGTTTGACCGCAATGTTTTTCTTAAAATAAAACTTGGAGAGTGTCTCGAAGTGACCATCTATTTCCTTTAGATCTGATGGAAGATCCACCCCGTCCCTTGGCGACTTGAAACACAATAAAACTATTGTGATCAGGTTGTATTGTTCCATCATTGTAATTTGTTAATATAAAAATACTGATTTTTTAATCAAGTTATTTAATTGTAACATATATGAAACTTGATTAGTATTTAAAGATTGTCCTTTTCAAGTTAACTCAAATAGATATGTATAAAACTTAGTTATAAGACTATGGGGTGATGTGGCGCGCTAAACCTTTCCACATGGACATTTTAAGTGCAAAAGCAAAGGGACGCTAGATGATCACAAGTACTGTATATCGCGGACATGGGTGCCCAATCATTTAGCATCACCCCACAAATTATTATTTTTTTTATTTTTTATTACTCATTCCATCACATATCTTTGACAACACCCCTAGGTGAAACACGAAACCACGCTTGCATACATGACAACATTTTTGTTAACTTTCACACCACTACAACATAACCTTATTAAGTGACTATTTCAATCAATCTCGTTTTTATAAAAAAAATTCAGTAAATAGTACCACGTTTCATGTATTGATATATATATTTAGATTGGTTAATTTTAATTAATGGATATAACCATTTTAAAAAATAGAACAATAAAACAAATGTTGCCATGTGTGAAAGGGTGGTTTATTAGAACTAAAAAACTTTGTTATTTTGATGGAATATTCAAATCAATCATTCAGCATCACCTTATAATTTCTTTTTAAATTTTTTTATTAATTATTCATCATATTTCATCAACAATGCACTTAGGTGAAAGTTGACAAGTGAAACCACCCTTCCATTCGTGATAACACTTTTTTACATTTCATACCATCACAACACATAGCCTAATTTAGTGACTTTTTTCATATCAAGCTCTTTTTTGAACTTAAAAAAAAAAATCCTGTAAATAGTATCAACTTTCATATATATTTTATTTAACTTTAATTTTAATAGATATAAAATTTTATAAAATAGAACTAGTGTTAAAACTTCAATGATTTTTTTAATAGAATTAAGAAACTTGGTTATTATGATGGAATATATTCAATATTATACGAAGGCTAATAACAGACAAGTGGACAATTTTGTATTTTATAGAACCTAGTTAGAGGGAGTACTATCAAACATTATGAAATCAAAATATTAATAAATATTTAACATATTCAGAATGTTCGAAAAAAGAAAGTTAATAGAGTTATAATGGTGTTTTGAAATGTTGGTATAGTAGAATGGTATGTGGAGAACGTTGGCATAGGTGTTAATCACATTTTGACTGGCACTTCAGTTTATGAGGTCAAATCGAAGCCCTGGGGTATTTTGCATGTTTAGGTATTTTTGTTCTTTTTCTTTTTTTTTTCTTCGAAACAAGAAATATATCTCGGGTTCGGGCCACGGGTCGGATGGCTTTAGTGAAACACCGCCACAACCCCTCCGTCATGCGTGATGGGTTTAATCTCTGGTTGGTGAACCAGATCGAGCGTGGTGAGACATGATAACTGTTTGGCAACGATCTTCTGATGAGAGTTGGTAAACCAAAGTAGAAGGATGTGTAATAAACCAGCGGTGGGTTCCATGAGAACACCGCCGCAAGTCCACTTGATCTTGTGAGCCAGTGCGGGGAGGAGATGAGGTGTCACAATAGGATGAGGTGGTGCTAAGGAATGGAACGGATTGGGACCTACCATCACCCTATAATAGTGTTCCGAACCCATATAACTTGCGGCGGTGTACCCTCATGAACCCTCGCATGCATTTTCCAAGAAATTCAACGTCACTTTCTCCTTCCTTCCACCATTACGCCCATGCTTCACCAACCCATTTTCCATCCCATCACGCATAATAATGAGACTTGCGATGGTATTCTAGTGCCATCACTTGAACCTAGACATCCATTTAAGAAGTGCCCCGTCCACCCATAGTAACTTCTTCAAATTGTTGTAAAAGGCTTTAATAAATACATAAAACATATGCCAAATGTTCTTGAGACCTAATCAATTGTATTACAAATAGTTAAGGAATAATTGATTTCAATAATCCCAACTATTATTACATTTGTGGCAACGGTCACAACTTAAAAAATAACTAATGGTGGTCCATATCTTCACATATTCTAAACCAATGAACCTTTACTAACACAAAAGAAAAAAAGGGACAAAAAGAAATTAAGGTTTTTTAGTAAAGGTATATTGGTTTACAATATGTGAAACTATAGGACCATTATTGGTTATTTTTGAAGTTGGAACCGTTGCGACTAACACTAAAAATTGGAATTATTAAAATCCATTATTCCAAAAATAAAAACCAGTCAGATAGTGTAGATTAGATTCAAAGAGCTAACTTAATTTAGAAATATTGATTCTTTAGATCTTGAGTTTGAATATCAATAAAATGTTATCGGTTTGGTGAGATCTAAGTGGTTTGCAACAAGGTTTTTCTTTCATAATAATCAGATTCTTCTACTAATACTATTCAATAGATCATCAAATAATTGAATACGATCGATGTACCACTATCTGATGATAAACACGCGGATAGATTCTTGAATATTCAGGATCTATTAAATCAAATGATATAGTCCGATCACATTAAATAATATAAACTATTATAAAGCTTAATAACATTTTTTTCAAGAACTAATACAAGGTATTATAAAATATTGTTATGAAAGAAAAAAAAATCAAAAGAAATATTTCATTTTAAGTTATATCCTAACATTATTTTGTTTTGAAGACATAGAATAAAATGATAAAAGTTGATGAACTTTTTAACTTTACAAACTGATTTGTAATAGTCATGACTCATCTTTCTTAGTGTGTTTTCAGTAGAACAAAAATTGTTATGATTGTACGTTACTTTTATATATTTTCAATACTTAGGAGGCACATAGGACAAGGGGCTTCATTGCCTTCTACGAATAAAGCCTACCGTATGGGTTAAAGCCTCCCAATAATGCCCGCTATTTATTTTTTGGTTTTATAGTTTAAAATTGAAATGGGACCCACAATTCCATCTGTTATTGCTCGCTATTGTAATAGTTGGGCATCAATGGCGCCCCTAGTATGGAAGGGGGAGCGCTATTGATGTTTTTTGCTGAGATGGAAGGGGGTTGGCGCCCCATATCGTGCAACATAAGTATTCTTTATAAATCTTTAAAACCGACATTATTCAAATTTATTCATCTTTTCACTTAATTATAAAAAAAATCAAGATCTCAAAATATTATGTTGTATGTCATGTCAATTTATAGAATACCAGATTTCATTGGCATAACTAAGTGCTAAGTATTTAATACCTTGGTATATATAATTTAACAAAATTCATTGTTTAAAATAAACAAACATATTAATTATTTTATAAAATAAGTTAAAAAAACATCCTTATTATACGTATATTTTTGCCTTTTTGGAAAACTGTTTTCCACTGCTTTCATGATCGACATCTCCATGTACGTTACTCCCAAGCACACATCATAATTGGGTCTTAGTTTTTCAAGTATATTTTTATATTATATTATATTATATATTAGAGCCGTAAAACAATTTTATCAACACGATACCTTGGTATAATTGATGTTCATTGCAAATGTACGAAACATTAACCAACCATTCGACATGAAAACATATTTGCATTATTTTTCTATATTTTATGCTACCTCGTCCAATGAGCGTACCTTCGAACACTCATGGGAATTTTGTTGGCCGTGTAAAAAGAAATTATTACTCTTCTCGTTTATGATTACCTTTTCTTTTAAAAAAAAGTTATGTTGTTATACATATCGATTTTATATAGAATTTGATTCTTGGAAGTTATTTTTATTTTTGATAGAATGAGAAATTGTTAAATTATTTTAGAACAGTTTTGTTCGCTCTCAAAGAATGTTTTAGAAATGATAATTTTGGCAAAAATTTGGTTTGAATGGAAGATGTGAAATGAGAAAATTTTGAGTGGGAGGTAGCAAGGCCCTACTGAGATTATAGACGTAGTACTAGAGGTGCACAGCAAACCCGGTTCCGGACCTGATCTAGAAACTTGGTTTGGAATCGTTCCTATCCTACCTGACCCGTGGGTACAAACTAGTCCAGACCCGGATTTGGAAAAAGGAACCGACCCGGAACCACTGGAACCGGTTACATCTCTACCCGGTTAAAACCTGGACCCGAACCGGCCAAAACCTGAAAAAAACCCGGTCAAACTGGTCAAAAACCCAAACGTACCCGGAACTGATTCCTACCTGAAACTGATTATTGACCAAACCCGGACCTGATTCTTACCCGGTTCCGGTTCTAAAAAAAATCTGGTTTGTACACCTCAGGCGATACAAATACATTCCCATGATTAAAGCCAAAAACATGACAGCAATTATTTCAGACCATGTATTATCAGACATGTGGCGTCCTAGTCAGTAAAGGACATTATGGGGCTTGAAGTTAAAAAGTGATATATTGGTATGATGCTCCAACAATAATTACGCAATTATTACTTTTTTAGAAAAATAAAACAAATAATATTACATGGAATACTTGGAAATTTCCTATTGGCCAAAGCAAAAGTTCTCTGGTATTTAAAAAACGCCCAACCAACTTTTTGAAGGAAAATGTCCCGGGGGACGGTGTACTTGGGCGTGGTGGGGGGTTTTGGGGCAAAAAAACGGGCAAATCCTCTACCACTATGGGTGGTCTCAGAATTCTCAGTGTTGTTTTAGTTTTTAATAATAACCAGCTAACCGCCAATCACGGGCGTAGCCAGAAATTTTTTCCTACGGGTTCGGAAATCTTCTAGGGTTCGATTTATAGGATTCTATAGGTTCGATGGAGAAATTTCTTTAGATGCGATGGAGAAATACACCTATATAACACGAAAATTTTTTTTGGTACGGGTTCAACCCGTACCCTTCTATGTAGCTACACCCCTGCCGCGAATGTGCTCAGCCATTTTGCTAGTTTTGTTTTCTGTATTTCGCTGTTCAAAAGGAAAAAAAATGGCAGTCTTTTTAAAAACCACAAATTGGAAAACTTTATATTGGAAGTTAAACTTAACAAACCAAAAAAATGGATATTTATCAAGAAAGTTTACAGTCTGGAAGTTAAAATATACATAATCTTTTTCTGTATTTCAAACTTAAAATTGAGTGAAATCAAGAAGAGGAATGGTGCATTAATTATGACCCAGGAGATCATGCACCATATGTGCAATCTAATTCAAATTGAAATCAATACCGATGTGCTTAGTTTCCTTATGACATTCTGCCTCATTTTTTTCCATCAAAGGCACTGACCCCTACCTATTGCCTGGCGTTATCACATAACCAACTTAAAAAACAAAAAAAAAAGTTTACACTTCAATGCTCTAGGTTAACGGTAATACATAATAAGACGATGATATAACAGCTGCATTATGTGGTTCTTACGGGTTTTCTGTTAGTTTGTATTAAACAACTGTTATACATATATGCAGTGTTGTAAAAATCGCGATTAATCGGCGACTAGTCGCCGATTAATCGCAAGTCGGCCCTGCACTGAGTAATTTTTCGTTAATCAGTCCATTAATCGCTAGTCGGCCTACCAAAAATCGGGAAAAATCGGAAAGAATCAAAAAAAAATCAGAAAAATCGAAAAAATCGAAAAAAATCACAGATTCCGTCCAAAACCTGCCATATTCTGGTAAAAACTTGTCAACTTAAAAAAATTATGTATAAAAGTATGTGTATAGATGTATAAAACTTAAAATTATACATAAAAAGTCCAATCCGATTAATCACGAGTAATCCCGATTAATTACGAGTAATCTCGATTCATTGCTAGTCTCCATCCCACTGGCTGACTAGCGTCTAGCGAGTTCTACAACCATGCATATATGTAATACTATTTAAATTTATAATAATAGAGAATATAGGGGGGAAAAATAAACACAGATAGAAGAAAACCAAATAGATAAGGTAAAAAGCTGAAGAAAATAAATATAAAATGAAGGACACAGCTCTGACCGGTACATCATTTGTACCCCAACCTGTTTGAACCACAGTTAATATTGTAATTATACACACCACTACAATATCTTCACTACTCAGTTGCCAAAAATGAAGCCATTCACGAGATGTGACACACACATATAGTTATGCTTATTATACTTGGAGATACTGTACTGATATTATTACTGTTATTATGACGTGATGCAACTGTAACTTGTAACATCAATCATTTCCTTATTAAAAAAACATGTATTTCCAATAAAGAAATTCAAGAAAACAGTAAAATTCTGGCAATGTCCCATGTACCAAATACTGGCATACTAATGTCACAAAATTTAAATATACATGAGACGTCTTGTATGTCCCATTTACCCAATACCCCCACATCTATTCACAACACTATTTGGTATTTATTTTCCACAGGTGCTAATTTAATTTATATAAATGACAATGCCAGATGATATTAAGTTTTATTGGTGAAAACTTTAAGATGGTTTTTGCAATAGCAGAAAAGGAATCTAGTACCTGTTGGTAGTTGTCAGGTTTTCCAAATCTTTGTTATAATGGACTCTCACATATTGTTGGTAGTTTCTATCAATGCTTTAAAATCCGTTTTTTATACCGGATTGGGCTCAGAAACAATTTAACCGGTGTATCAGTTGGTTCAATTGGGTATATCAGGCGGTTTAAACCGGTTCTACCGGACGGCTCAACCGGTACTACTGGCCGGTTTGAATAGTTTTAAACATTGGTTTCTATAATCATATATAAATTAATATATGAATTAATAAATAGAGTTAATTAAGTTTTTCGTCCCTGTGGTTTGTTAAAAATCACTATTTTAGTCCATTAGTTTAAAAATTGTCATTTCAGTCCCTGTGGTTTCACTTTCATAACTATTTCAATCCACCTTCTTTAATTCCATCCAATTATTCTGACACTATATTGCAAACTAATGGACTGAATAGTGATTTTTGACAAAACAATGGATTGAAATAGTTACGAAAGTGAAACCACAGGGACTGAAATGATGATTTTTAAACTAATGGACTAAAAGAATGATTTTTGACAAACCACAGGGACGAAAAACACAATTAACTCTAATAAATAAGTGGATTCTTGGTTTTAAAAAAAGTGCACCTCAGGCGCACCTAGGCGCAACAAGGCTCAAGCCAGGTTTATTTTTCAAAAAGCGCAGCTGAGGCGCGATTTCTTGGAAAAAAAATTGACCCAAGGCGCGTGCCTCATGCATTTCCCATATTTTTGGGAAGCAAGTTGCTGTATAACATGTTTTTCAAGTTGTACATGTCTGTAACTTCCATATTAAAACATATAATAAAGCTTACTTGTCTCTAAATACTGGATAAATGATGCTAGAAACTTATAGGATATATATAAAAAGGGTAGATTGACCTTTGATGAAAAAAGGTACATCAAATAATCCTATTTTTTTTCTAGTGACAAGTAGCAATGATCTTTTACAAATCTAACATCAACAAAAGCAGAAGAAAATGTACCTACTAAACTACCCATGAGATCTTGATAAAAAACTGAATGGGACTATACACCTAGCAGAAAGACACACATGGAAGTGATTTTAGAGGTTTATCGTGAGGGTCAACCATGCTAGTCAAACCCAGCACCAGTCCAACTAGATCCTCTATTCTTCGGTACTGCTCCAATTCCTTTACCTCTACCTTGCATTGTGTTTTTCTTCTTCCCCCTTCCTTCTACATCTCCACCCGTCTTGCTCTCCACGTTACTCTTTGTTGATTCAGTTGGTGGTTTCACAACATACGGAACTGATGCATCTGAACTTGCGGTGGTCAATGCGGTTTGCGCTGGACTCTCGGCCTACAAGAAACCATAATCGTGTGGAATATAATTATTATTATTTCAGCATGTATGGAATATTATTGTGGTTGAAAATGAAACAGAAAGAGGACTTACTGCTCCTATAAGTGCAGCTGATCTTCTTGGGTTCAAAGCCTCTAGCCGCCTTTTTAGTTCCTCTAGTCTAGCAAACTGAGAGTTGCTGCTTTCTTGGACCTATGAAAGATAAGCGAGTATGCTAAAAGTAGAGATGCAAGCAAGCCAAGCTACTCGCGAGCTGCTCGAGATCAGCGAGAAAAAGCTCAAAACAAGCCGAGCCTTATCAAGCCCAAGCCGAGCTTGAGCCTAAAATAAAGCTCGTTTATTCATTGAGCTCGAGCTTGGCATGTGAAGCTCGTCAAGCTCGTCGAGCCTTAGTGTAATATTAATTTTGATTAATATTTAATAACATATATTTATAGTTGTCTAGTAAACGACCCAAGCTGAGATTACTTAATCTTGTTTATGAGCTGAGCCCAAGCTTCACTTCTCGAGCTCGCGAGCCTAAACAAGTCCATCATTTATATTATTTTTATTTAATATACTAATTAACAGATAATAAACGAGCCGAGCCCAAGCCGAGCTCGAGCTCTCATAAGTTAACCGAGCTAGGGCTCGGCTCTTTACACCCCTAGCTGAAAGGGTAAAAATACTGCAATGAAATTTTAAAAAAGTTGGTAACTATAAAATACCAGATTATTCAAATCGTCACATAATTTCTGCTTGGCTGCTTCTTCGTCCTTCACAACCTTTGATGCAGCTTCCCAAGCCTGGAACGAATAGAACTCTTTATTTCACCATAGGCTATAATTATTTATGATATGATATTCTGAATCGAAAGGGACAAACCTTTTTTGCTTCTTCTTCTTTCAACTTAGCAAAACGAATCCTTTCCGTCGACAATTCGATTTTCTTCCTCATGTGTTCAAGTGCTACAAGATGTAAATGTAACGGAGAGAAAAGTAACACTTAGTATACACAATTCAGTAATAAAAAAGAGTACACCATATCAAAATGGGAAAAACATATGATGCACAAACCAGCTTTCTTTGGCCCTGCTGTGAGTTTCATCTCCATTGTGAGATTTGAAAGCTCTCGCTCAACATCACGAATTTTCGAATAGTTCTCGTCAATATATCTAAAAGTTACAAGGCTAATCAGGACTAGCAATCAAATATGAAACAAGGTGTACGACACTATGCTCAGATAATACTAGTATGCAACATATATCTTCATCCATCTCAGGGTGATACATATTATGCTAAACAATAACATATGGTGATGATGATTGAACATTTGAACCTAATGAACCTCAACAAACACAGTTATTTGTAAGCTTGACATGGCATTACAATGAGTAACAGGGGTGCATGAAATATAATGTTTAAGTTTAAGATTCCTAAAATGACGTTTCAAGATATAATCCTAGGCCCGGCAAAACGGGTGGGCGGATCGGGACGTGTAACGGGCCATACCAGATTCGGGTCATACAGGGCTAAGTTAAAAAGGATCAATTTGGTTCGGGTCAAACGGGTTCATTTAAGAAAAAATATACACCTGAACCTCAACAAAACACCATTTTTAGTAAACACATATATCCAAAAATTCTACAAAATGAAACGATTCTCAGCATTCTGCATTCTGTTTGCCAAACTTTCAATTCATTTTTTCCACAGAAATAGAAATTTTCTGAATTTGATGGGTTCCTTCAAATCATAGAGTTACAGAAGAAAAATACGTGAAAGTAGAAAAATATCCCATACTTGAATCTCGAAAATGAAAATGAGTTTTCTTCAAATTATCCATGTTTGATTCAGTTTCACTTTCACCAAATTTTGTTTTTACGGAATCTAGAATCTTAGCAAGTTTATCCCATTAAAAGACTGGGCACAAATAAAGGTATCAATCTGAATTTGAGGAAAAGGTGGAAATCCACAACAGAGGGGAAATCGTGAAGTAGATTATAGATGTAACATGTATAATTAGAAGCAACTAGGACGCTTAAGAGTTGAGTATTGGTTCCATCAGGTGGCTTATAACCTTAGTTTTAAAAAAAACCTCAGGCATGTGGCAATCAAAGCAACACAAAAAATGCTCAGAGTACATGAAGCGACCTGAAGTGGTGGATATCGCCTGAGGCGGTCACTTTTGCCTTTAGGCGCCTTTTGTATATAGCGGCTAGCTACATCTAAAATAGACCATTAGATTTTCAAATTAGACAAAAGAAACCATTAAATGCGTCGATTAGAAACAAGCGACTGTCTGCAATAGCTCTTTTATGACTTTACCACTCTCATTAACCCCTGCTCGCTACTTCACTGTTAATTTGATGTTACCTGTTTAATTAGTGTGTGTATATGATTATTGATTTGTGTTTTCTGTTGGATTAGTAATTGTCTGCAATTGCTGCTTTAACCCATGTTCAGTGTATATATGAACTATTGACATATGTTTAATTAGCCCTTATTTTCTGTTTCCATTTGCTGTTTGGATTAGTATATATAATATACAAATACGAGTTACTTAAGAATTATTACCTTGTTGATTAAAAGATTGTTGTTTCATTATCTGTTGGATTAGGATTTGTCTGCAATTGCTGTTTTATCACACATGTTCACTGTATGCCTGTATATATGACTTATTGATTATATTAGTTGTAATATTTGAGGGAACATAGTCAATGGAAGAGTTAATCGAATGAAATGATGTTTTATAGGAGGTTCAAGAAGACATTCTGTTTTCATTATTGACAGCTCCATATGCCTGGAGCTTGTACTAGAGAAGATTGAGACGTTCATGCAAAAAATTTTCAAAAAAAGTGAAAGATGTTATAAGCTCAACTGCTCAAGGAAACAACGTAAGGATTACGATCCTGATGACGATAAGGATGATCATTATGAAGTAAGCAATAGTAACTGGTAACTTGCCTCAAGCAGAAAACTGAGGGTAAAAGGTCCTATGGATATGTTCACTCCTAATCCCGAGAATAAGGATGGAAAGTGGGAGGCATTAAACCATCAGTGAAGTTTGTCATAAGTAGCTAAGGGATAAGGCTTGTACAGAGATAACAAGGTGGGTTTATGATGCACACATTCATCTTAATGCGGCCATATATGATAGTTTCAACACAACAACTGAATCTGTTGAACAATTTGGTCCCGGAATGAACCACCAAGAATGTATGAGTTGAGAGTTCCTTTACTTATTAGACGTTGACAACCACTTTCATGAGAAATTGAAAACAAGAAAGAATAGGAACACAAAGGTTGTTCAATTCTATCTGATGGATGGCGTGATTCGGTGGCCAAAATGATAATTCTAACTTTATCTCCAAAGGATTCCATGTGTACCAAAACCATGAACGTTTCCCTTTTGATGATAAAACTTTTTGTATAATATATGATAGACAAGGATGGGAACTTCACTGACGGATGCATGTCGCAGGGCATTACGTTAACCCGTGTATCTTTTATGAAAATGTAAAACACATTTTAGAAGAAATTAAGCAAGGTTTATATTCCTACATTGAAATGTTGCATCCAAGGGTACAAGTTGAAGACAAGATCATTGGAGAATCAACTACAAATCAAGACATAGACAATAGTAATGAGTGGTTGATGGGTAGAATGGAAGATGACGTCTAAGATGATGATTTTGTGTTCATTGGTGATCATTTGACATGGAGTGACGTAGGTAGAGAACATCATGGGTATATGATCCTATTTATATAACTAGAGCATCTAAGGTCAGAGTAAGTGATGACGGGCCCGGACCATAAACAAATGATGGCGGAAAACCTCTCATACATGAGGCTAGTACCTTCGCTACACGCCTTGGCTTTTAGTACCCTAATGCCTCACACTTTTCAATTCCAAGCTTCTAACATTATAGTTTATACCAACAATGAACAACACATATCAAACAATTGATACACGGACATTTCATGTTCATTTATGAATATATAAAAGTTAGTGACTTGGAAACAATTTAAACAACCAATGACCCGGCTCAAATGACAAACTTAGCTAAAAAAATAACTTATAGCATCTCAATGTCCCCAATTAAAGATAAGAAGATGGTCAACATTATAGAATGACGGAAAGGAAGGATCCAAGTAAATAAAGTTAAATTCCTTTATACATCATCTGAAGACATGTTACATTATTACTTATTTCACCATTTCACAAAAAAAAAAGATCAAATGTGCTAAAAACACAAATTTAGTAAAGCAAAGTGCCAATAATAAGCAAGTATGAACTATGTAGTTAATATCCAGATATATCAACCGATTATCGGTTATTAGTCCCCTGCCAAGATATCGGTAACAAAATATCGGTCAGAATATTGGTACCGATAATATTAGCGATAATGACCGATATGTGCCTGAAATATCACTGATTTTCCCGATATCAGTACCTTTCTTCTTAGTTCTACCATTTGTCTTTCTTCTTATTGCTGCTATTAGTGTTTTAAGTGTTAGTTGTTAGTGTTTTAAGTCTTAGTCAGTTCCTACTTGCTACAATTGTTAGTGTTTTGCAAGTTGTAAAAGGTTAATTTGTTAAGGGTAGGAGAGCATACATAATTGTTAGTGTTAAATTGCTATAAATTTAGCATGATATTAAAATTACCATTATCCCACCGATATCTCAAATATCGGTACTTGACCGATATCAGATATTTTACCACATTAATTACTTAGTATGAAGAACAACATATGAGAGTTGGTAAAGCAACTAAGCAAGTTCTAATTGAGAATCTACGGAGGATCATTAGTGCAATTGAGGTTAACATTGAGCATTTTCTTAAATTGTTGTTGTTATATAATCTAAGTACTCAGCTAAGCATAATCTGATGGTCAAATAATAAGAATCATTCTACTTCAGTTATCCTCTTAATAGAAAACTAAATAAACTCTATAAACCCTAACAAAGCCGTACAGTATGATCAGTTTACTAACAGTTAAACAATAGGCGAAACTCATAATGCAAAATGCAATTGAGAAATCAGTAGATCTAAACATAAATTCATTCGTAGAAAGAAGTAAACGTACTTTCTCAATTGAAGTTGCTCTTCTTCAATCATCTGGAAAAACAGAACAAAAGGAATTATCATTTTCAACATAGTTAATATAATTGAAATCTATATATACAGTAAATCGATAAACACAAAACGCACCCGCTCTGTGTGGGCGATTACAGGAGATTCGCGAACGAGGCCGTCAGGTCCAATCTCCGTTACTAATGAAGGATCGATCGCCATTGTTGTTGATAGTGCGGATCTGATGGATGAATCTGTATGATGGTTTATTACTGAAATTAGAGGGTAAATCTGAGTGGTAGCGTAGCAGCGCGTATAGTGTTAGGCACATGCCACCCCGGCGATGGGGGCACGATGCTTTGAGTGTTTCTTCAGCAATTTTCTTGTTCTCGTTAGATAATACTAGGGAGGTTCCCCGCAGTGCGTGGCCGGTGGCCCCTATCCTACTAAATTGAATTGAAACCGACTGAACAATATATCAGTCCAATCCTGTTATTCGTTTGTAGCAATCGAAAGACCAAACTCAAAAATAAAGTCTTTATATGTCCAAAAAGATATTAAAGCATATTTTACATAAATCGAAAACCATAAAAACGAATATCAGTAATGTCTTCCGAAATGAATATCAGATGGTACCGATACCGGTACTGATGTTGTTCGATTGGATTGATGTGGTACCAATACTCGCTATAGTTTACGATAAGTAAAAAAAATCTCTGTACTACCATGGAGGTTGTTCGCACGGTATATGTTCAATTCGTCATGGTAAAAAACAGACGGTATAGTTTATAATATAAAGAGGTACTATATGCCGCTATCCAAGTTTCGCATGATACCTGTTCGGTTGATCACGATAAAGAACAGATAAAAATCATTTATATTGATCCGTTTTGTTTTAAAAGAAAAAAAAACTTTTAGCGAAACGAAGACAAAAAGTAATATATCGCATATGTTTAGAACTTTATAAAGTATTACACTATACTATATTAGAATGATGAGAAAGTAATGTCAATTTTTATATAAAAAATTAAATGTGAGTTAGGTTTGATAACATGTATGTTTGCGTTTCGATTACTTAAGCTTTATCATCATAACTCAAAATGCATCAATACAGAGATATTTAGACACGTCGCAACAACATACTCAAAATTATATAAAATATCGTATCTTAATAGTTATAAAAGGAAAAAAAACATGCAAAATCAATTAAAAATATATTAATAAAATAATTACATATTAAAAACAAACAATATTAAAATAATTTTAAAACATTATTCATGATGACTTTCTATTAATTTATATAAAATTGGTATCAAAACTGATAATGTATAGGTTTAGAAGAAAATAATTAATATTTAAAAATTGTTAAAAACTTGAAATTATTATTTCATTTTCACTCTGATCTCGCATTCGTGGGTCTTTACTTTCCTTCGACAGAAAGCAAATAATTGAATGAGTATATGTGATTTCAAGTGTGTTTCTAGATGAGTTTATTGTCAAGTTTTTAGTAATGGCCTCTAAATAGGTAAATCTTCAACGTGATAGCATAAATGGGTATACCCGTAACACATGTATCAGAAAGATAATGAGTAAATGGTATCTAGCATGTATCAAAGTGGGTGTAGGGATACAATTTTATAACCGTCATTATCACCCTACCTTCCTATCTTATGGTCTTGACTCGTAAGTTAGGTCGTGAATGTTTTATGACCTGAAAAGATTCATTTCAAAACTGAAAGCAATAATCAATTATAAAAATTGGCTTGGTTTCAAAGAAAGTTTGAAATCAAAAATCTAATTGGAATAGGTTGCTTCAAAACTTTTTAATTGAAGAGTACATCCAATTTAAATATAACCTTGTTGATTTATCGATCAAGATTTGAAGAATCAAATCTTAGCCAAAGGATGACTCAGATCCGTTCAACCAACAGACATCTTCGAGGAGAACCTTGAGTAAGTATCACCAGAGTGTCCTGCAAAATAGTAGCAACATTTGGCTCACCACAAGATGAGATTCCTCCATATGACCACCCTCGGGCGTGTGAAGAATTAATCGTTCGATCTATAGAATTAAGGTCTTGATGAGAGAGTGGTTGAAAGAGATAGCGTACATTAAGAATGTAGATCTTCTTCCTATTTATAGTAGACTTAGCTAGATGTAGCTTTCATTCAGGAGAGGTGGTTTCTATGGCTCTAACCGCTTTGGTGACACCTTGCATGCCCTCACTGGTGGAAAATGTTCCATGCCCAAGGTGTGCATGGGGGTGTTGACGCAATCTGTGCTCTGATTGGTGGAAAAGGAATCCACACTTAGGGTGTGCATGGAGGGCAATCTGCTGTGCACGGGACCACCGTAAGATAGGAAATATGACGCCTTGTGGGAAAGTGTGTGGTTGGTCTTCTGCCACATGACTCTGTTGATATCATTGATGGTTAATCAGGTATCTTCCTCTATAAGTCCCCTAGCCTGGTTGCATGCGCCATATTTGCATGTGTGAGCTTAGACTAAGAGTTATTTGGAAGTGTGTGATAAGGGAAAGGACTTATAATAAGTTCGTTAGCTTGTCTTCACATATCATAAGTCCGTTCGATGTATTTGACAAACGTGGAAACCCTAAACTCAATATTCACTAACTAAACTCGTCCAAAACACACCAGAAACCTTCATAAAATACTAGGAACTAGTTTAAAACTCTTTTCACGCAAAATCCAAACCGTGTGAAACATTAAATGAAACCAATAAGACTTGTTTTCTTTGCTGAAATTAATCAATCTCGAACCACAATTTAGATTCGATTGGTCTGATACAAATTGTAAGTCCCATGACTAGATCGATAACGAGATTGTTAACACGTTTAAGAGTGTGGAATCTTCTTAAATATCAAACAACGAAACAAAGAAGTAAACTGAATATGAAGCGAATACGTAATATCACAAAGCCTTGTCTTCTATTTATTTTAAACCACTTGTTTACAACCTATTCATGACAAAAACTCAAAACACTCGTGATCTCGCAAAACGGCCAATGAACTTTTGAACATTTGTGAACTTGCAGCTGAACTGACGTGAACTTCTCATAAAAGCCTACATACATAACAAATATAAGCCATAGTTTGCATGGCCCATGGGCTTTAAACTGGGCCCCTGAACTATTAAACGACATATCAATATGATATGTTCGTTTGATAAGTCCTTCCCCGATGTTCAGTTACCCTTGCTCTAACTATCACAAGTTCTCTTATAATTTCGCCAATACAAACACTATAATGATTACTACTACACTGAATAGACACAACGACCTATCTACAAGTTGTCACACATGATGCACCAACATTAGTTATATTAATAATTCTCTTTTGGGCCATTTACATTACTTACATTATTGATTTCATATCAAGTAAATTTTAATTAGTTTTAATTTTTTTTCTATCAACTTTCTTTTTTTCATTTCCTTTATATTAATTTTCTTTTCTACATATTTTTAGGTTTCTTTTTTTTTTATTTTTTTATGTTTGTTTTATACCTCTCTTTGTATTAATATGAATCGTGAATTACGACACCGCGTTTCTAACTAGTTATAAATAAGATATGAAATTTTGATGCTAGTCGCTAAAGTTTATTAGATTGCTTTGGGTTTAGGTTATGGGCCATTTGATTCTGGCCCACACGGATGATTTTTTATGTTTGGGCTTGACTAGGGTTGTGGAAGTCCATGGTTGGACGCTTGATGTTTTCATTATTTGTTTTTTTTTTCTTTGCTTGGTTCTGTTTTATGGCATAGCTCAACTTTTTGCTCTTTGAACAACTTTCAAATAGTATGTGTCCTATGAATATAGCAGTGTAGCTCAAATTTCTGCCTTTGAACAATAGTTTTCATATCAATTGTTGATAAAATTTAGTTAGGGTCAACAAGTATGTGTGCCTCATGTCGATTAATCTACAGAACTGCCGTGATGCACGGATCCTCACTACCGTATACATTTATAATGCTCTCAACCTTATAAATGTTTTTATTTAAAAATCTATTATATAAATGTATATGCTTTTATAAATCTTAATATATATGTATATATCAAACTAAAATCTATCCGTGTTAAGTGTTAACCCCAAAGTCGGCTTAAGGTTAAGCAAAATAAAGCTTTTGCTTTAGGCCTCCCTTGTTTGAGGGCCTCTAATTTGTCCTATTTTGTTTTCATTTTATCTCATATGTATAGATTAGTTCTTTTTAATATGAGTTTATAGCTCCCTTATTAAATAATCTTTCCTTGTTAAATAAAACTTTTTTAAGATATGGTAAGTGTAGATGTGCATAGAGACAAATCAACTTGGTTTTTCATTATAGTGGTTTTAGAGTTTACGGACCACAATATAGGATCAAAAGAAAGTAATTATTTTTATCCGAAAAAGGCCTCAATTCTTTATAAATCAAAAAGTAAAATATTCAAAAAATCACAAATATTTGACCAAGGTTTAGGGAACAATAATTGCAACTTTAACTTTCTTTATGAAAAAGTCATATTTTCAATGGGGTCGTCGAGTGTTTCCACATGGTGTTATGCATATGAACACAATTATTTTAGGTATTTTAATATTTTATACACATTATATATTAAAATTTTAAAATAGCGTTGGCTTATTATCGCCATAATAATCCTTCTTGTATTAGCATTAGGTTGCTTAGTTAGGAGATTAATCTAATTAATCTTCATTATACTTTTTTGAGTTGCGAATTTCTATCAATCACCACCGTTGTCTGTGGGACTTGAATCTATGACATCTCCTCTCAAACTCAGGTGTTTAAAGATTTTGTCTTTGTCAATAGACCACTACCCCATTGGTAATCTTCGATACAATTATTCGCACTTACCTCCATCCCAAAAAAAAACAATCACAATCTCTTACTCGACGCATAAGGATAAATCACATTTGTATGTAGCTTGAAACTTTTAGCATAAAGAGAAAAGAAAATAGCATAATAACATGAACTAATTCGTCGGTTGCACATCCATTTTTAAAATGGGTCTAGTCGAGTGTACATGGATTGATCTATCAACATACCAAAATTTTAATCATTTTAATAGAAGTTTCCCAAGTGTTTTATTTTCAATATAATTGTATGAAATTTTATAAACTAAGTAATTTCGATAAATAGATTTAAGGATACATAAGATATAATTTATATTTTTGAACAACAATTGCAATTTTTTTCTAGAAAAGATACGTCATAAACTGCACAAAAATTTAAAATCTCAACCTTTTGTTTACGAAGCACACTAATTGACAATCAAGATGTTTCATTAGGGACAAGTAACTAATTGTGTTGAGTTAGATAAAACTTAATAATCACTAGTGTTTTGAATATATTTTTATTTAATGAAACTTTCCTAATCATCTATAACAATATGGGGAGGTGAGCTGTCAAACCTTTTATCAAAACTATCAAATCTATCTCTTATCTTAATTAATATTTGCTTTTTTTATACTTAATTAATATTTGCTTTTTTTTATACTTAATCATTGTATCAATAATAAGGGATTTCATGTTAATATGTTATGATACATTTACTAAATTAAAAGTTTCTTTTTTAATTGTAAAAATATATTAAGATAAAATAATTATACCAAAAAATATTTCACTTACTTGTTGTAATTAATTAAGATATTTAGTAAGAAACTATATTCCTAAATTAAATTTAACGCTTCTTTCTAGTTGTAAAAATATATTAAGATACAATAAAGTTATAACAAAAATTAATTACTTGTTGCAATTAATTAAATATTTAGTAAGAAACAAGATTCCTAAATGGAAAATAAAGTTCACAAATTACAGAAGTTTTGTGTTAAAAAATATGTTTCTTCCTTGTATAATTAAGATATTTAGTGAGTTTTGTTTTAATATAAACCTGAGAAGTGATCATGTTTTGAATGCCAAATTTTTAATCTTAGTATTCAAGATGATGGATGAAATTCAAGTGTATTTGTAAATTGTTTATATAAATGATTTAATTTAAGAATAGATCTCCAAAATGTTATATACAACTTGTTCTAATATAAAGACTCACCTTGTCTATCTATCTATCTATCTATCTATCTATGAGGCTGTTTATTTATCTCTTAATGAGTTTCTTAATGGTTCAGACCTCTTACTGGTTCAGTACTTAATGGTTCAGACTGTTTGTTTCGCGAGCAGATTTCTGAATGGTTCAGATATTTGCCTCTGAATGGTTAAGCATTATACAGAGTCTGAATGGTTAAGACCTCTAATCTGAACTGGAAAGACATTTCCTCTGAACGGTTAAGCATTATACTGCCTCTTAATGGTGCAGACCTCTTACTAGTTCAGCACTTAATGGTTCAGACCTCTTACTGGGTCAACACTTAACCATTCAAAAGTTGCCAAACAACCCCTATATGTGTGAGGGTCTCATCATTGGTCTGCGATCTAGTTCGCATCTTCGAACTCACCACCACCAGATCATCTCTACAACGTTTCGTCCACCACCTTAGATCTGCAGCTACGGACCACACCCAAATCAGCACCGTTGTCGGTGCTCTTAGACCCAAAGTAACTCGAACTGGCCAATAGGTAACTAAAAGATTTTGATAAAGCTATATTTTTTGTGTTCCATGCATAACCACTAAACAAAACTACTTCTATAATTTTATTCTCATTCTTTTCCATGCACTTAAACTTTTTTAAGACCATTCACACCCTTACACGTAGCCTTTTCTAATAAAAATCATGTAAAATAAAGATAGATTTCTTCTTTCACAGGTTGATATTCTTTTCTGAAACTTCATTATCATGTATATATAAAGTTGTACTTTCTTTACAATTTTTATACCCATAGGAAATTAAATCACCTATCCTTTATGAATTCACCGTCCAATATTAGCCCAGACTGAAATATATTAGTCGTTTTCATCCTTTATCATGATAGATGACTAAAACACATTCATGTCTTGTCTTATTCATATCATCACACTACATTAACTATGATTTGTATATATATAAAGAAAACCTCGCAAATTAATATCTACTAGAAAGGGCAAGCCCGTACAATGCGGCAGGAAACACAAACACTGCCAAGGTGTGCGTTGTT